>CM060315.1:17344233-17366733 GCA_030674185.1 Monoplex corrugatus | reverse complement strand
AGTTTAAGCCTGCTTGTGAATTGATTGTGGACGTGAGATCCAACGGTGAGCACAATGATTTTACATGGGTAGTCCATGTCGCCTATTCTTTGACACAGTGCGAAAATACTTGTTAAACCTGTTTTGGTGATATTCACCAAATGAATACATCAAAAGGGACTGCCACCTCAACGAGTAAACAAGCCTTGTTTGTTTTGTCAGTCACACACATATCTGACCTTGTGTGCACAACACTTTCAAATGAAGCATTTAAACTGTCATCAAAAATGTGATGGTTTAATGACTGTGTCTTTCAGTGTGAATACACCTTGATTAGCATGACTGCATTTGTAATGGTGTTTATTATTCTGTTGTAACGGTTTTACATACAGTTCTTGTTCTCTCTGCAACCGTTCAGCAAGTGACTGACTTTCTTTACAGAAACCACATCTGGTACATTGTTGTGGGAATGCCTATGGGTAGTATGTGTGTTGGCGCGTTCGCTTTCACTACGAAATTGACAAGTGCGTCGTTTAGGTGTAAGTTGGTCAGGTGGGAGGAGGACAGGGAGTGGTAGATACTGTCAATACATGCCAGTCGTCCCTGGCACTCCAGCTGTCTCCAGTCCCTCAGTCTTCCCTGTAACAAACTGCACTTGAAGCTGGTAAAAAATGTCTTGGGGCCAGTGAAATACAACCCCCCCCCCCCTCATTGTTCTTATAGCTCATGATGTACAATTGGTCGCCAGTGAGGTGGAGCTATACTCCATGCTTTACACAAAGCTCACTCAGGTGGATCCAAGGGGAAATGCGCCAGGTGACCTTGGACGCCTTGACCAGGCTTCCCTTGTCATTTGTCTTGAAGCTGGCGAAATTTTGTTCATCAGTGTCTCCAACTGCTGCTGTGCATTTGCATTTGGTGGGATGAAGTGCAAGTGACGACCTGGCAGTGTGTCTGGTCTGCTCATCGTTACTGTTCAGCACACTCAACATGAAGGACAGCTTCTTGGCGTAGTACATGGAGCGTGGATGGAACAGTCCCAGACCACCCTCACTCCATGGACTGAACATGAAGGATCGGGTCGAGGACTTGTTCAGTCCCAGCCAGCTTCTCTCATGAGAAACGATAATGTCTTCAAGCATTTTATCTGTGAATGTTATACTGGTGAAGTAAAAGTGAAATTTGGAGGTTGCCATTAAACGTTGATCGCCTGTAGTTTGGCAGCCATTGCTAGTGGGGCTATATCAATGCTCAATACCTATGGTCCACGTGCCTTCTCTGTTTCTGGTCCACTCTCCTGGAACAAACTTCTCCCTCAGTCAGTAGCAACCTACTTTTGTCTCCTTCAAGTCCGCTCTCAAAACTCACCTTTTCTCCTCTGCGTAAAATCCTGACATCACTCAACCCCCACTGCAGCCTGTCTCCACTCGGTGTGGAATCACATTGTAATATATATTTGTATATGATATGTTTTCTATTGATTTCTTTTTTTCTACTTTGAATGCACTTATACATAGTTGTCCATTGCTTTTCTTCATTTTCCCCATTTATAGCCATGTGTGTGTGTGTGTGTGTGTGCGTGTGTGTGCATGCGTGCATATGTGTATGTTCAGCGCTTAGATTTTGCGCTATATAAATATTGTAATTAATATTGTAATCAATGTTGGCCACGGTGCCTTTGAAGTCATTGATGATTTTGTCCAGCTATTCTTCTCCAGATGTTGCGCTGAGGTTGATCTGATGGCTCAGGTGTAAGTAAGAGCTCTTCTTGTCAAGCAGGGAAATGGGCGAGGCCTGTTACATTCAGTTGAGTGTTGGTAGTGCGGACTTAAACTCCAAACAAACAAACAAAAGTGCTGTCTCTCTTTGCTCCAGTGATTACCAGTGCAGCACAGCACATTTTCGGAGTTTCACTTTCATGCCTGAGTGGGTCTTGAAGCGATCAGTTTTTGCTATGGTTGTCTGTATGTCAGCTTCGTAGATTGCTGTTATGACCACGCCATCATCGTATCCTTGGACAGGGTTAAGGGAGCTGGTAGCCGTGGTTCCTTCCTAAGTCCATTCAGCCACTTGTCGATGCCCTGTTCGAAATTCAGCACAGACCATGGGCAACACACAGACACAGACACAGACACAGACACACAGACACAGACACACACAACACACACAGACACACACACAAACACAGACACACACACACACACACACAGACACGCATACACACACACAGAGTTATAACACAAACATTCACGCACTACACAAATGAATACATACTAACAACGTCTTACCATACATACACATGCATGTCTAGGGTCATAAACATATATATCCATGAATGCATACACGATACCACATGGCCAGTAATTACTCATAGAAGTGGATTTACATCCTGGTTGATAAACAGTTATGATAAACAACGGGAGGTTTGGGAAAACAGAAAAGTCTTTCAATGTGACTTGAAGTACAAAAGGGTGGGCAAATCCCTCAAATAATCTGGCAAATCTCTATATAAGAGACAATCGTCTGCAATCAGATGAACAAGAGATTTATTGATGTTGGAAGGCCATTTTAAGTGGTACATAAAAAGAAGAAGATATAGGGCTGTGCCTTGGGGAATGCCAGAGTCTACTGTAGTTCAGATGTGGTTTAAGTTTCGAGTACTATTCTCATTTATCTTTTATTGATTGATAGGAACGGTTCAAAGTTCATTCAGGACCCCCATGTAGGCCTTTAATTTTTTGTTGTTATCATTGTTGTTTCCCTTAACCCTTTGACTCCCGCATCCTATCCATCAACTGCAAAAACTTAACCCTTTGACTCCCTCTCTCTATCCACCAGCTTCCTGCAGGAAGATGGTGGATAGGGTGAGGGAGTCAAAGGGTTAAGTTTTAGCTTAGCTAGCATAGTTGATAATGCAGGGTGCTGGTGGATAGGGTACAGGAGTCAAAGGGTTAATGTGTGGTTTTAATTGTTAGGATTGGACCCCAGTGTATTTAGTCAACTTATATGTTTAGTTCATTCACGTCTGCGAAGGTGTGGTTGCTGGTGAGTATCCTTACTCGTTGTATCATGATATGGATTCATACAACACGAAACCCATCAGGCAGTCAAGTCCTGGATGCGATTACATTCTGCTTTCTGAGGGCATCATGGTGATAACAATGACATCTAAACTATCGTTTACAATGAAGCTGAGGTAATGTAGGAGTTGCTTCCCTTGAGCGACGTAACTATCCAGATCCAGATTATGAAGTCTAACATTACTTCGTGTAAACAAACATAAAACGAACGAAAGTAAACAACAGAGGCGTTTTAATCTCTTTTCTCTTTGACTCGTTTTCTAAAAAGTAGGAATGGAAAACGAGAATTTTACACGACCTTAGGTACACAATTGTTATTCATCAATATAACCCTGGCTTAATTGAAATAGCCTATCTTGTGTGCCTACATACTTGTGACGTCACGCTTGCGTGGCCACGCCTTTGTCAGTGCAGTGATTTTGTCATCACCTCCAAAGGTGTGTGCTGGATTTGTGGTGTGCTGCCTTTGTAACCTAGATCTGAGCCGGTTGACACGTTCACTTTCACTCGCCTGTGTTGACGTGACATAAAACACAGAAGGCTGGCGAGGCTGGAGTCTGCTCATCCTAACGGCACAAGGTTAGATTCTTCTATAAATGAGAAGAGGTTTATTCTTATTAATCCAGCTTAACCTTTGCTGTATTTAGATCGTCGTCAAATGTCAGTAGGCAAAATTGTTTTTAATTGTCTTTAGTCAAGTTAGTGGCTTGAGAATGGATACATCATATCCATAGGTGCCTGACTGGAACAAAAATGCCTTGTCCCGCTGTTGATTGATTGTTAATTTTGGTACTGCCATTACGACGTTAGTGATTCACTGTCAGTTAGTACAGTCACTGAGTCATCATAATTATTAAATGGTCATAATGATGGTTGCGACATCCGTCTGTGTTACTGTCAAGGGTTTTTCTTCATCATCATCGTAAACCATTTAAATTAATGATTTATTGCCAAGCTGAAGAAAAAAATGCCTGGGCCTGCAACTCAGCGTAAAAATAATTCAAATAAAGTATCATGAATGAAACTCATGAAACGTGTTTAGAATGCAGTGACAGAAATTGCAAAATCATGAAAACGATTAGAAATCTGAACAACATTTAGTATATCATGGAGATTAGACTTTATAATGTTTGGGGCAAAGCCAGTCTGTCTCTGTGAGTGTAGGCCTAATAATATTTTCCTTACATACTTGTATCAGTAACAGTGAAAACTCACGTTGTATTGTGTGCCATTTGCCCCCCAACCCCCCAAACTATCATTCTATTCTTCATCATATTTTACTCTTTACAGTAATTAACTGTTTTATGTAACTGTGCATGTTATTTTGTTATTTTACATGTTTCGTGATTTATTGTTTTTGTAGCCTAATGTTTTGTCCATATGATTTATCTGTGTGTGATGACTTAAGCTCAAGCAATAGGCCAATGTTTTGATTTAGTTATTTAAATATTTTATTCGTCTTGGGGCAAAGCCTTACTGGATTGAAATAAAGACTGATTTTATTGTATCTCAGTAAATGACTAACTCTGTTATAAATGGACTACATTATGTCAGTGTAACCTGTTGATATCTATTGTACTGTGGTGTGCTGTAATTGACCACTCCCTGTCTACATGTATGTGTGTCACATGTGATCTGTTGTGGTGTAGGCTAACACATGGTTTGTTCTGTACAGACAAACGGACAGTTAAAAGAAATGATAGTGACACAGTGTGATATTGCACTGATCAGTAAAAAAAGACAGTATGTTTCGTTAACACAGGAGTATGTTTCGTTAACACAGGTATCTTATATTTATATAGACTTCTTGAATTTAAATCAATGATATCAGTTTTTGTGTTTATGTTATGTCCTTCAGATCAAAATAATGAGACCAATGCTCTAGCCGTTTGCAGTTCCTTTCCCATTCTTACTTATTTATTTATTTAATTTATCTTTTCATTAGTTTCTTTATGTGTTCTTCTTCTCCCTGCATCATCATTTCATCATCATTCCCACATGAGACCTATTGATTCTAGCAGCTGTGACACTCCACAACTCGTGTGGCTGTGGTTTGATTGATGTACTGCACTGTTTCAGCTCTAGTGTGACACAGTGATGTACTGTATGTGTTATGTCCTGCACTGTTCAAAGCTCTATGTGACACTCAAGTGATTTAGACATGTGTAGCTTATGTTCTACGCCACTTGAACCCCAGTGTGACAGTCAGTGATTTGTAAGGGTGTAGCGTATGTTCCACATTGCTATTATCTCAGTGTGACACTTGGTTATTTGAACAGCTGTAGCTGATATTGTACGCTGCTCCATCCTCATTGTGATGCTCGATAACTTAGATGCATGTGTGGCTTGGTGTACCACTCCACGCAGTCACAGTGTAACATTGAAGTGTGTAAACTAGTGTATCGGATTAGTTTGATACAAAACCATATGTAGGCTATTTGACAAAGACAAATGAGTGATAGATAACAAGAGAAGAGAGAGTGAGAGAAGAGAGAGAGAGAGAGAGAGAGAGGAGAGAGAGGGGAGAGAATACTTTGGCCATTTATTCAGTCTACGCCACAATCCCTTATTGAAGGGTGAGTTGCACATCAGTAAGAATTTGCACTTCAATAAGGGTTTTTCTTTTTTGTTTTGTTTGCTGTGCACACTTTTGTGCCACTGTATTTGCCACAGAGTCCAGGACAGTTTTGTTTACAACGCTGTATGTTTTATAATAACGCAAGATAGTGGCGATGATAATCATAATGCTGTGGATTTCCATGCTGGATTGAGACTGCATGACAGGACTGTTCTCTACACTTCCTTCTATAACACATTCTGGCATCACTGTGGTGTAAACCATATGCAAGTCAGTCATACAAAAAAAAACAAAAAAAAGAAAAAAAAAAGCAAAATCAATGGTAGTAACGGGTAGACATATATATATATATATATATATATATATATATAAAGAGAAGAGAGAGAGAGAGAGAGAGGGTGGGGGGAGAGAGTATGAGAATATGATACAACAGAATGATTCATTCAGTTTAGGTCACAAATTCTATATGGGGTAGTTGCATGTAGAAACAAGTGAAACACATTTAATCATTTAAATACAAATGTTCACACAGATTAGAAAATATCAGTTTTCTTCTGTCAAGATAAACCATGGAGTTTGGAGACTATTCGAGAAGGTTTTATCACACTTGGATAACTAACCTGCCATCTCTTACCTACTTGAACCTGTGCAAAAGTCTGTGCACTGGCAAGGTCTTGAGGGAGGGGAAGAACAGGACAGGCAGGTCTATGAAACACTAAGCTGACAACCAAAATTATTGGAGTGTTAAGATCAGTAGCAAAGAAATTTTTTTTTTCTGTCCCATTTTTGTGCCACTTTGTTGGCCACAGAGTCTGGGACTGTTTTTCACAGTGCTGTAAATTGTGTAATGATGCATGACGATTGGGATGACAATCATGACCCTGTGGAGTTCTGTTCTGGATTGAGGATACATGACATGGCTCTTCTGTATTCTTCCTTTTATAACATACCTTGCCATCAACCAGGCTTGAGATACATGTGGTATTGATCAGGAAATTTGAGCAACACCCTTAAGGATGCATCCATGAAGTAGATGAAACATGACTGAAAGGTCCAAATCTTCCCAGTGAATACATAGCACACTCGTGTAGGCAAAAGCTGGTTGGGATGGAAGAATATCACAGTAATTTTGGCAGGATTATGGGATCGTTATGTTGCAAGCTGGGATTGAACTCAAGACATCAGATCTTCAGCCCCGTGGGGCTCTTTCAGTATAAATACTATCCCCACCTTCTGGAAATTCTGTGTTAGAAATTTCCTCTTTCGGTCACTCTCTTTTTTTTTCTGCCTTGTTGCTTTGCTTTCTATCATTTCTACTTATCATTTTCTGTCTTAATGGTCCATTCACCTGTATGTGTTTGATAAAGTCTTATGTACCTTTTCTTAGGATTGATAATTGGGTACATGTATTAAGTGCATTTTTGGCTTTAGGGAGGTGAGATATGTCAAAGCAATTTTAGGTAATTTATGCCTGTTTTTACATAGTTTTGGTGTCCTTATGTATGCTTATATTTGTATTCAGGTGTGTTTTTTAAATCTCCCCTGTGCAATAAATTGGATGGAGTGGTCAACGCCGGGGGCATGTCCTTAGATTATGTGTGCGAATGCATTGATATGTATACTTAATTTTCTTTTTTTTTTTTTTTTTTCCTGTTGAAGTTTTGTAAGTTTTGGAGTGGTTATAGCCCTTATATGGCTGTGTGCAGTCGGCTGGGCTTTAAACAATTATAACAGTAACAATCAGATCTTCAGTCCTCTGATCCATTACAAGAGTCAGCCAGCCCACAGAACCCTGTGTGATAAATCAGTCAGGCCAGGTTTATACTGTTTATATATTTGATCCATTTATAGTGGAACAGAAGGGCTAAGGATGAGAAGTGTCTATGGTAGACATTTTGTGAGAAAGCACATTTGTATGAGAAAACTGTGGCAATTTAAGTGCTAAGCATAAATGTACTCTTTTGTTGTTGGCAAGGTGCTGGTGACAAAATGGCATCAGAAGGAGAAAACTGTAAAGTTGTAGTTGTAAGGCTTTTGCCCTGTATGATTAGAGCTTTTGAAAATAGAGCATTTGAATGGCTGTATTTTAATGTCAAATTCAGGTTAGCTCTGTTAATGATGGTGGGGCTTTACACTATTACAGCAATTCTAATAACAAATATTTGGAATGAATTTAAGCTATCCATTTAATTCTAGTAATTTCTTCAGGTTCTAGGGATCAGTTCCATTCATATGCAAGACAGATTGAAAACATTTCCGTTGGACATCCAGATGTTGAACTTTGAGCAATTTGCACCTGCCCCATGTGAAAATTACAACTGTTGATAAAGCATTTTGATATTTTTGAGATATTCTCTTTATTTTCTTTCTTGACATTAGCAGTCCACCATAGGATAAAAGTACTTCACCCTAAGTATCATTTTGTTTGCGTTTGTTTGCTGTGGACTAGTGTTGTCTTGATCTTGTAAATTTACCACACCTTTCATGACATCCTTATCGAGTAGTGAGGTTATCACCTCAAGTTCTATTCAGTGTTTGTGTCTGGCGAGTTGGTGGTCGGACTGTATTGTTATCATCAGTGGAAGACCTGGTAAAGTGTTGGAATTTTTTTGTGTTATTGTTGACGTTAATTGAGTTTACTGTATTATGAACTAAATCAAATTTATTGGTTGGACTGTATTGTTACTATCAGTGGAAGACTTGGTAAAGTGTTGGAAATTTTTGTTTGTTATTGATATTGTTGAGGTTAGTTAAGTTTACTGTATTATGAATTGAATCAAAGTTATTGGTTGGACTGTATTGTTACTATCAGTGGAAGACCTGGTAAAGTGTTGGACATTTTTGTTTGTTATTGATATTGTTGAGGTTAGTTAAGTTTACTGTATTATGAACTGAATCAAAGTTATTGGTTGGACTGTATTGTTACTATCAGTGGAAGACTTGGTAAAGTGTTGGAAATTTTTTGTCTTATGTTGAGGTTAATTGAGTTTACTGTATTATGAACTAAATCAAAGTTATTGGTTGGACTGTATTGTTACTATCAGTGGAAGACCTGGTAAAGTGTTGGAAATTTGTGTGTTTATTGTTGATGTTAATTGAGTTAACTGTATTATGAACTAATCAAAGTTATTGGTTGGACTGTTTGTTACTATCAGTGGAAGACCTGGTAAAGTGTTGGAAATTTTTTTTGTTATTGATATTGTTGAGGTTAGTTAAGTTTACTGTATTATGAACTGAATACAAAGTTATTGGTTGGACTGTATTGTTACTATCAGTGGAAGACCTGGTAAAGTGTTGGGACAAATGTTTGTTATTGTTGAGGTTAGTTAAGTTTACTGTATTATGAACTGATATCAAAGTTATTGGTTGGACTGTATTGTTACTATCAGTGGAAGACCTGGTAAAGTGTTGGGACAAATGTTTGTTATTGTTGAGGTTAGTTAAGTTTACTGTATTATGAACTGAATCAAAGTTATTGGTTGGACTGTATTGTTACTATCAGTGGAAGACCTGGTAAAGTGTTGGGACAAATGTTTGTTATTGTTGAGGTTAGTTAAGTTTAAATGTATTATGAACTGAATCAAAGTTATTGGTTGGACTGTGTTGTTACTATCAGTGGAAGACCTGGTAAAGTGTTGGGACATTTTGTTTGTTATTGTGTTGAGGTTAGTTAAGTTTACTGTATTATGAACTGAATCAAAGTTATTGGTTGGACTGTATTGTTACTATCAGTGGAAGACCTGGTAAAGTGTTGGAAATTTTTTGTTTTATTGTTGAGGTTAATTAAGTTAACTGTATTATGAACTGAATCAAAGTTATTGTGTTGGACTGTATTGTTACTATCAGTGGAAGACCTGGTAAAGTGTTGGAAATTTTTGTGTTTATTGTTGATGTTAATTGAGTTAACTGTATTATGAACTGAAATCAAAGTTATTGGTTGGACTGTTTGTTACTATCAGTGGAAGACTGGTAAAGTGTTGGAAATTTTTTGTTGTTTATGTTATTGAACTGAATGAATAAACAAAGTTATTGGTTGGACTGTATTGTTACTATCAGTGGAAGACCTGGTAAAGTGTTGGGACAAATGTTTGTTATTGTTGAGGTTAGTTAAGTTTACTGTATTATGAACTGAATCAAAGTTATTGGTTGGACTGTATTGTTACTATCAGTGGAAGACCTGGTAAAGTGTTGGGACAAATGTTTGTTATTGTTGAGGTTAGTTAAGTTTACCAATTATGAACTGAATCAAAGTTATTGGTTGGACTGTATTGTTACTATCAGTGGAAGACCTGGTAAAGTGTTGGAAAATTGTTGTTATTGTTGAGTTAGTTAAGTTTACTGTATTATGAACTGAATCAAAGTTATTGGTTGGACTGTATTGTTACTATCAGTGGAAGACCTGGTAAAGTGTTGGGACAAATGTTTGTTATTGTTGAGTTATTAAGTTTACACATTATGAACTGAATCAAAGTTATTGGTTGGACTGTATTGTTACTATCAGTGGAAGACCTGTAAAGTGTTGGACAATATTTGTTATTGTTGAGGTTAGTTATAAGTTTACTGTATTATGAACTGAATCAAAGTTATTGGTTGGACTGTATTGTTACTATCAGTGGAAGACCTGGTAAAGTGTTGGACATTTTTATGTTATTGTATTGTTGAGGTTAGTTAAGTTTACTGTATTATGAACTGAATCAAAGTTATTGGTTGGACTGTATTGTTACTATCAGTGGAAGACCTGGTAAAGTGTTGGAAAATTTTTTGTCTTATTGTTGAGGTTAATTAAGTTACTGTATTATGAACTGAAATCAAAGTTATTGGTTGGACTGTATTGTTACTATCAGTGGAAGACCTGGTAAAGTGTTGGAAAATGTTTTGTGTTATTGTTGATGTTAATTGAGTTAACTGTATTATGAACTGAATCAAAGTTATTGGTTGGACTGTGTATTGTTACTATCAGTGGAAGACCTGGTAAAGTGTTGGAAATTTGTTTGTTATGATATGTTGAGGTTATTAAGTTTACTGTATTATGAACTGATAATCAAAGTTATTGGTTGGACTGTATTGTTACTATCAGTGGAAGACCTGGTAAAGTGTTGGACAAATGTTTGTTATTGTTGAGGTTAGTTAAGTTTACTGTATTATGAACTGAATCAAAGTTATTGGTTGGACTGTATTGTTACTATCAGTGGAAGACCTGTAAAGTGTTGGACAATTTTATTGTTTTTGTTATTGTTGATGTTTAGTTAAGTTTAACTGTATTATAACATGAAATCAAAGTTATTGGTTGGACTGTATTGTTACTATCAGTGGAAGACCTGGTAAAGTGTTGGACAATTTTTGTTTATTGTTGAGTTATAAGATTAACTGTATTATGAACTAAATCAAAGTTATTGGTTGGACTGTATTGTTACTATCAGTGGAAGACCTGGTAAAGTGTTGGAAATTTTTGTCTTATTGTTGAGTTAATTGAGTTAACTGTATTATGAACTAATCAAAGTTATTGGTTGGACTGTATTGTTACTATCAGTGGAAGACCTGGTAAAGTGTTGGAAATTTTGTGTGTTATTGTTGATGTTAATTGAGTTAACTGTATTATGAACTGAATCAAAGTTATTGGTTGGACTGTTTGTTACTATCAGTGGAAGACCTGGTAAATGTGTTGAAATTTTGTTTTATTGATATGTTGAGGTTAGTTAAGTTTACTGTATTATGAACTGAATATATCAAAGTTATTGGTTGGACTGTATTGTTACTATCAGTGGAAGACCTGGTAAAGTGTTAGGACAAATGTTTGTTATTGTTGAGGTTAGTTAAGTTTACTGTATTATGAACTGAATCAAAGTTATTGGTTGGACTGTATTGTTACTATCAGTGGAAGACCTGTAAGTGTTAGGACAAATGTTTGTTATTGTTGAGGTTAGTTAAGTTTACTGTATTATGACTGAATCAAATTATTGGTTGGACTGTATTGTTACTATCAGTGGAAGACCTGGTAAAGTGTTGGACAAATGTTTTATTGTTGAGTTAGTTAAGTTTACTGTATTTGAACTGAATCAAAGTTATTGGTTGGACTGTATTGTTACTATCAGTGGAAGACCTGTTAAAGTGTTGGAACAGATTTTTTTCATTGTTCAGATTAGTTAAGTTTACTGTATTGTGGACTGAATCAAAGTTACTGCCAGTGTTCAGGCAAGAGACTCATAAATATAATGTCGTTAATTGAATAAACACTGCAGGCACAATTTTTTGTATATATGTCCTTTGTCAGTCAAATGTAGGACTGCAGTAATGAATTCGGATAACTTCCCTGATAGTGAATTCTTTTCATTTAGATTCTGTTCTTCTTCTCCAGCCAGCATATCTGCGTTGTTTTTGAACAAATGTATATAATTATTGATAATGATATGATTAAACTTGTTGATGAACTGTTTTTGTTAATGACTGTAATTTATGAATGTGTACAATCTTGTGTGTGTATTGTTGTGTGTGGTGTGTGTGTGTATGTTGTGTGTGTGTGTGTGTGTGTGTGTGTGTGTGTGTGTGTGTGTTGTGTGTGTGTGTGTGTGTGTGTGTGTGTGTGTGTGTGTGTGTGTGTGTGTGTGTGTGTGTGTGTGTGTTAATTTTATTTGATTTTATTCATGTAAGTTCAAATTAATCCAGCATCTTGTGTGTGTGCATGTTTGTGTGTGTATGTGGGTGCATGCTTGCATGTGTGTATGTGTGTGTGTGTGTGTGTGTGTGTGTGTGTGTGTAGTGTGACGTGTGCATGTGCATGTGAAGTATTTGCATGTTTGATGAAGACTTGTATTTATCTATATTATTTTGCACTCTTCTATTCTTTGTTGCTAGTGGTTCCTAATACCTGCATTCATTTTGTGTTTTCAGTGTCTGTTGTTAGTTGATTTAAAGTTTAATAATGTTCTGTACTGTAAAATTCAACAAGCAAGCTTTTGACAGGGACCATTTGTATTGTATAAATGACATCATAATTGTCATTAATTGTTTAAATGACATTATTATTGTCATTATTGTTTTTACATTGCATGTCAGTGTATTTTTACATTGTCTACAGTGATTGTGATAATTTTGTTAGTAACGATTCACTTTTTTAATTGTGTTGACTGAATGCTATGTTTGAATTCATATGTGAGCATATGTGTCACATGTGTGTGTGTACTTGATATAATTTTCTCTAAGTAATTGGTTGTCATGTGGCATGTCATTTTTAAAAAAAATGGGACATCATTTGCATGCAGGCCATGGAACACCAAAGTGCACCATCCTTTTTTCTTATTTCTGTTGCATTTTTTGTTTGTGTCAGTGTATTTTTACATTGAAAATAATAATTATGTTATTGTAATGTCTCTGTGATTTAGACCACAGTGCAGTTTCTGTTAGGAGATTGTAAGACTGATGTAACTTTGACTCAGTGAACAGAATATGCCTGTGAGGGCAGTCACATGATCGGTTGTTATTGTCCTCAGTCTGTGAATTTGTTTCTTTTTTTGTGTTTTGTTTACACTTCAAAACAAGTGTGACCGCCCAAACAAACAGGACACAGAAAAACATGAAATGTAGTATCAGAATGCATATTTAATATAACAGGACATGACATGTGCAAATTTCCACCAAATGGCCTTAGTGAAATGCAAATGTAAGACGACAACAACAAAACAACAACAACAACAACACAAAGTAGTGGAAATACAACCTAACTTCCCTATTATTTGCTCAACAAAACAGCAGGGAAATTTAGTTGTTTTTCGCCAGTTTTTGTGTTTATTGTTTCTTATTTGTTTTTTATTGTCTTATGTTTACGTTTGGCAGTTGGTAAAAAGAATTGCGTCTGTCTTGTTTTGTTGTATTAAAGATTAAATGTATGCATTCTTATTCTATTTTGGTGTTTTTCTGGTTCTTGTTTATGCTTGTCAAAGGTCTGTCGTCTGAAAATTTGCACCAGTACTATGAATTGCTAATTTATAAAAACAGAAACACGTTGATAAGTGAATGAGTAGTAGTTATCAGGTGGTTGTTACAGTTTCAGTTTCAGTTTCAATTTCTCAAGATGACGTCTCTGTGCTGGGAATGATTTCCATATACACTATCATCACAGGTGCTGTGTGATGGAGAAAATCCAGAATCATCACGGCACAAGCCGTAAGCCTGCACATAAACCCATAAGCTGGCCAGGTCCTGAGGTCCTACCTACATAGTTCCATAACTCTGGGATCGTAGAGGAGTGAGGTGACAGAGACCTCAACTTTTGCCGGGGCCAGCATTATAAGGGCAGCCCCATCCTTCTCTCTTGCTTCAAATTCATATTCACAAAAATAAAAAAATTGAAAAAAAACAAACAACAAAAACCTCACCCTATGTGGGGCAAACCTATGACCCTGGGATTAAGGGTCTCATGCTCTACCGACTGAGCTAACTGGGCTTCTAAAAAAAATGATGTACATTGACCTGTCACATGAAATGGTTTAGAGGAAAAAAGATTGAGAAGAAATAAAGTTTGATATTTTTTGCTTTTACTTCAAAAATGACTTGTAAGAATCTTGTTATATGATCAGTGATTTAATGTCCACATTTACTATTTGTAAAGTTACACGTACATATGTGAGTGTAGCATGCTTTTAAATATGTCATTTTTCATTGATTAATCACAAGACAGGTTTTATTTTCAGATTAATCATATATTTAAGATAGGTTTTATTTTCATTTCAGTTTTTGTTTTGTAGTTCTCTTTGGTTTTGTCAGGCTAGGTTTGGTTCATTTGAGATTTGTGATTTGTTTGTGTTATTTTAATTGAAGAGACTGCAATATGTGTTTGCAGTTATGTATTTCTGTGTGTAAATTATTTGCTTTTGGAGAAATACAGAAACTCTCTTTGTAAATTATGAAGTGTTTGTTGTGTTGAAAAATGACAACAAACACCACACATTCGACTTGCTTTTGGAATGCATTTGGCAACAGGAGCTCAGTAATTTCAGTTCCTGAAATATTAAAGTGAGATGACTGGATGGTACAGAAAGTTATTTTTGTGAATACTGTATTTTTGTTAGGCATATCCTTCAGAACTTGTGGGATTTTGATGTTTAGATTAAGAGTAACTTCCATGGGTTTATGTTTTTGCATTTACTCTACTTGAAAATTCAGCCCCTGATGGTCATTCCCTGTTTAGATTAAATGTGTGCATCATTCACCGTGAAAAAGTTTCATATTGTTTCCTATGTCAGACTTTGGTGTTTGTGTCAGTAGCTGTGTAATTACTCAAGCAGACTGCAAAATTGCTAGTTCATTTTTACAAATGCTGCACAGTTAACAGGAAAGAGGCCTGATATATAACGCCAACAATCACAGGAACAGTCATGCACTGCTAATTAGCAACAGAAAATCCACAAGGACATAAGTAACTGGACCTGGACACTGAATCCCTAAATGCACCATCAGTAAATACTCCCGCATGCCTCGAGATCATGTAACAGCACCTCTGTGACTGGTAAATTATAGGATTATCAGAATTATAGCTTGAAGACACCAGCTTGGGACATGGGATACACATACATAGTTGAACTTATGTCTGACACAGAAAGTGGAAACACCAGAATTAGTGTAAAACACATGCATACAAGGTAAGTGGGTTGTATACAGGGTTTGAACTTATTTGTGATATATTTGTAGTTTGCTTCAGTGGATTTTCCTCCCCCTGTGGGGATGCTGGGGGCTCTTTCAGTATAAATAGTGTTGCCATCGTCTGGAAATTCTGTGCTAGAAATTTTCTCCTTTTTGTCATTCACTTTGTTTCTGCCATGTTCCTTTGCTTTCTGTCAACTCTTCCTATCATTTTCTGCCTTGCTGATCCTTGCTGTATGTATTCTATAAAGTCATATACTTTCTCTCAGGATTGATAACTGGGTGCATGTATTAAGCGCAGTTTTGGTTCTAAGGAAATGTGATGGTCAGAAGCAATTTTAGGTAATTTAGGCCTGTTTTTAATGTGTGTTTTGGTGTCCAGGTTAGTTATGTTTACATTTGTATTCAGGTCTGCTTTTTTATTTAAACCCTTTGCTGATATATTGGATGAAATGTTCAATGCCAGGGCCATATCCTTAGATTTTTGTGGGCGAATGCATTGATATGTGTACTTAATTTCCATTTTCTGATGGTGTTTTTTTTGAGTGAGATATTGTTAACATTTTGAGAAGGTTTTTGCCCTGATATGGCTCTGTGCAGTTGGCTGGGCTTTAAACGACAAAACAATAAACAGTAACAGTAACAATAACAATAACAATAACAGTAACAGTGGATTGCTATTTTCGGGGAGAGCATGCTGTTGCTGTGCAGCACTTTCTCTTCCCCCTTTCTGCAAGTATTTTTAGTTTACCTATGTAACTGGATCCTTTATGTGTAATTTGGTCAGGATGGCCTCTTTGTTGCCATGGCTTCTTTTATTTTTTGTGCTGGGTGCATGCTGCACACAGACCTTGGTTTGTTGTCCCATCATAAATGCTAGCATCAAACTGCCACTCATGGTCTGGTGGAGAAGGGAGAAGAAGACTTGTTTAACCAGGAACTGAACTCTCAACGTTTTTATTTCTAAAGCTGGCACTTAACCCTTTAACCCTTTGACTCCCACACCCTGTCCACCAGCATCCTTCATTGTCAATCATGTTATCAAAGCAAAAACTTAACCCTTTGACTCCCTTACCCTGTCCACCAGCTTCCTGCAAGAAGCTGGTGGATAGGGTAAGGGAGTCAAAGGTTAGTTTTTGCAGTTGGCAGATAGGGTGCGGGAGTCCAAGGACTAACCACTAGGCCACCACTCCACTGTAAATAAAAAAAATCATGTACAACACCACTGAGTACAGAAATCAGGACTCTGTTGTAAGTCAACAGCTTGCACACAGATGGTGCACATATGCTTGTGGGAAATACAAATAGCTGAGAAGAATGCTTGTTGGAAATAGCTGAGAAGAATTACATAATAAATGCAAACAAAATGACATTGTACAAAATATTTTCCAGAGTGCAGTAAGTGGTACTGGCAAGTCGTAACAATATTATGTAAATTATCAGCACTGTTTGTATTTTTTTATGCAGAACACAACATACATTGATATATTTGATATGTATTAGCGGGACATTTCACATTAAAGTGGACACTTTATCTGGCAGAGGGATCTCATGGTATGTTAGTTGGAGATAGATGTAGTCTTGATTCTGAAAAAGAAGATGTTATGAAAATTTTGCAGGACACAAGATCAAAGAATTTGTAGTAGTCACAATGACAGTATTGACAATATAATTATTTTTTGCTGGGTTATGGGAATCATGGCTCCGTGAAAACTTTTGCTTTGGATTGAAAGGACATAAGGTTGTGTAGGTACTGGGAAGAGATGAAGGCTAGGAGGAAAGGGAACTATCAGAATTACACAAATAAAAACAGGAACGACTAGTCTACAGTCAGTTTAAAATTTCTTTGATTAGCATTCATGATTCATTGGAATTCAGAAGAAGAGGAGCAGGGTATTTAAATGTCTTAAAATATACTACCAACTGACCAACCAGCCAATCGTTCAGCAGATGTTACCAGAAGTTGAATTTTTTTCAAAGTAAAAAATGATTTTAAAGAAAAGGAGTTAGCAGATTGTACACCATCTGTGAGAAGCTATGATATGAATGCAAAAAAATCATGAAGACTGAATGCAAGAGTTAGCAATTAACAAGAAACACCACAAAGGTGCAGATAAGACCCAGAGCACCAATGCCTCGACACCCTCCGGACAGTTGCCTCCCAAGCTCTCAACGCCACTCGACAACCACTTCATCAAGCAAAGGGGGCTGTCCACATGCCGCATGACCCAGTCATCAGTTACCTTGTTTATAAACAGAATGACAAGGTGGGGAGATGACAAACCCCGGGACATAGCCACACAATATGCACCGTCCAGGCCCAGACCAGCCTCCGGACCAAGAGAGAATGGAAGACCTCTCTCTTGCCCCACTCTGGGTCTTCACCTTTCTTTTGGGCAGCCCACCCTGCCACCCGTTCACAAAGCTGCCAGCTCCTTTCCCCTTACTATAGTCTTGACAGTTAGCAGTAACGAAGACTGAATGCAAGAGAGTATCACTGAGCATTTGATTCATAGAAACCAGTGTCCATGCTATAAAACAGCCTTTCTTCATTCCAAGAATTGTTCATGATTTTTTTGGTGTGCAGTTGTAGACACAAGAGAGGATCAAGATGACATTAGGAAAGACAATTCTGGTGACTGGGGGTGCTGGCTACATAGGTAGCCATTCTGTCATTGAACTCATCAGTGCTGGCTATGACATCATTGTCATTGACAACCTGGTCAACTCTAGTATGGGTAAGATGGGTGGAGTCTTTGTTACCACCCTCACCACCATCCATTTCTTTTCTTGCCTTGCTTTATATTTTTCTCTTGCTTTATATTATTTTTTAACCTTTATCCCTTTGACTCCCACACCCTATCCACCAACTGCAAAAACTTAACCTTTTAACTTTCTCACCCTATCCACCAGTCTCCTGTAGAAAGCTGGTGGATGGGTGAGGGAATCAAAGGGTTAAAGTTTTGCTTTGCTGTCATGGTTGACAATGCAAGATGCTGGTGGACAGGGTGCGAGAGTCAGAGGGTCATAATGTCTTGATATGTATATCCAGAGAGTAACATTTATTATGGTTTAGCTTTTGTTTATGTTAGAAGGTCAGCTGCTGAATGTTTCTATGGAGGGAATGGATGGAAAAGAATCAATTTAGTAAGCAGTGAATTCATCATTTCTTATATTTTATCTTTGCCAGTGCATAGGGTCTATGGCTTATGCCTTGATCACATTAGACCTCCATTACATGGCATCTGTGGTGGCAGTGTATAGGGAAATTATTCAGAGTGCAGAGGCACTAACTTGAGAAACTGAAACTGAAACTGAAATGAAATATTTAACGTGTTTTCATTTTCACAAAATTGATGTAACAAGGCTCTGTGTTGCTAAATAAGCAACACCATAAGAAAGAATGAACTTATAAGATAATGTATGAAAAAGAATGTATAGTATTATTTCAAAATTTGTTGCTTGTGGAACAACTCGTGCTTGTGATATTGCACATACAATGGCAAAGATGTGAAAGAAATGGATCCAGGTACCTTCTGTTTGGCCATTTTGGGGTACTACCTTTGTTTTGAAATGACTTTGATCCTCAACAGAGTCCATTTTTCATAGTTGTCATCAAGATGGCTAAGCCAAACACACAGCCAACACTTGTCCTGATGAATGCTTTGTGTAGAAGTTGAAACACAAAACTAAGCCAAATAACACATCCAACACTCGTGTACAAGTCGAAATGTAGAGACACAACTATGAAAAAGCAATTCTGATAAGGATGAAAGTCATTACATAAGGTAATGTGGGTTAGGTAACAGTTGACATGCCCAGATGTTTGTAGCGCTTTCACATTCACAATGTCTTGCTTCACCTGACTGTGGAATGGGAACATACGTTCATACTATGGCCCATGTTTACATGGTAATTTCAATCATCACCAAGTGGCCTTTCCTCTTCTACTATGTAGAGTCAGAATCTCAATCAGCCAGCTTATGAGGGGTTCTTGAAAAACAGGAAGTACTGTGGGATGCGATATAAACCTTCTGTGCTGTGTGCCGTGTTGGAAAAGACCAAGTGACTCGTATTGTGTAACAGAGAAATGTTGCATGCTCTTCATTAGACATGTGTCTGAGTGTGTATGAAATATTGTGTGAGCCATTTAACAGTGACTATGGTGGCTAAACTATGGCTGTGTTGGCAAGTAAATATTAATATGTTTGTCAGTGTGACTGTGTGAAAAGTCAAAAAAATGCAAACACTAGTGGGTGATTTATATTTAGTAATGCAAGTGCAAAAAGGTAAAGTCATAATTTCTTTCTTTCTTTCTTTCTTTTTTTTTTTTGAGAGAAAGGAGCAAATAAGACCATTCATGTTTTCCATTCCGCTTAGGTCATAGACTTCATTAGCCGTTTTTCTGTTACAGAGAGCATCCGGCGCGTGGAAAAGATTGTTGGGAAAACAATTGTGTCTTATTCTGTTGATCTGCTGAATAAAGCAGCTCTGGAAGATATCTTCAAAAAGGTATGGAAACATAAGTTGTGGTGGAGTGCTTGTAAAAACTCAAATCAGATACTTTATTAGAATAAATTCATCTTTTGACTGTGTAAACGTATGGCTCTCACTTATCTATCCATTCCAGCCCTTTGGCTTTTACATAAATAAAATACCTTACGTGGTACAGGACAAGCTGGATAACCTGTGATAATACTTAGTGTAATAAAGATCACAAGTGATATTTGGTAAAAAATACAACATGCGTGAACACATGCACACACACACACATGCATACACACACACACATGCCAATGATACACACACACATCACACACACACATGCATACACACACAACACACACACACAACACACACACACACAACACACACACACACACACACACACACACACACACACACACACACACACACACACACAAACACACACACACAAAGACACACCACAAAGACACACACACAACAAACACACAAACAAACAAACAAACACACAACACAACACACACACACACACACACACACACACACACACACACACACACACACACACACACACACACACACACAGAGCTCCAAGTCCTTTCCTCCCACGAAACAGAACTCCAGTAATAAAACAAACGACCTGGTTTTTCTGCTCACAATTTTTTTAATTATGTGGAATGTAACACACTCAAGGAAATCCAAAACAAGTGTGACTACCCAGCAAACAGGAACCAGAAAAAAACACACAAAAAGAATCAGAATGTGCATTTAATACACTCAAGGAAACTTAAGTAACATGAAGATAAAAGGAAGAATGTCCATAAGGGAAGAAAGTGTAAGGTAGAACGAAACATGATGATGGCTGTGACAGTCAGGTCAGTAAGACATCAGACCCCCAGTTGGAAGGTCTTGATTTTATCCTGCTTTTATCCCCTCCCCCATCCCCCTGTCTAGTGGGTAAATGACGAAGATTTTTACAATTTCCAAGGTCAGCATGTGTGCTGACCTGTTAATCCCTAAATCTGCTTTGTGTGTATACACATGCAGAATATCAAATATGCATATTAAGGATCCTGTAAGTCATATCAGTGTCTTGTGGCTTATGAAAACTTGAAAACACCCAGCATGCATGCCAGCTGAAGACAGCATACGCAGCCTGTGCGGCAACATACTGCCTGGTTAGTGTGGGCTAAACAGCATGCAAAACACCTCTGAAAAAGTCTGAGCACTTTAAAAAACCAAAAAAAAACCAACAACAAACAAGCAAACAATAGCAACAACAACAGAGAAGAATGAAATTAATGATCAAGTCAGTTTATGTCTCTTTGGTAAAGTGTTGAAGAAATTGAAAATTAAAAAGATTTATTCATAAACTGCTTGATTAACCCCCTTCCATTCTCCCATGGCGACATCATTCCATTTGGAACTATAAGATCTATCAATGAAAAGGCTGCAAGTTGTACTTCAGTTGAAACCGCAAACATTTCTGAGTGTTATGGTGTGTAATTTGATAATATAATTTGATGATACAAGTTAATATTTGACAAAATGGCGTGTTTTCTAGTAAATGTACTGTCAGTTTCATGAAAAATCATAACAAATCGCAGAACGGAAAAGAGTTAAAATGAACATATCACTTACCTACCAGGTTGACTGATTGGTACTGCCATACATTTTCCTTCCTGATGAGAGATGCATCGTCATTTTTGATAGGAAACAGTCATCATGCTGGGATCTGAGTTTGTTCAAGAGAGATTCTTCACACTCAGACAATTCAATATGTGCTCCAACCAAAGCCGCCAGATGCTTTGAACTTGCGCAGAACCCTGTACACTGACAAAGATATTGTATTGGAGAGTGCGGATGGGACTTTTGAAACACTTACACCACCAGAATGATTGAAACATTATGATGAGCAGCAAAGAGGGCAGTCTTTTAATGTCACAGGCTGGGATTGAACTCAAGACAACAGATCTTGAGTGGCCCATATGCTCATTTCTAAGAGCATTGTGTCTGTAATGCAGGGATTATGGGTTGAATCCTCTCATCATCATCATCATCATCATCATCATCATCATCATCATCATCATCATCATCATCATTATGTGCTCTGCCGCATGGCATTGGCGATCATGGCCCTCTGGTGGGCCATATTTCTTTTTCCTATGCTGGCTGGCTGGTTTCTCTGGAGCCTTGGAGTTAAGTTGAGTGAGATCTAATGTCTCAAGTTCTCCAGCCTGCAGCATTAAAAACTGGCCTGTTTGCTACTCATCTTGTTTCCATCATTCTGGTGGCGTGTCAACTTAGTGTTTCATAGGCCCATTCTTTCATACCCCAGTCCCCATTTCAAGACTTTACCAGTGCGTAAGGTTTTGTGCAGATTTCCAGAACTGTCAGATAATAGTTGGCAGATTTGGGTCGAGCGCACTCCATTTCAAGACTTTACCAGCACATAAGGTTTTGTGCAGGTTTCCAGAGCCTGCCAGGAAATAGCTGGCAGATTTGGGTCGAGCGAACTCCACTTCAAGACTTTACCATCACGTAAGGTTTTGTGCAGGCTTTGGGAGTCTGCCAGGTAATCGCTGTACTGATAATGCAGAGATCATAGGTTTGACACCCTGTGTGCTACAGCTTCATGATGGAATTTGCTTGAATGGTTAGGTGGACAATTCTAGTAAGTATGATGCATTTATGTGTGTGTGTGTTTTTCTATTTGTCTGGCAGCACACAATATCAGCAGTG
>CM060315.1:17316733-17339233 GCA_030674185.1 Monoplex corrugatus | reverse complement strand
TGTGTGTGTGTGTGTGTGTGTGTGTGTAATGTAATGTAAATTACAACCGTACAATCTAGAAAGAGAAGTGAAGGGAGCATTAAGAATAACCAAGTGAAAGGGGGGGGGGGGGAGGGAGGGGAAGACACATCAACCAATACAATAATGAAAAGAATAAAAATAACATTTGCCACGTCATGGAAAGCAAAAAAATACTTGTGATGAAATGTCACTTTCCATTCATATATCAAGTCAATTTATTGCATTATAAGAGCATGAGCTAAGGGCAGATACTCATAAAGCAATGCATGTCAATCTGTAATAACAACAATGTATATTATCAAATACCAACATAGAAGCATACAAGAAAAAGAAAATGAAAGAAGCAATAAAGAACAGACAAGGCAGGTGGGAGGAGGTAACATGTCAGGTCTAACGTTATGATGAAAACAGATGATCTGTAACTCATATAAAAGTCAAACAAATCATAAATGGACAAAAGCTGTCCTCAGATTAAATCAGTAGGAAGTCAAATAAAAAGAGATGTAGAAAATTAATAGCATAAAAGTGTGATAGAAATGGCTGACTAAATGTTTTATCAGCAAATGTATGTCAATCTGGAAAAGAGGTTTTAATTAGAATAATCATTTACAATATTTCAAGCAGGTATTTGTGAAGCTTTTGTTTAACCCTTTGACTCCCGCATCCTGTCCACCAGCATCCTGCATTTTCAACCGTGGTAGCATAGCAAAACTTAACCCTTTGATTCCCTCATCTGATAGGGTTAAGTTTTTGCAGTTGGTGGACAGGGTTTAGTCGTCAAAGGATTAAAGCTGTTTAGTGATGTTCTTGACTTGATGTAAATGGGCAATGTATTTCAGATATAAGGATCCAAAAGGGAGATGCTTGCTGTGAATATTCCTACCTTGATCTCGGAAGATGAAAGTTATGTCTTGGATTTGTGTAGGGGGTTTGGTATGGGATAAAAAGTATTATTAAATATAAGAGAAGTGGCCAGTTTAGAGGCTGCCCTGATTGAAAAATATAAGCGATTAGAACTGAATCATCACAGATGACGGTAGCAGGAATGACAGATTTGACTGAAATGTCAGATTGACTTGATCTTTTTTTTATGTACCAGGTGATGGAAGCCAATGGTGTCTTCAACCTTGTCTTCTCAAGTTCTGCAACTGTGTATGGTACACCACAGTTCCTTCCCATTACAGAGGATCACCCAGTAGGAAGCTGCACCAACCCTTATGGCAAAAGCAAGTTCATGATCGAACAGATGCTGAATGACTTATGCCTGGCAAACAAGGTACATTTCCTTTATCTTTTTGTTACTTTTGTTGTGTGTGTTATTTCTTTGGTTGTGGCCGGTGTTTATCAGATACAGCATTCATGCTTATTTACATGATAAAAAATTATGCAAAATGAAAACTAGTGAAGTGCAAAACTTGCCATTCTTTGAAAAAACACGAAAAAAGAATCAGAACGCGTATTTTATACAACCAGACAAGACAGGCGCATATTTTTGGCCAACTGGCCATTGTCAAGCATAATATCACAAACAAACAAACACCAAATATAAAAATTAGGAGAAAAAGACTAAAACTTCCTTGCTGCTTGTCTGGTTGTATTAAATATGCATTCTGACTTTTTTTTTCGTGTTTTTTCTGGTTCCTGTTTGCTTAAACGCGGGCAGTCACACTTGTTTTGTATTTGCCATTCTTTGTTAGAAGACTGAGTGCAGTTTTAATGAAGGAGACAGGCAGATATGTTGTCAGATCCCTAGTAGCAAGAAACTCAGGGAAGAGCTGGACAGCAGAAGGCCCTCAGAGGAGACGCCGACCCCTTAAGCAAGAATTTGGGCCCAAAGCTCCTTACAATTTAACCTTTTGATTCCTGCAACCTATCCACTAACTGCAAAAGCTTTACCCTTTGATTCCCTCACCCTATCCACCAGCTTCCTGTTGGAAGCTGGTGGATAGGGTGAGGGAGTCAAAGGGTTAAGTTTTTGCCTTGCTGACATGGTTGACAATGCGGGATGCTGGTGGACAGGGTGTGGGAGTCAAAGGGTTAAGGGAGAAGGCTGCATCCAGATCATGATCATTTGATGCCTCTCTGTTGTCACTGGTTTTTTTTTATTAGAAGGAGACGGGCAGATCTGTTGTTAGATCCCTATTAACTTTACCTGTCTGCTCCACAGAAATGGAACATTGTGATCCTGCGCTACTTCAACCCAGTGGGGGCCCATGTGTCTGGCACAATTGGGGAGGATCCACAAGGAGAGCCCAACAACCTGGTGCCATACATCAGCCAGGTGGCCGTGGGGCGACGGTCCATTCTCAAAGTGTACGGCAATGATTATGAGACACCTGATGGAACAGGTAATAGTAATAATATGTAAAAATCTATATTATGATGGTCATATCATTTTCCTCATCATCAGTATAAAATCATCACTTAGAAACAGAGGTACTTTACAAAACGACAACAGCACAACAACACAACAAACAACAACAACAACAACAACAACACAACAACAACAACAAGCAATAATGAAATAAAAGCGGATGAGAAACAGAACAGGTAACCTTAGTCATGTACAAATCATATAGAAATATTTTAACCAGACATGTAGCCAGTCCCTGTAGAAGTGGATTGTAAAACCCCATTGAGGTGTCTTAGTTATAGACTTCTGAAATGGGTGCTTACAGGGAGAAAGGGGACAGGTAAAGAATTGCCATGTAGTGTTCTGTAATCTTAAGTCCCCTACAAGGAAGGTTTAATGTGTAGTAGATAAGGGAGCATGGGACAACCATTTTGACTGATGTGTGTGAAATGCCAGAGATCATCATCATGATGTGCCCTGCTGTGTGGCGTTGGAGATCATGGCCCTCCATAGAATCTATTCCCTGTCGCTGCAAGTACATCTCCCACCCTCTCTGTCCTCAGCCACCCTGCAAGTCTGTCCAATATTTTTCTCCCTGGGTCTACCTGGTGTTCTCTTTCCCTCCAACTTTCCTGTTATGACCAGGTGCTCAAATTTCTTTTTCCTATAGATGTTGTTTGTCGTTTCCTAATATTCTTTATTAATGTTCTTTTTGTTTCTGCCTCCTTCAAGGCTTGTTAGTTTTCTTTGCTGTCCATGGAACTCTCAACATTCTTCTTAAAAAAATGCATGCCAGAGATACATCAATGAAATCAAGTGCCTACATCAGTAAAATCAAGTGCTTAACTGTAGTTTATGACCTGTTCTCACAAAATCACTGATGAGCTGCATTTTGCACATTTTCAGTTTATGTACTGTAAAACAAACACACACTCTGTAGTTTATCATGATGCCAGTTTTACTTGTCTTCTGTGAAAGTTAATGGAGATATGGTATTTGAGTCTTTGAATGCAGAATCAGCCATTTTGAGAAAACAAGTTTCAGGTCTTCAAAGATTTTGATCACCCAGCTGATTAAAGTTCTTACTTTTCTACTTGGTTACATGTAAATGACATGTGTATCTGTGTATCGTATCTTGAAAGAAAAGAACAGATAAATGAAATAAATAAATAATTAAAGGGCTGAATCAAAAACACAACTACCACTAAGTGTAAACTTGTCACGCATCATAGAAAGCCCCCCAATCAATACACAAAGCCCCCACTGCCTGTCAACAAGATGAAAACCTGATTCTTAGATAACTCAATACAGCAGTACATCACTCAGTGTTGACTTCTCAGTGTCCTCTTAATAGAGAACTCCTGAGTTCAAAACTTGTCCATATCCATTATGTCTCTATCCAGGCCATGTTAATTGAGTTACTTCTCCTTACCAGTCTCTTGGCCTATATGTGAATAGCATTTATTAATTTTTCTTTGAATTTTTGTGTGTGCTGAAACTGTTGAAACATTGGAGGTATACTGCAGAAGAAGTCGACAACCTCAGGTAGGAGTACCATTGGTCTCAGGCAGCAGAGTGCTGAATAAGTTAACATTCAAGTGTTGTACAGTGTTTGCCTTATTTTTGGCAGATTCTGATTATTTAACTGACGTTCAGGTTACGTATTTCCTTTGTCCTTGCTGTGCACCTCATTATGTCACCTGCTTGTAACAGGTGTTCGTGATTTTATCCATGTGGTGGACTTGGCACAGGGACATGTCGCAGCTGTCAGCAAACTGCAGGAGCAGTGTGGGCTGAAGGTACTGTAAACATAGTCATGTGTGTGTGTGTGTTGTGTGTGTGTGTGTGTGTGTGTGTGTTGTTGTGTGTGTGGTGTGTGTGTGTGTGTGTGTGTGTGTGTGTGTGTTGTGTGTGTGTGTGTGTGTTGGTGTGTGTGATGTTGTGTGTATGTAGTGTTGTATGATGTGTGTGTATATATACGTGTATTGAGTGAGTGAGTGTGTGTGTGTGTGTGTGGTGTGTGTGTGTGTGTGTGTGTGTGTGTGTGTGTGTGTGTGTGTGTGTGTGTGTGTGTGTGTGTGTGTGTGTGTGTGTGTGTGTGTAAACTGTATCTGTATGTGTATGGTAAATATATGTGTATGATCACGATATTGGAAACAGTGTTAGGACATAAGGACTTGTATGTCAAAATACATATCTAACACTAAACTGTGTCACAGATAGACTGTCATCACACACTTCAGTTCGTCAGTGGAAATATTTTTTTTTCCTTATATTTGCATTACCATGGAATCCATAGCAGACAGTTCAATCTGCATGTGCCATCTAATCAACAGAGGTTTTAAGTATTTTCTGTTTAAAATGTTTAGAAAAACATAAAAGTATTGTCAAAACACAACAGGAAAACCATCGGTTTATCAGTTTATTCATGTGAGGGTGAGGGTGGAGGTCAGACAATGACAAATTTGACTTAACGCCATTCACAAGTGTGCTTTATGAAGTGGGATTTGTTCTGTTACTGTAGTGTAAGGCAGACACGATTAACCTTGAAACCCCAACTGTTTCTACTAGTGCAGGCAGTGTGCTGTGTAGTGTATAGTGTCTGGGTATTAACAAGTCTTTGTTTTCCATCAGAGCGCTTGAGTCTGTATCAGCGAATTAAAGTAACTGTGGCATGTGCAATATTATGCATGCTACAGGTTGAAAAACTGACACAAGAGAAATATTCAGAGAAATAAATGTGGCTCACACAAACTGCATTGATATTCTTTACAGACACAAAGATGGAATGGTACATGGCGATTTCTCACTATGCTTAAATCAACTGATATTTTAGTGTGACGCAGATATAGGCTGCAATGTAGGCGATGAAACTGAACACTAAGATAATGCACGTGATGCATATTTTGAAATTTCGAAAGGCATTGTCTTCTTTTTCCAACTTTCTTTACCAAACTGTTACTTAATACAGGTAGAAGAGGTGATGTGTATTTCTAGGTAAACATGCAGAATAAATAAACATGCATGCACACACACAGTGCACACATGCACACACACAGTGCACACATGCACACACACATGCACACACCAAGCACTTGCATGCATACACGCACACACACACACGCATCACGAGTCACAACAAAACCACACCAGGCCCTGACTTGGTTGAAGAGGAGATAATTCAGTTGAGATGAAGGTACATTTTTGATGATAACTGGTGATGTTGTTGCAGGTTTACAATCTTGGCACTGGTCAGGGTTATTCGGTCTTAGAGATGATCAAGGCATTTGAAAAAGCATCAGGAAAGAAGGTAAGAAAAATACATCTTGTGATCTGTTAATTATTCTTTTTAGTATGTATAATAGTATAGTTAGGGGTTGACATGCCCCCCCCCCCTCTGTTGTTTGTTTTTCACATGCTTGTGGTTACTATTTCTTTTTCTTTGATCCATGTCTTTGGTTTATGTTGTTTTTACCTAGTTGCTATTTTCTTGTTATTATTATGATTAAAGATGCATATATTACTGCTGCTACTACTATTTTTGTTTTGTTATTGTTGTTATGCTGTTGTTGTTGTTGTAGAGGTTGACATGTATTTACTGTACATGTAACTGTGCTGCCTTTTTCTTCATGCTTTGTAAAGCACCTACCTAACTGCTTTATAGAATCAATACTTTTGATAATGTATTCATAATCTTGCAGTGTATGTTTCATGGTGCATCAGTTTTCATTTGCAACATTCAAATTAACATGTTGCCCCCTGCCTTGTTTGTTTTTAATACTTCTTTTATTTCATATGCTTTATGTTTATGTGGGGATAGCAAGGACTAGCTGTAGAACAGGTTCAGTGGATCTAATCCTACTGTTTTGTGTGTAAAGTGTTTTGAAAGTTTGAAGTTTGTGATGCAAGTTTGTAGTATGTAGTTGTGTAGATGGATGCATGTTTAAACTGTCTTGTATGGTGAATGCTGTTGATTGTGGTTTGACATATATACACTTGCAGTGTACAGTATTATTACATACTTAGTAGAGTAGTGTATTTTGGCATAGTTAAATATATGACGTATCCTTGTTGCTTTAGAAACAGTTTTAAGATGTTTGTGTATGTGTTCGTGCGTGATGTATAGTGTATATTGTATGTGCACGCAATGTGTGTTGTGTTTGTGTGGTTTACGTGTGTGTGTGTGTGGTTGTGTGTGTGTGTGTGTGTGTGTGTGTGTGTGGTGTGGTGTGTGTGGGTGTGTGGTGTGTGGGTTGTGGCATACAATGTATGTATGCTCATATGTTATGTACTGCATCATTTAATTTCAGTTTGTGATATTACTGGACGATTTTTGTCTATATTTTTTATCCTCTCTGTATATTTTTCACAATGGAATGACTTTACATGAAGTTGGGCACCTCTTTCCACTCATTGTTTATGCGTTTTACATGCACTAATAAATTATGCTGAAGCAACCACAATATTTCACTTTCTCCTCTGAATGTGGGCTGGCTGATCTTTTGATAAAGCCATAGACTTCAGATCAGATGTCTCTTGCTCAGTCCCACCCAGAAACATAAATTTATTTCATTTGCTGCCCATCTGAATTCTCCAATAAATTTGGCATTTTGAGCAGGCTTTGATGTATGACAGTTAACTGCAGGCAGATTTGGAGGAGCGCTTATGGCATTGCTCAGGTGTGGTGAATCTTTCTTGACACAAATTTCAGACCTTAAAGGGTTGGCACCCAATTGCCTTTCAGATTTTAGTGGTGGTGGGAGAAGCATCTTTTCATTGCAGGGTTTGATCCTTGAATCTCTCATTTCCTAAGCAAATGATTTGACTGTTAGACGCTATTGTCTCAGTTGAATTAAATTTTCCTTTATTAACCCACTGAAAATCAGACTGCGCATACACTGGACTGGTACCACACATACTCATTCTCACATCTGTTTAAAACCCCAACACAAGTCTGTCATACAAACATGAAAATAATTCCCATGGATGGATCAAGTCATCCACAAATAACAGAAGTCATCAAGTCTTCCTCATTCATAGTTAGGTAAATAACATTGATCAGTGGATGCAAAATAATCATACCATAACTCTGTGAATGAACCTTACCCCCCCCCCCCCCCATTCCCTTTCCCCACCTCCTGTCCTCCCCCTCTTTACATACCTAAAAACTCATTGTTATAACTAATATAAGGTCACAAGGTAATATCTAAGAAGGCGACCATCTAAGATAATGTTCATAGATGCATGAACTTTTTGTTCTCTTTTTTTATCACATGCAGAAACAACTTGAACAATTTATGAAATGTAATTTTAAAAACATGTCTGTGTGTAAATGCAGGTGCCGTACGAAGTAGTGGGCAGACGTATTGGTGATATAGGTTCAGTCTACAGTGACCCTACCTTGGCTACCAAAGACCTCAAGTGGACTGCAAGAAAGGCTTGGATGAGATGTGTAAGTGGTTCTAGAATTGCAGTTGTCTATTTGCCTGTCTGTCTGAGTATGGATTGACTGGAATTTGGATTTTATTGGTCTGCTTTTTCTCTTTGATGAGAATCTGTTTGCAGTTTCAGTTTCAGTTTCTCAAGTCAACATCTCCGCATTCTGGATGAATTCCATATGCCTTAACATCACATGTGTATGCATATGTATGCCATGTGTTTGGTGATCATGGCACAAACCTTAAGCCTGCATGTAAACCCATGAGCTGGCCAGGTCCTGAGGTCCTACCTAGCTATGTTTTACCTGGTCTATAAAATGACAATCTGTCTGCCTGTTTTTACTGTCTCTGTGTAGCTTTTGTTGTCTGTCGTCCTGTCTCCCTTCTACTTTTGTCTGTCTCTTTCTGTGCTTTATGAGTTTTTTCTATTGCCAGTTTTTCTTTTATCGTTTGTATAATTTTTGACTGAGTTTTTGGCTTTAAGGAATATGATGTGTAGAATACGTGTTAGGTAATTTAGGCTGATTTTTATGTATGTTTTAGTGTCTTTATTTATATTTACATTTGTATTCAGGTTTGCTTTTTTTCTTTTAAATACTCTGATGATAAATTGGGCAGACTGGTCAATGCCAGGGGATTAGCCCTAGATTATGTGCGTGAATGCATTGATTATAATATGTACTTGAATTTCTTTTCCATGTTTTTTTTTTAACTTCAATGAGGTGTTGTGTAGTGTAGAAATGGTTATTGCACTGATATGACTCTATGCATTAAGTTGGGGTTTAAACAATAAGAACAAGAATAATTGTTATCATTCTTCGTTATGTCTATGTAAAAAGAGAACATGACAGAAAAGAGGAACCCCTAACTAACTAATAACAAACAACTGTGGTTGCAAAACAAGAGGGGACCTTAATTTCTGCAGACTTAATAGAAGTCATCATCATGGTATTTTAAAACACACACATGACCATGCATGCAGGCACATTCAGATACACATGCTCACTCTTTCTCTCTCTCTCTCGCTCTCTCTCTTCTCTCACACACACACACACACACACACACACACACACACACACCACACACACACACACACACACACACACACACACACAGCACACACACACATGACACGCACGCACGAACACACATGCATGCACGCACGCACACACACGCACGCACGCACGCACGCACACGCACACCACACGCACACCTACACACACACACACACACACACACACACACACACACACACTCACTCACACACAAAATACACACACACACACATGCACACACAAAAAGACACACACAAACACAACATGTACACAGTATTCAAGACAGATTTGTTAGAAGATAAAGCAGCAAAATGAGATAACAGCCTTAAGGACAGGTATGTTAGAAGATGAAGCAGCAAAAAGAGATAACAGTCTTCAAGACACAGAAGATAAAGCAGCAAAAAGAGATAACAGTCTTCAAGACACAGAAGATAAAGCAGCAAAAAGAGATAACAGTCTTCAAGACACAGAAGATAAAGCAGCAAAAAGAGATAACAGTCTTCAAGACACAATGAAGAATAAAGCAGCAAAAAAGAAAAGATAACAGTCTTCAAGACTGGTGCGTCATGTGTCATTTTCTGATTACAGGTGCAGACTCATGGCGGTGGCAGGTGCAAAACCCTGAAGGCTACAAAAGCGCAGAGGCCAGGAAAGAATGATCAGGACTCCTCTACTCAACACTACCTATGCTGAGAAGCTCACTTCATCCCCTACCAAATTCATTCCCTTTTTTTATCTACCTTCCCTCCTTCCCACTTCTGTGGACTCCATCCCAACTGCTTCCTTCTTCTCCTCCGCTCCCCTCCCCATCAACATGCCCTTTTCTGTTGCTCTTTGCTGTTTTCTTCCTTCTTGTTCCTCTCTACCCTTCCCTGCCGTCTATTTTCATACATACGTTTTGGTCACAGTCGTGTGTTCTGTGCCTTTCTCGCTTTTTGTTTCTCTGTCCCTTTTGGAGGGGTCATCTGTAGAATGCATTTGTGTATTTTCACCTGGTGGTTATGAGACTGTTTTGTTTCAGTGGTCTTTGGATTGTTTCTTTGACCGGTGGGCTCTTGTGTGCACTATTTGTTTGAATAATTGCATGTACATGTATCATTTACAGAGTTTTATGATGAGGGTCTATAAACAACAGGGTGGAGCTGGGGAGGGATGTATTTGTGGATGTGTGTGTGTGTGTGTGTGTGTATGTTTTGTGTGTGCGTGTGTATGTTTGTGTGTCTGTATGTATGTTTATGTGTGTGTGGTGGTTTTTGATTTAATGTCTATTCACTAAAGTGATTTTAGTTGTGTGTGTGTATGTGTGAGTGTGTGTGTGTTGTGTGTGTGTGTGTGTGTGTGTGTGTGTGTGTGTGTGTGTGTGTGTGTTGTGTGTGTGTGTGTGTGTGTGTGTGTGTGTGTGTGTTAAAGGGTTTGAGAGAAAAGAGAGCAGGCAATGATCATATTGTAATTCGGTGATATATTCTGCTTTATCTACCATCATCAGAAATCCATGACTTTTGCGTCTTCTTCTCTTCATGTTTTCTTCTGTATAAGTTTTATTTTTATTGTTTTGTTGTTGTTGTTGTTGTTGTTGTTGTTTTCTGGTTAGCAGACAGATTGTAACATCATTTTAGTATTTTTAATACAGTTTTAATCTGTGACATCTTTGATCCATTTCAGATTATTCATTTAATGCAGTTATTGATTTCAGTGATTTATACCACCGTAATGAGACATCTTGATGCACAGTGTTTTAGACTGCATGGATATGCCATGAATTGGATAAAAATGTTGGATGTGTGGTTTTGGTATTGCAGGGATTATCATCATTGTTATGTATCCTTGACAAAACTGGACACATTCACGGTATATAGACCTAGTGATCAAAATTTTCATTGATGTCTTTATCAATATTGGCTACCGTACACGAAAAGAAAAAGTATTGAATGTGTAATATATGTCATTTATTTGCCCTCCATCTTGTACCAGCCTCCAGTTTGAAGCAAATTGCTCACAAAAGCATCTAGGTTATTTTAGTATTAATGTATGTTTGCATAATATAATGTCATGTGTATTATTAATTTGATGACAAGGGTGATTCTTCATTCATAATAGCATCTAGATTGTTTTAGTATTAGTGATGTTTGCATAATATAACGTCATGCATATTATTAATTTGATGACAAGTGTGATCCTGCTGACACAACTGTTGCCTGTATAATGATACCCCCTGTTCCTGTGTACTTACATAAATAACTTGTACTTTTTGCTAATGCAAGTACATGTGAAAGTCCAAGGATTTATGTTATTGTATTTGATTTGAGGCGCTTAGGTGAAGAGTTTGCCTTCCGCTCCATTTGTCCACTTTGAGCCTGGCTCATAGCATGTACATGTATATGGGACAAAACAATGGGAGAGAACACATGTCATTTACATGTAACCAAGACTATTCCAGCGGTAGGCTGATAAAATACCAGTATAAAATATAGACTTGGTAAAACATAGTCTAGGTAGGGCCTCAGGACCTGGCCAGCTCATGGGTTTACGTGTAGGCTTAAGGCATGCGCCATGGTCACCATACACATGGCACCTGTGACGTTAGTGCATATGGAATTCGTTCCGAGACGTCATCTTGAGAAACTGAAACTGAGAAAATTGTGTGTAGGGGTATATGACCCTGTCCAGTTTTGGGGAAGAGAAAGGTGTAAGGGAAAGGAATAGGCACAATCCTGATAAATCCGACCTGAGAGCAGTGAGGTCTCTGTACTTCACTCTCCAATAATCAGACAGTTATGGGGCAGTCTTTGGGAGGCACAGTTTCCGTGCAGGGCTACTAACTTTTCTTGTCTTTAGTTGGTTTAACCCTTTGACTCCCGCACCCTGTCCACCAACATCCTGCACTGTCAGCCTTGCTAGCAAAGCAAAAACTTAACCTTTTAACTCCCTCATTCCATCCACCAGTTTCCTGCAGGAAGTTTGTGGATAGGACGAGGGAGTCAAAGAATTAAGTTTTTTGCAGTTGGTGGATATGGTGCAGAAGTCAAAGGTTTAATGTTGATAAATGGGGTAATTAATATTGCAAAGGTTACCTGCTTTATCTCCCGTCCCCACACTCTACCTTACCCCCACCCTGCAATCCCTATGAACTGGTGGTCATTGTTGTAAAGGTTACCTTATTTCTTATAGGTGATTATTACTGCAAAGATTATACCAGATTCCCCCACCCTTATCCCCTAACTGATTGGTTATTATTGTTGCAAAGATTACGTATTTCCTTATAGGTAATTATTGTTGCAAAGATTACCTGATTCCTCATAGGTGATTATCGTTGGAAAGATTACAGGATTTCCTCTCCCCACCCCACCTTAATCCCCCCATCCCCTATCTCTGATTGGTGATTATTGTTGCAGAGATTACCTGATTCCTCATAGGTAATTGTCATTGCAAAGATTATCGGATTCCCCCTCCCCATCCCCCCATCCCTCCTTCCCTGATTGGTGATTATTGTTGCAAAGATTACCTGATTTTTTTTTATAGGTGATAATCGTTGCAAAGATTACCATGCTAGCAGAGCAAAAACCTACCCTTTGACTCCTTCACCCTATCCATCAGCTTCCTGTAGGAAGCTGGTGGATAGGGTGAAGAGGTCAAAGGGTTCAGTTTTTGCAGTTGGTGGATAGTGTGTGGGAGATAAAGGGTTAAAAAAGTAGATTGATTTTAGCTTCTGCCTAACTCTCTCCCTAACCACATCTCCCCAACTGTCTCACCCATCTCTTTCTCTTAGGCTTGATCTCATGTTTAATCTCAGTTCTTATTTCTAGTCATGTTGCTTTGATGAAGCTGTGAAGCATGAGTTACAGCGTGAGAAAGGGAGAGCTTTCAGAATATGTTTCCCTGGGGCTCTTGTTTCGTCCAGGGAGATGGTTCAGTTGTGTAGATAGATAGAAGAAGATAATACTTTAGAAAGATGTGCTTCAGGCTAAGTAAGTTGGTGTTCCTGTCTGTGTGAACTTCCGTGAGGGATGGGTCGCATTATGGTAATTCACCTGGATGAGGGGGAAGTTTAGTAGTCCTGTCCTTCCACCACCATTGTTTACCCATCTTTGGTCGGTTTCAGTTTCAGTTTTCTCAAGATGGCATTACAGCGCTCAGGAAATCCCATAAGTCATACGCTAGTTGATGCACGTAGTAGCAGGCTGGCTGGCCCTTGTGATAGAGCCGTGGACTGTTGATCTGACGTCTCGAGTTCAATCCCAGTCTGCAACGATTATACTGGCCTGCTTGCTGCCAGTATTTATGCTCCAGTCATTCTGGTGGTGTATATGTTTCAGTCATTCTGGTGGTGTATATGTTTCAGTCATTCTGGTTGGTGTTTATGCTGCAGTCATTCTGGTTGGTGTTTATGCTGCAGTCATTTTTGTTGGTGTTTATGCTGCAGTCATTTTTGTTGGTGTTTATGCTGCAGTCATTCTGGTTGGTGTTTATGCTGCAGTCATTCTGGTTGGTGTTTATGCTCCAGTCATTTTGGTGGTGTTTATGCTCCAGTCATTTTGGTGGTGTTTATGCTCCAGTCATTCTGGCGGTGTTTATGCTCCAGTCATTTTGGTGGTGTTTATGCTCCAGTCATTCTGGCGGTGTCAGTTTAGTGTTTCATAGGTTCTGTGTTCCACTTTCTCTCCATTTCAAGATCTTGCCATTGCAGAAGAGTTTTGCGCTGGCTCGAGGAGTCTGCCAGATAACAGATTGCAGATTGGGTGCATTGCTTATGGAATTGCCCCAAGTGCCATGAATCCCTCGTGACTGTATATACTAACACTGCAGACAGACAGACAGACAGACAGACAGACAGGATTCAGCCAGTCAGTCAATCTTACCTTTTCTTCCTACAGACAAGATTCAGTCATCAGGTACAACCGGTCTTACCTTTTCTTCCCAGAAACGAGATTCAGTCAGTCAGGTACAATCAATCTTACATTTTTCTTCCCACTCACAAGGTTCAGTCAGTGAGGTACAACCAATCTTACCTTTTCTTCCCACAGACAAGATTCAGTCAGTGAGGTACAACCAATCTTACCTTTTTATCCCACAGACAAGATTCAGTCAGTGAGGTACGGTCAATCTTACCTTTTCTTCCCACAGATAAGATTCAGTTAGTGAGGTACAACCAATCTTACCTTTTTATCCCACAAACAAGATTCAGTCAGTGAGGTACGGTCAATCTTACCTTTTCTTCCCACAGACAAGATTCAGTCAGTGAGGTACAACCAATCTTACCTTTTCTTCCCACAACAAGATTCAGTCAGTGAGGTACAACCAATCTTACCTTTTCTTCCCACAAACAAGATTCAGTCAGTGAGGTACAACCAATCTTACCTTTTCTTCCCACAACAAGATTCAGTCGGTGAGGTAAAGTCTTACCTTTTCTTCCCACAAACAAGATTCAGTCTGAGGTAACCAATCTTACCTTTTCTTCCCACAGACAAGATTCAGTCGGTGAGGTACCCAATCTTAACCTTTTCTTCCCACAGACAAGATTCAGTCAGTGAGGTACAACCAATCTTACCTTTTCTTCCACAGACAAGATTCAGTCAGTGAGGTACAACCAATCTTACCTTTTCTTCCACAGACAAGATTCAGTCGTGAGGTCACATCTTCTTTTTACACAGTTCACATCCTTACTTTTTCTTCCCACAAATAAGATTCAGTCTGAGGTACAGTCAATCTTACCTTTTCTTCCCACAGACAAGATTCAGTCAGTGAGATACGGTCAATCTTACCTTTTCTTCCCACAAAGTTCAGTTAGGTACAATCAATCTTACCTTTCACCTTTTCTTCCCGCAGACAAGATTCAGTCAGTCAGTCAGTCTAGGTTTACCTTGTCTTCCCTTGTTTGTCTTTTTCCATTATTCTCCTTCAAGGATTTCTCTTCTCTCTATAGTCAGACATAGAGCAAGTGAATCTGAAGACCTGTAAACTAGAGAACTTAGGAACTTGAGAACCTATGAAGCTCACCTGAATATTTTTGCATTTTCCAAGTCATTGATGGACCATGCATACAGGCGAGAAAGCATCCTAATCGCCGACCAAATAGCGCTCATTTACTAAACAGCCCCCACACTTAGACATCATATTTGCCTACTTAATAGCGATGTTGTGTCTTTGTGAAAACTTTTTTTGTCATTTTTTTTGTTGAAAATGTGAATTCTGTTGTTCCTACGCAGCCCCCAAAAATGTGATACATGATATACACAAGTTTTAAATTTTGAGCGCAATTTGTAAATATACTGTGACATGAAACCCGGATAAGATCACGTGTCATGTACACATTTTGTGTGATACCAATCAGTTGTACTCCTATAGTCATTAATAGTCACTAATCCAGACTAATAATAATTATGGTTAATGTTGCAATAATAATGATGATGATTAGACTGGATTGGATTTTTTAAATTTGTTATTTATTTAGTTAGTTGTGTTTTGTTACTTGATGAAATTTTTGCAGCGTGAAATGCGTGATGCTGTTCCTTGGAAGAACATGTTGAGGCATTGTCTAAATGTATACCACATAGGTAGCTCTTTTTTTTTCAACTTCAAAGTTTGTGATGAGCTTTCCATTGAAACAGAATTTTCATAAACAGCTGAAACACTCTCTACCTATTATGTCTGATCATACCTGAGAAGTCATCTGAACTTGCTGAGCATGTTCGAGCTCATGTACATCTGAGCACATGGCTGTATGTGTAATTTGGTGTGTTTTATCTCGGTGACAGTCCAGTTGTTGTTTCAGCTCATGTAATGAAGTGTCTTGTTAGCATTAGTTTTATGTATTGCTTTTCGCCTGGTTTTGATTTCTGTTATTCTGGTATATGTTTGCTTGGATTTGGTTGATTGATTGATTCGTTGATTGGTCTGTTCATTTATTCAGTCAAATGATTGATTTGTTGATTGGTCTGTTCATTTATTCAGTCATATGGTTTGTATATTTTGAAAGGTTGTTTTGTGTGTTGATTTGTTTAGATTGTTTTTAATATTCTAGCATATCATTATACCAAAGGTGTATTTTGATTGTCAGATTGATTTGATCGTTCCTTTGTTTCTCTGTCTGTTCACATGTGTACTCGTTGATCTGTTTTTGTTTGTTTTATTTATTATCCTACTTTGGATTTACTGGTATATAATTTGACCAAAAAGATTGTTGAAAAAATACACTTGCATGCGTTCAGTGACACATGTGTGATACACATTGGTGTACACACACACACACACACACACACACACACACACACACACACACACACACACACACACACACACACACACATGTACACAAACACACACAAACACATACACTCACACACATGTATGCACAACACACACCCCACACATACACACACACACACACACACACACACACACACACAACACACACACACACACACACACACACACACACACACTTGTCAACAAATTGGTATGGTTTGGTAAGCATACACTCTTCTTTTCTTACCTGCCTATTTGTATGCGTCTCTCCCTCTCTCTCTCTTTCTTCTCCCCCCCCCCCTCTCTCTCTATCTCTCTCTCTAACTCTACACATGGACAAACATGATGTAGGCTACATTTTTTCCTTTTGATACTTACAAATCCAAATATTTATTGTTGTTTTGATCAACAACGTATTAAGGTTTTTGTTGATTTTCCTGTATCATCTTCTATCTGCAGATTTCCAGATGTGGATGAGTATCCATTGGTTCTTCTTGAACTCCTTTTTTTTTTTTTTTTTTTTCTAAAAAGGAAGATTGTTTCATATTGGAGTGTGTGTGTGTTGGTGTGTGTTCTGTCTGTATGTGTGTGTGTCTGTGTGTGTGTCTGTGTTCTGTGACAACAATGTCTCAGCAAGACATTCCCAGCTGTTTCTGAATAGAACTTTTTTTTTTAACCAAATTTGAGTCATAGGTGTTGACCATTGAAGATTTGAGGCTGCAAACGCATAAGTTTTGAAGTCATGGTGCCAAAATCAAGGTCAATCTGAACAAAAACAGCAACAAAAAGTGGCCTGAATTTGGTGCTTTTTGAGGAACGCGTGTGAGAAGCACTTTCTCTGGAACTTCTGATAAGGGTTACATTCTGTTTTTGCTGTTGTGACAGTCTGTTGTTTTCCTCAAGTTTAATTTCATTTGATGGTTCTTCAAGGTCACAGTGTTTGTTTCATTTGATGCTTCTTCAAAGTCACTGTGTGTTTCATTTGATGCTTCTTCAAGGTCACAATGTGTATTTCATTTGATGCTTCCTCAAGGTCACAGTGTTTTGTTTCATTTGATGCTTCTTCAAGGTCACATGACACATTGAGATGTACGAAATAAGGATTTTCTGTAAGAGTTTAATATAAAAAGAGATAGTATTGAAATGGCTTGATCGTTTTGTGATTTTTTTTTTATCTTCCCCCCAACCCCCCAAATGTTACGCTTTGAGATGCTGATAAACAGAATCATAAGTCAGGTGCTTTATTCTTGGGGTTATTGTATTATTTATTCATTTATGTATTTATTTTTTGCCATGTAATGAAATCTTGCTGAGTGTCATTCCACAGCAAGTACATAGTAATAAACACAGTTGTAGATATACATGAATAACCGTAATAGTAATAAACATTGTAATGAATATTTATGAATAGCAGTAGTAGTAATAAAACACTGTAATGTGTGATTATTTGTTTTGGATAATAATATTCATGAATAACAGTTTTCAGAATTTTGCGCTAAAGAGCAATATTTGTCTATGATAGTTTAAAAAAAATTTTTTTAAAAGATAAACACTGTAATTTATGATTATTTTTGTTTTTTTTGTTTTGTTTTTTTGGTTAATAAACAATATTCATGAATAATAGCTTTCAATATTTTGGGCAAAAAAACAATACTTGTCAATGATAGTTTTCAATATTTTGTACAAAAGATAAATACTGTAATACGTAATTATTTATTTTCGACAATAAACAATATTCGTGAATATTGCCTTTCAGTATTTTGGACAAAAGACTAATATTTGTCAATGATAGTTTTCAATATTTTGTGAAAAAACATCAATGACGGTCAGTAAAGTTTTCATTACTTTGGACAAGACAACATTATTTATCAGTAACATTATTATTTATGAAAAGAGTTGCTTTCAGTATTTTGAACTAAAAGACAGTATTTATGCATGTCAGATTTCAATATTTTGGTCAAAAGAATAGTTTATCAATTACAAGCTTTCAGAGTTTTGGACATAATTACAAGCTTTCAGTGTTTTGGACAAAAGAGCAATATATATGCAAAACTGTTTTCAGTATTTTGGACAAAAGAAAAAGATTCATGAATAACAGCTGTAAATGTTTTGGACAAAAGACCACACTGTGAATAACAGCTTTATTAGTTTGGACAGAAAAACAGTCGTTTCCCATCTTGCTGTGGAGACTAATCATTTTCTTTCTGAAAAAAAAACACCCTGATTGACAATCAAGTCAGTTATGTTTTGCATAACCTTTTGAGGAATAATCTTTATTTTTTTCTCTGTGTGTGTATGAGTCTCTGTGTGCGTGCATGTGTGTGTGTGTGTGTGTGTGTGTGTGTGTGTGGTGTGTGTGTGTGTGTGTGTGTGTGTGTGTGCACACATGCAGAATGTATCAGAGAACACTTGTTGTTATGACAGAGATTTGTACTAAATTTGGGTCATACCTATACATCTGGTGTGAAAGAAATGCTGTGAATTAGAATTCCAAAGGGACAAATTGCAGTAAATGTCTTGCCCATGATAAGACTTGGAGATGGAATGTAGAAAACCATGTCCTTCATCCATACTACCAGGCTTGACATCATTTCAGACCTACTGAAGATAAAATAAAGATTTTCCCGTAAAAGTTCAGTTGTTTGAGAGCAAACAGATCTTGCCATTTCTAGGGGCCAGCATCATAAGGGTAGTGCCTTCATCACTGCTTTGCCTTCCCAGTCCCTGAAGAGGGACAGTTATACATATACAGCTGAAAGGATTGGGAAAATGTGTCAAACTTAGGCCATGGCATAAATCTGGTCATTCATTCATCCAACACGCCATGCTCAAAAGCGAAACAGAAAATGAAACAAAAATGAAGAGGAAACTTAGAAACAGAAGATTTGAGTCTGTTGTTCATGAAACAGTACAGATGTCAGTTTTGACATGGTTAAGATGTGAATTTGGGCATGGTTTGGATGTGTGCTTTGGATAATTTGAATGTGAATGTAGACATAATATAGATGTGAACTCAGAATGATTTGGATGTGAAATGAAACATGGTGTAAAGTGTGAATTTAGAGATGCTGTGGACATGATTTTAGGCATAAATAGGGCGTAAGTTAGGCCTGATTTGGATGTGTGATATGGATGTGAATTTAAACATAATGTAGATATTAATTTAGCCATGATTTGGATGTGTGGTTTGGATGTGAATTTTGATATGATTTGGATGTGAATATAAACATAAAGTAAAAGATAATTTAAACATGATTTGAATGTGAGTTTAGACATGTTTGAATGTGAGTTTAGACATGATTTGAATGTGAGTTTAGACATGATTTGAATGTGAGTTTAGACATGATTTGGATGTGAACATGATTTGGATGTGAATTTAGACATGATTTGGATGTGAATTTAGACATGATTTGAATGTGAGTTTAGACATGATTTGGATGTGAATTTAGACATGATTTGGATGTGAATGTACACATGATTTGGATATGAATGTAGACATGATTTTGATGCGAGTGTAGTAGACTTGATTTGGATGTGATGTAGACATAACTTGAATGTGAATGTACAAATGATTTGAATGTGAATGTAGACATGATTTGAATGTGAATGTAGACATGATTTGGATTTGAATGTAGACATGATATGAAGGTGAATTGAAAATGCAGCCCAGCTGACTGAACAACATAACCATTGTCACTGCAGTAGACACCAAGGTATATCACGATAATACTGTAAACATATTGTGTGTCCTGTCAGTCAGTCTTATGCTGTGATGGATCACCACAACACTATGCCATGTTGTTCACCCATAATCACTGTAATGTTCTGGTTTTTGTGGTTTTGTTTTCTTTTACAAGTGAGACTACAGTTTAAAAAAAAAAAGGTTTATGCTTTGATGCTCTGTCAGCTGTAATCAACGTTGTTATGACCTTCTTGTTATGATGAGGAAACTTTTTGTTTTTGTGATGTTATGGTACAAGTTTTCTTTCCCATATGAACCAGAATGGCTAAATCATATTTTGCATTTTGTTATTCTAGTCCCTTTTAGCTGTTATGTGGGTTGTGAACTTGGAAACCTCTCTCTCTCTCTCTCTCTGTCCTCTCTCTCTCTGTGTCTGTCTGTCTGTCTGTCTCTCTCTCTGTCTGTCTGTCTGTCTCTCCATTCAAAACATACAGTTTTGCATTTTGCTGTGCTCAATTTTTATCAGAACAGTATTTTCCAAGTAACTTAGACGGCTTATCATGGGGAAGTTTTTTCAACATAGTACAGCACAACAACAACGCATTTTCTTTCTTTTTCTTTTTAAATCATTTGTGTGGAACATGCATATACTTAATGGATGTATGTGAAATGTCTGCTCTTTAATCTAGGAAGTATTTATTATAATGTCATAATAAGTATAGTTAACATGATAATGATAATAATTATGTGAATACATTTACCATGATAGTAATGTTTATGATGATGATGATAATAGTAATGATAATAATGATATTAATAATAAGAAGAAGATGAAGATGAAGAAGAAAAAGAAGAGGCATAATCATATTATCATAATCACAATCAGAATAACAATCATAATCGTTATTATGATAATGAATACATGTGTGTGTGTGTAACCAAGAAAGCTAAATTCAGACGGATCCAAACGTTTTTGCAGCAAAGACCAACAAAGAAAACTGTTTTAGAAAGTGACACAAACCATACCAAAGGCAAGGCAATGATAGTGTCATCATACAGTCCTATTCTCAATTTGTGTGTTTGGTACTTGGATAAATTCAGACACACCAACAAAGATTTTATCAAGATTTTGCGCTATATAAATAAAATATATTATTATATTATATTACCATACCAAAGGCAAGGAAACAATAGTGTCATCATACAGTCCTCTTCTAATTTTGTGTGTTTGTTACTTAGCTAAATTCAGACACATCCAAATATTTTGCAGTGCAACAATAGTGTCATCATATAGTCCTATTCTCATTTTGTGTGTTTCGTACTTAGCTAAATTCAGACACATCCAAATATTTTTGCAGTGCAACAATAGTGTCATCATACAGTCCTCTTCTCATTTTGTGTGTTTCGTACTTAGGTAAATTCAGACATACCAACAAAGAAAACTGTTTTAGAAAGTGATACAAACCATACCAAAGGCAAGGCAACAATAGTGTCATTATACAGTCCTCTTCTCATTTTGTGTGTTTGGTACTTAGCTAAATCCAGACAGATCCAAATATTTTTGCAGTGCAACAATAGTGTTATCATATAGTCCTCTTCTCAGCGCTTAGATTTGATTTTATCAAGATTTTGCGCTATATAAATATTGTAATTATTATTAATTATTATTTTGTGTGTTTGGTACTTGGGTAAATTCAGACAGATCCAAATATTTTTGCAGCAATGACCAACAAAGAAAACTGTACCATACCAAAGGCAAGGCAACAATAGTGTCATCATACAGTCCTATTCTCATTTTGTGTGTTTCGTACTTAGGTAAATTCAGACACACCAAAAAGAAAACTGTTTTAGAAAGTGATACAAACCATACCAAAAGCAAGGCAACAATAGTGTCATCATACAGTCCTATTCTTTTGTGTGTTTCGTACTTAGGTAAATTCAGACATCTCATTTTGTGTGTTTCGTACTTAGGTAAATTCAGACACATCCAAATATTTTTGCAGTGCAACAATAGTGTCATCATATAGTCCTATTCTCATTTTGTGTGTTTCGTACTTAGGTAAATTCAGACACATCCAAATATTTTTGCAGTGCAACAATAGTGTCGTCATATAGTCCTATTCTCATTTTGTGTGTTTCGTACTTAGGTAAATTCAGACACATCCAAATATTTTTGCAGTGCAACAATAGTGTCATCATATAGTCCTATTCTCATTTTGTGTGTTTCGTACTTAGGTAAATTCAGACACATCCAAATATTTTTGCAGTGCAACAATAGTGTCGTCATATAGTCCTATTCTCATTTTGTGTGTTTCGTACTTAGGTAAATTCAGACACATCCAAATATTTTTGCAGTGCAACAATAGTGTCGTCATATAGTCCTATTCTCATTTTGTGTGTTTCGTACTTAGGTAAATTCAGACACATCCAAATATTTTTGCAGCAATGACCAACAAAGAAAACTGTACCATACCAAAGGCAAGGCAACAATAGTGTCATCATACAGTCCTCTTCTCATTTTGTGTGTTTGGTACTCGTAAATGTTTTTAATTTGTGGTAAGTGTTATTATTTTAAATTTGTGGTAGGCCTACATGTTATTGATTTTAATTTGTGGTACTTCCTATTGTTTTTAATGAGTGGTACTTGTTGGTTTTAATCTGTTGATCCAAAGTTTTATCTTCTGTTGAGAAGTTTCTTTTTTGTTTTGT
>CM060315.1:17309233-17314233 GCA_030674185.1 Monoplex corrugatus | reverse complement strand
TACGTGACCATGTAATAAGAATACAAACCTGCACGATACTGTGTGTGCACGTCACGTTATGTGACCATGTCATAAGAATATAAAACCTGCACGATACTGTGTGTGCAAGTAACGTTACGTGACCACGTCATAAGAATACAAACTTGCACGATACTTTGTGTGCACGTTACGTTACGTGACCACGTCATAAGAATACAAACCTGCACGATACTGTGTGTGCACGTCACGTTACGTGATCACGTCATAAGAATACAAACCTGCACGATACTGTGGTTATTATTTTTCAATCAGCTTAGGTGACAGCAGATTGTAGTTAATCTGTGGAGTATTTGATTCACAGCTTGCCTGCCAGGGAGAGAACGAAAACAAGAACAAAGTTTTATATTCGAGGATACTGACATAAGCAGATGATTTTTTTGTTCATTTTTTGTTTTGTTTTGTTTTTGTCTGTTTGTTTATTTGTTTGTTTGCTTGCTTCCGGCCCTTGTCAATGAAGAGTCTATACTAATACTAGTATACTATAATGATCAGAGACAGATTGATTGATCTTTATTTTCCAGCTAATGAGAGAGAGAGAGAGGGAGGGAGACGGAGAGAGAGAGAAGGAGACGGAAAGAGAGAGGGAGACAGAGAGAAAGAGAGAGGGAGAAAGATAGGATGGAGAGAGAGAGAGAGAGAGAGAGTGAAAGACGGAGACAGAGAGAGACACTGAACTGAACTGAACTGAAACTGTTTATTGTCATTACCCGAAAAGGTCTTTTGACAAGGGGGATAACAATTTTCCAGTAGTGCGACACATAATCCACTCTTTGTATGTGCGCAAATTCTTCACGCATAATCAAAAAAAATATCGAACATCCATTCCTTAAACAGTCGAACATATTCAAATCATATATAATGAACAATCATCCATTTTACCACTACTACATAATGCAAAGAAAACAACAACAAAAAATATCAGAACAGTGTTCCCACATTCAGGCCAATAATTTGTCTAGGTTTAGACAAACACAAATCTTTTTCACACACCCACACCCACACACACACACACGCATCCATATACACTCACACGCGGGCGCGCGCACACACACACACATCAAAACTGTAATATGATGAAACATCTGGGCTAGACCACCCAAACCTTACATTTAGTGATAATAATATAATCTTCACATAACTGCCCCAAAATACTCTGTTAACAAGGGACATCACTATGCCTTTTATTTATTTGTTTTTTGGTTTGTTTTTGTTTTTTTGTTTTTGTTAACATGTATAGTAGACCCTTAAGTGTCTATATACCCTTTCAATATCCACTTCTAACATATTCTACAAATATACCATTATTTTCATATTATTAGCTACTCTTAAATTATCGGCAAACAAAGCAAAATAAAGCAAATGAAAACAGCTCTTTACAAAACAGAGTCTATAATAAAGCGGCTTCTTTTGGAGTTAACGTGATATAGCCCACATCAGTCAAAAGAGATTAAATTAATCCCAGTATGATATTGTCTAGCACTATTGTCGGGCTTGTAAGTGTTTATGTCTTATTTTTTGTGCTTCCGCAATGTATAGTGCCACTGATTTGATTATGACTTCGTCATCAGACGACAAAATAGATACAACATCATGTCTTTTGGCCATGTCGGATTCAAAAACTTTGCATTTTCCACGTATTGTGTCAAAAATTTGGCATTGGAATAAAAAGTGTTTTTCATTATCGACATTGTTTCCACATAAGGGGCAAGGATATACTGTGGACGTCCCAGGTTGAAACCAATTTTTATTTGCATTGAAACCAAGTGTTCTTAATCTAAATCTTGCGTAATTAGTTCTTTGCCATTTATCCGTAACAACACTGAGATATTTTTCGGTTTGAAAAACATCTTTAAATGAGAAGAACCAACTATATTTTTCTTTGTTTTCCATATCTGAGTGCCAATTTTGTTTAAACGAACAAATAAGCCTGTCTTTAAATTCATTAATAAACTGACACTCATTTCCTACTCCCTGGGACAACCACACGATTCCAAACCCAAGTTCTGTTAAAGACTTTTTTACCTGATAGGCCCAGTTCTGTTTTCCTATTTCCATTTGAGTAACCATCATTTCATATGCCTGTTTACATAACCGAGATTGTGGAAGCCTTAACAATTTCAACCAGTATTTAATACTCTTCACAAAGGTTCTAATGTATAAAGGATATCTTCCAGTTTCTCCATATAAAACAGTATTAGAAGAGTGAATTGGTACAGCCAAAAAACGTTTTATAGCATATGTATGCACTTTTTCCATATGTGAATTTACAGTAAGACCCCATACTTCAGCTGCATATGTAAGTAAAGGTTCTATCTGTGTATCAAACATTTTCCAATATAAATTACAATCAATAGAATTGAGCTTCCGTAAGGATTTTAGAATTTCAATAACACCTTTTTTCCCTTTATTACAAGATTCTTCCCATGCATAATTTAAACTTAATTTTGTCGAAAATATCATTCCTAAGTATTTATAAGAATTAACAACTTTAACCTCGTTAATTCCATAGAACCATTTTTCGTGTTTTGATAAATGTCCACCCTTCCTGAAAATCATAATATTAGTTTTATCCATGTTAACTGTTAAAGCTAGTCGATCCGATTCTTCCTTTAAGACATTTAACTGGTTTTGTAAGCCTTTGACTGTACCAGAGAGAAGAATAACATCGTCTGCAAACAGCAATAGGAATATCTCAATAACCCCAGGGATAATTTGAATGCCATGCCTGCCTTTTCTTGACAGTTCCACTGCTAATTCATTAATGAAAAATGAAAACAATTGAGGACTCAATTGACACCCCTGTTTCACTCCTTTAGGGCATTCAAAATAATCTGAATATACACACTTCTCACGCACGCATGCAAACACTGAGTTATAAACTCCTCTTAGGGCCATATATAATTTTCCATTCACACCACTTTTACGTAATATATTCCAAAGATTATTATGATTCACAGAATCGAATGCCTTCCTAAAATCCACAAATGCAACATAAAGTTTCTTATTTAAAAGTAAATGCTTCTGCACAAGGGAGTAAAGTGTGAAAATATGATCAATTGTACTGTATTTTGCTCTAAATCCAGCTTGTTCTTCAACTATTTTCTCTTCTTTTTCTGCCCACTTTGTTAATCTCTTATTCAAAATATATGTATAAACTTTACTCACTATACTTGTTAGAGCGACTCCTCTATAATTATCTGGATTATTCACATCTCCTTTTTTATGAATTGGGATTATTATGGACTTTGCCCATTCTGACGGAAAAATGCCATTATCAAAAAGCTTGTTACATAAATGGACAAGGAAATCAATTACATTAGCATTTGCATGTTTTAACATTTCGCTGATTATTTGATCTGGTCCTGCGCTCTTTCCTGCTTTCAAATGCCTGATACTCGCAGTCACTTCTTCTTTAGTTATAGGCTCATTGAAAAGTGACTCAAAATTATTTTCTTCCTCTACTATATTACTCTCTTGTGCAGTATTTCCCCCGATATCATTGAAAACACTGCAGAAATGATTGTACCATTGTTCAATAGAGATTTCATTGTACACAAAGGCCTTTCTATTAACAGATCTTATTATTGACCAGAATGTCCTGGAGTCATTGATGGAATCTTTGAGTGTTCTTATTTTCTTATCTTCGTATTCCCTTTCTTTCGTTTTCCTTAGTTTAACATACTCTTTTCGTGATATGACATATGCTTCTCTTTTTTCTCTTTTTTCTTTTTCTGTTTTGCATCTCTGGAATCTTTTCAGTAGCCTCTTAACTTCTTGTTTCTTTCTTTCACATTCCTTATCAAACCAATCATTCTGTTTCTTTTGTCCTTGTCTCACTGTTCGTACCATACACGCAGCTGCCCCGCATAAAGCCTTAGTAAACTGCTCCGAACTGTCATTCACATTATAATCTAACAAACCGAAAGCTGTCTGTAGACAATTGTTGAACTCAGAACCATCAAGCTCTTGTACAAATAAACTTGCTAATTCTTCAGACCATACAATTTTTTCTTCCCCTTGTTGTCTTGCACTTTCTACATCTGTATGATTATTTCCCCTTTTCCATATTACCTCAACAGGTAGATGCCATGAATCAACACAGTTACCTACCCGTAAATCAAAGCATGAGACCAGATTATATGGAACAAGAAAATAGTCAATCACACTACACCCGTTTGGAGACACAAAAGTGTATTCACCCTCTGTATCTCCATCACAAAAACCATTCAAAATAACCATATCCAACATGAAACATAAGTTCAACAATGTTTTGCCAAAACTATTCACAGTTTCATCTTTAGAACAACGTACATCACATTCATTATACATCCTGTCATACTCAATGTCTTCCAAATAAGTAGTCATGTCTTCAGGCGCAAACTGTTCGTGACCTGTTCTAGCATTGAGATCTCCCATAATTATAAAATGTGTTTTTTCTTTTTCAAACTGTTGTAGCATTAATTCTTCCAGCATCAAGATCCCATCTTTAATTAATGTTTCGTTATATCTAGGGCTTCCTTCTGGCGCAACATAGCATGCAATCAAAATCAGATCTTTGTCTAAATCAAATACATTTTTGTTTACTCTGATGGCAATGGTGTTATCATAATCTAACATTATTTCTTTCACACAATTTTCTAAAGTTTTTTTCACCAACAATAAAACTCCACCCGAATTCCTGCCATGGTGTGACAATTTCTTAGCTGGAGCGTAAAACTTCAAATAATCAGTGAACAAACAGCTGAAATCAAACGAAGTATCAAGAAAACATTCAGTAAGACAACAAAATCAAATTTTGTTACATAATTTATGAAGGAAACGTTCTTCAATTTACTGTACAAATTTTCAACGTTGTAATTCAAAAAGGACCACTGGTTTGGATGGCCATGCCTGTCCTATGGCTTTCTGGAAGTACCGGAACGCAAGCTCCTGTTGCCAAGGTTACCGCCTGCTCCTCTGCC
>CM060315.1:17296733-17306733 GCA_030674185.1 Monoplex corrugatus | reverse complement strand
CTCTCTCTCTTTCTCTCTCTCTTTCTCTCTCTCTCTCTCCCTTTATTTTTATTCCTTCGTCTTACTCTCTTTGTTTCCATCCCTGAGTAGGCATAAATCCTTTTCCTTATCGATCGTGCGTGCATGCACCCTGAATAATCCTTCCTTCCTTCCTGTCCCTTAACCTTTACCGTACGCCGTGGGTATAAAATGACCCACAGTCGTGATTTTCGCTTGATAACTGAGTCAGTTTTTAAGCTACCTTCACAAAATTTCATGACTTTGTCAATAAAATATTGCCCCACATCTGTACCAAAAATTATTTGTGTGTGTTGAAAAATAAAGGAGTAAATAAACAACAAATGTCCCAGTACGTCGTGGGTCAGAAAAGACCCATGCTCGCAAAGAACAAACTTCCGTGTTGTACTTCGTGGGTCTGTAGCGACCCATACATTTCAAAGACGGGACGCTGCGAGTGTCTGGTATCACAGATCTAAAAATAGATCTGTCCGTCCGCGGTCTGCAGAGCACCACCCCAAGTGTTACCAGCAAACTATCTCCTCTTTGGCGCCAAGCATTCCAGTCATCCTGGGAGTGTACTGACCAGTCTCTGGTAGTCTCTTGCATTTCTTTTGTTACGAGTCTTGCCGGCTTTTCAGAAGAGCCATATAATCAGGGACAGTTGCTCTCTCTCTCTCTCCATCTTCTCTAGCATTTATACAGAGGAGAGAGAGAGAGGGAGAATATCTTTTATCTCTCTCTCTCTCTTTGTTCGATAATATAGAGATATTTTGATATATTCTCTTGCTCTCCCCAGGGGTACGGTGACTGGATAGCTAAGGAAAACAAAAGCAAGCGAGTCTCCTCTAAAACAGTACTGACAGAGTTTGAAAAAAGAATCAAATCAAAGGAGAGCATAAAAACAGATCTGGACTCCTCTGTCCTTCTGAGCTTCCCCATCCACGCTGTTGGTGGATCAGTGGTAGGATCTATTGTTTGTATTCTTTGTCTTCATAGACTGAATTCCTAAAAGAGGCTGGTTTGGTTAGTGGTGTTCACTGTTGTTTATTCTTACACTAGTTACAGTGTAACAACAGATTTGAACAGTTTCAATCGTTTAGTTTGAAGAATAGTGGGTGATATCCTAACGTACAGTGTGTGTATGCATGCGTCGTATGTATGTGTATGTGTGATGTGTGTGTGTGTGCGTATGGACTATTATAGTTTTGATGTACATTTGGTTTATACACATTTCCAAGGTATTTTTGTCATTATTTCTTGAAGGACTGCAGTTCGTCTTTGTCAGATATATATGAAAATGTGCAAAGTTTTTACATTGCTGTTTCACAAACTTGTATAGATGCTTATTGTTCACAAACATAGTATTTCTTCAAGTTAGCCCGTATTCTTTATTGTTCTGATTATAGGCTGTGGAATCTGTCTTCCTGTCTCTGTATATATTGAAAAGTCTGTTTGTCTACCTGTCTCCGCATATATTTGACAATGTGTCACGACACGCATGCTCATGTGTTTCCAGTATCAGCTGAACGTAATAATTTTTATCTACTTCTACTGAGTGATCTCAAGTGAATGCAAATATGTAAATAAAATTGGTGTGAAATCGCATTCGCTGTCTCTTGTCACTGTTGAATTGCTGAATGAAAGATGTCTTAGTTGCTTAGTAGTTAGATCAGCTTGCTTTGTGTGAACACTTTTTTGAAGGCTGTTTGTACTCCCATATTCACGCACTCAAACGTTCGTACTTTTTTTTTCTGCACTGCATTACATTGAAATGTTCATGCACATAACACTTACGAGTTTTATGCCAACATGCATTCATAACTATCTCTCTCTCTCTTACTCTTTTATAATACCCACACAATGATGCACAGTATTATCAGCGGCAAATCCCCTTCGGAATAGTCCTTTGATTTTTTTAAAGGATTGATCCGCACATATTGCAATGATCTAATTTACCAATTGTTATAGATAACAGTTATGAAATCTTCTTGTATCACAAGAAATCCAGTTTCAATAATTCTCAGATCCACCTAGTATCACCGAGTGGTAGATAAGACGTTAAATTCAAAGGAAGAACAACCAACACACACACACACACACACACGCCCGTCTAATATCACTTATAGTGAAAAGACGTTAAATCAAGGAACGAACGAACGAACACACACAACACACACACACACACACACACACACACACACACACACACACACACACACACACACACAGATTCGGACACGTGCATACACACACGCACACATTCCACTCGCTCAACACAACAATAAGTGTACATTTAGCCTACATCATATGCTTCACTCATGAAAACTGATGAGAGTACACACGACGCTCCAATACAAGTGAATGAGCGATTTCTGCTTCCGAAAATTTGTTGGGTCAGATTGTAGACACACATACGTCATTTAATGACGACATTACGAGGAGTGCAACTTTTTATTCTTTTTAAATATCGTTTATACGTCAGATTTCGCGCACACACACTGTAAGCTAAAAAATCATTCCCCCCTCCCCCAGATATCATCTAGATCTAGGCCTACACCAATTAGCCTACAACAAGGAGGGGAAAAAAATCCAGGCTGCTTTCAAAATTTATCACACATTCAGCATTTCTGAAGAAAATGGGTGGTGCTTATACAGCCACAAGAGAGAGAGAGAGAGAGAAACAGGAGAAGGAGGGAGAGAGAGAGAGAGAGAGAGAGAGAGAGAGAGAGAGAGAGAGAATGCGGATAGATGGAGACAAACATCGTACAGTGACACTTTATTCCTTCATATAATATAGTAAGAGTCGCTGCAGATTCAACTACACACAGCCTCGATGGTTCCTTCATATAATAATAGTATGGGTCGCTGCAGACCCACGGCGTACGGGAACGGATCGTTCCTTCATATAATAGCATGGGTCGCTGCAGACCCACGGCGTACGGGAACGGATCGTTCCTTCATATTACAGTATGGGTCGCTGCAGACCCACGGCGTACGGGAACGGATCGTTCCTTCATATTATAGTATGGGTCGCTGCAGACCCACGGCGTACGGGAACGGATCGTTCCTTCATTAAAAAGCATGGGTCGCTAAATACCCACGACGTACGGGACGCAAAATTTTAGGCGACGTACGGTAAAGGCTAACCCTATCCAGGGTCGTGGGGGCTCCACATGGATGAACGTCGCACCGTCTGTCTCCACCTCTGTCTGTCATGAGCAAGGGTCTGGGTCGTGGCAAAGTTTTTTCCTGTCCATTCGTCAATATTGTCCATCCACCTTTTTCTCTGTCTGCCTCTTTTTCTTCCCCCCTGAACTGTTCCTTGGAGTATTGTTTTTGATAGTCCGTTAGTTCTTGTCACGTGACCATACCACCGAAGTTTCCTTTTTCTTACTGTTGTCAGAAGGTTTTCATAGTTTTTGACATGCTGTGAAATTGTTCTTCGTACTTCCTCATTGGTAATGTGGTCTTTGTATGAGATGCCAAGCACTCTTCTAAAGCATCTCATTTCTACTGCCAGGATCTTCTTTTGCAGTTCTGCTGTTAGTGTCCATGACTCGCACGCGTAGAGAAAGATTGACAGGACCAATGCGTGTATTAGCTTCAGTTTGGAAGTGAGGGCGATGTTTTTGTCCCTCCAGATGGGCTTCAGCTTGGCTAGTGCTGCTGTTGTCTGTGCTGCTCTTGCAAGAACTTCGGTTTTCGATCCCTGTTCACTGATAATGGCTCCGAGATATTTGAACTGAGCCACGGTTTCCAGCTCACTCCCGCTGACTGTAATCTTCTTTTCTATTGGTTTTGTGCTGTTTGTCATCAACTTTGTCTTTTCGGCACTGATCTCCATGCCATATCTGGATGATGTCTCGTCCAGGTGTTTCACCAGGTTGGCAAGTTCGTCTTCATTTCCAGCCAACCCATCGATGTCGTCGGCAAATCTCAAGTTGGTGATTGTCCTTCCTCCAATACTGACTGAGCCGTGATGGTTTTCAAGGGCATCCGTCATAATGCGCTCAAGGAAGATGTTGAACAAGGTTGGAGAGAGGAGACAGCCCTGGCGAACTCCAACTGATGTGTGAAACCAGTCCCCCACTGTGCCCCCAACAAGCATTGCGCTGCTCGCTTTTGCGTATAGCTGTGTGATGGTGTCAATAAGCTTCCTCCCCATGTTGTACTTCCTCATGGTGGCCCACAGTGCTTCATGCCATACTCTGTCAAATGCCTTTTTGAAGTCGATAAAAACGTGGTAGATGTCCTGTTGGTGTTGGCTGTATTTTTCGCATAGGACTCTGAGATTGAATATTTGTTCTGTTGTGCTTCTACCACTGCGAAATCCCGCTTGTTCTTCGGCAATGATCTCCTCTGCCTGTGGTTTCAGTCTGTTCAAAATGACTTTCAGCATCACTTTGCTAGCATGGCTGATAAGGCTGATCGTTCTGTAATTCTGGCATAGTTGTAAATTGCCTTTCTTGGAAAGTGTGATGATTAGTGACTGGGTCCAAGGTGTCGGCCATTCTCCCGTCTGCCAGATTTTGTTGCAGATTTTCCAGAGGATGTCAGTCACTGCCTCCCCTCCATGCCTGATCAGTTCTGCTGGGATGTTGTCCACTCCAGCAGCTTTTCCATCTTTCAGCGATCGTATTGCTGTTTCGACTTCTTCGCGTAGAATAGGGTAGTCATCGTCATTTGTTGATTCCTGGCATGTAAGGACAGTTGAGTCACCCTGTGTGGACGATTTCTTTATCTTCTGTCAGGCACTTTCCTTGTTTGTCTTGAATGGTACTGATCCTTGCCTGTCTCTGTGTGGTGAGTTCTTTCACCACTTTGTACACCTTTATGCTGTTGTTCTTGCTTAGGCTGTCTTCTATTTCTGTGCATTTATTTTGTATCCATCCTTCTTTGGCCTCCCTCATGCCTTTTCTGATTTCTTTGTTGATGTTTCTGTAGGCTAGGGCTCCGTCTGTTGTATTTTTGACTTTCTTGATTTCTCTTCTTTTGTCACACATTTCAAGGATTTCGTCTGTAATCCAGGGTTGGGTTTTCCGGCGTTGTTTTCCTAAGAGGTCATTTGCAGTCTCTGTCATCACTGTGTTAAACTTGGAAAACCTCTTAGGAAAACAACGCCGGAAAACCCAACCTGAATAATCGGAATGAGGTAAAGTAGGCTTACGTGGGATTTGGATGTGGGATCTAGGGTTTAGTTCAAGAAGAGGTGGGGGGGGGGGGGTGTTGCTGAAAAGGGATTCAGTGCATTCTGACAATTCTGCAAGCTGTCCTTCCAAGTCTGGTAGCAATTATCTGGCACAGACTCCTTAAGCCTGCGCAGAACCTCATGCGTTGGCAAGTTCTTAGAAACAGGGGGGAAAAGAAACGGGACCTACAGAGCGCTGACACCACCAGATTGAATTGAGCCTTAACCCTTTGTCTCCTGCACCCTGTCTACCAGCATCCTGCATTATCAGCCATGCTAAGCAATGCAAAAACTTAACCCTTTGACTCCCTCACCTTATCCACCAGCCTCCTGCAGGGTGAGGGAGTCAAAGGATTAAGTTTTTGCATGCAGGAAGCTAGTAGATACGGTGAGGGAATCAAAGAGTTAAGTTTTTACAGTTAGTGGATAGGGCGCGGGAGTCAAAGGGTTAAGATGGATAGCGAACAAGCCAACGTTTATGTTGTGGGCTGGGATTGAACTCGAGACCTGGGATCTTGAGTCCACAGCTCTGACAAAAGAACCAGCATGGATTTGGGATTTGTAAAAGTGGCCCAGGGCACATCCCAGGGCACATCCCAGGGCGCATCCCAGGGCACATCCCAAGGCACGTCCCAGGGCACATCCCAGGGCACATCCCAGGGCACATCCCAAGGCACGTCCCAGGGGACATTCCAGGATACACCCCAGGGCACTTCCCAGGGTACATCCTGGGGCACATACTAGGGCACTTCCCAGGGTACATCCTGGGCACATACTAGGGCACATCCCAGGGTACATCCCGGGGCACATACTAGGGCACACCCCAAGGCACGTCCCAGGGCACTTCCCAGGGTACATCCTGGGGCACATCCCAGGGTACATCCCAGGGCACATCCAGAGAACATCCTGGGGCACATCCCAGGGCACATCCCAGGGCAATCCCAGGGTACATCCCAGGGTGCATCCCAGAAGACATCCCAGGGCATATCCCAGGGAACAATGCAATCCAATGCAATGCATCACTCCACTCCACTCCACTCCACTCCACTACATTACACTACACTACACTACACTACACTACACTACACTACACTACACTACACTACACTACACTACACTACACTACACTACACTACACTAAAACATACACTACACTACACTACACTACACTACACTACACTACACTACACTACAATAAATACAATGCAATGCAATGAGAACCCACTTTGACTTCAAATCTGATCACTTTAAATTCTGTTTATCTTCAAATATATCTCGTGCCCTGGACAAAGCCTGCCTTCACCCCTATTACAAATCGTCGCTTATCTTCAAATCGGATAACTCGAAATGTCAGGTAACATCAAGCAATGTCTGTGCCCCCAGGGTAATCTACGATGACTTAACTCCTTTTCCTTCTAATCGTGGATAAGTCACATCTTCAAAAGTCTGGCGAGGTTTGCAGCAGGGACTTGACCGCTGTACTTAACCCTTTGATTCTCGCACCCTGTTTACCAGCAACTTGCTTTATCAACCATACCAGCAAAAGCAAAAACTTAACCCTTTGGTCCCCTCACCTTATCCACCAGCTGCCTGCAGGAAGCTGATGGATAGGGTGAGGGAGTCAAAGGGTTAAGTTTTTGCAGATGGTAGACAGGTGCAGGAGTCAAGGGGTTAATGAAAAGAACGCTAGATTTGACAAAAGAAGGATCTCGACTCTTTGTGGACGGATTTGACTATATTCAATAGGGTTGTCAGTTTGGAGTTTGTTCGAGATTCATCGTACTCGCTCACCTCCATATGCGCTCCACACAGTAATAATAATAATAATGATAATAATTGACAATGATGGTATAATGATAATAATAATAATAATAATAATAATAATAACAATGACGAGGAGGAAGATGATGTCTGTTCTCAGATAACCTCTGCATGGTGCCCACTTTCAACAGTTATTGTAAAATGCCTGAAGCCAGTAGCTGAGTGCTTCATCAGGCTTCCATATTGTTATTTTTCTTGTTGCATTTACGCTTTATATGATTTCAGCTTTAACTATCAAGTACATTTTAACAACGACGGACATGCAAAACTGACCAACCATCACGGTAATATTGTAGTTGTCTTTTCTTGCCCTCGTTGGTAAATAATAGATATTCTTTCTTTCTTTCTTTCACGCGCGCACTGACATACACGAACACACCTGTACGCACACACACATGCATACATAGGCACGTACAGATGCGTGCATAACGGATATACACCCACACGCATACGCGCTTATGCACACAGAGTTGATAGACTTATTAATTAAGGCTTCTGTTTATGCTCTTGCTGAAATAATTGCTGCAAAACCTGTAAAATATGAGAAGCTGGCGTCCGATCATGATACAGTCCCCTACCCCTCCCACCCCCTCGCCCACGATTTTAACAGCTAAAGAAATATATTCAGCTATTTCATTTCTGTTCTGCTTTTTCTATTTTCGCGTATGTACGCAGAGCGTACATGGAATCGTGCAAGCGCACTGAATCTTTCTTAACAAACTCCCAACTCGAAACATATACACGCAAGCACGCACACCAATGAGCATGACACACACACTCACACACACAGAGAAAGAGAGAGAAAGAAAGAGAGAGAGAGAGAGAGACAGACAGACAGAGACAGAGACAGAAAGAGAGACAGAGACAGATAGACAGACACAGAGAGACAGAGTCAGATATATATATATTATATAGAGAGAGAGAGACACACACACACACAGACAGAGAGACAGACAAGACAGACAAGACAGACATACAGAGACAGAGACAGAAAGAGAGACAGAGACAGATAGACAGACACAGAGAGACAGAGTCAGATATATATATATATATAGAGAGAGAGACACACACACACACACAGACAGAGAGACAGACAAGACAGACAAGACAGACATACAGAGACAGAGACAGAAAGAGAGACAGAGACAGATAGACAGACACAGAGAGACAGAGTCAGATATATTATATATATAGAGAGAGAGAGAGAGACACACACACACACAGACAGAGAGACAGACAAGACAGACAAGACAGACATACAGAGACAGAGAGAAGCAGTGGCTTTTGTGTTTTGATTCAAAGTGTGATTAGACAAGCACTACAAGTGCGTTTTGTTTTTTCCATGTAGGGGACTAAAACATCTAATCTAAATGATTAAATGTTAAAACACACTGAGAGAGAGAGAAAGAGAAGAAAAGAGAGAAGAGAGAGAGAGAGAGAGACAGACAGACAGACAGATAGACAGAGACAGACAGAGACAGAGAAAGAAAGAGAGAGAGACAAAGAGAAGAAAAGAGAGAAGAGAGAGAGAGAGAGACAGACAGACAGACAGACAGACAGACAGATAGACAGAGACAGACAGAGACAGAGAAAGAAAGAGAGAGAGACAAAGAGAAGAAAAGAGAGAAGAGAGAGAGAGAGAGAGAGAGACAGACAGACAGACAGACAGACAGATAGACAGAGACAGACAGAGACAGAGAAAGAAAGAGAGAGAGAGAAAGAGAAGAAAAGAGAGAAGAGAGAGAGAGAGAGAGAGACAGACAGACAGACAGACAGACAGACAGATAGACAGAGACAGAGAAAGAAAGAGAGAGAGACAAAGAGAAGAGACAGATAGACAGAGACGGAGAGAAAGAAAGAAAGAGAGAGAGCAGACAGACAGAGACAGAGACAGAGAGAAAGAAAGAGAGAGAGAGAGTTAGACACAGAGAGAGAGAGACAGAGACAGAGAGGGGCTGCAGGCAAGATGTAAAACAGATATGAATAAAATGGGTTCTGTACTCGCCAAATATGATCGGTATATGTTCTGATGTTCTCATACATATCTTATCTGCTAAATAATTTATTCCTCCTTCTTCCCTCACACCTTCACATATTCACACCATAATTATGTTGTGGTTTCTTAGTGTACAGCCTTCGGCCTGTTGGTACATATGTACATGTATTATAGACCAGTCGCTTTCCAATCTGACTGCGAGAGTTTTGCGAACCTCGCTCGAGCAAAAACTCAATACATGTGACCTCCAGCCCACCCAGTTGTGAAAGGATACCTGATCTTTTTTTCTCAGAGTTGGGGAAAGTAAAGCACCGAGGGGGAAGAGATAGACACCGCTGTCATAATGCAGGCCCGATTACGAAATCTGAGGTCTCCCCCTACCACACCGTTCCTATGGTATCAAGATTATGGGACAATCCTTACCTTTCACTTAACAGTTATGTCTCCTTACAGTTTCTATGTATATATATTGTTTACCACAAATCTCCAAACAACCAGACGAATCTTCTGGTCCAACACCATCTCCAGCCAACAATTGGTATTGTTATTGTTATTTTTTTATTTTATTTTATAGCCCAGTCGACTGCATAGAGACATATCTGTACTCTGTAATGAACTGGATGACGTTCAACAAACTTCAGCTTAATGACGACAAGACAGAAGCTATCCTCATTGGCAGAAACTTTCTCAGCTGCCTCCTCTTTCTCTCCCATTATGTAACACATCAGTCCCAATTTCTGATTCAGCTAAAAACCTTGGTGTCTGCATTGACCCTACCCTCTCCATGAACAACTTTGTTTCTCAAACTGCCAGATCTTGCTACTATCATCTCCATCGTATAAGGCTGATCAGGAAGTATCTCTCTGTCGAAACAACTGCAAAACTCGTTCTCTCCTTCATAATGTCTCGCATTGACTATTGCAATTCACTCCTGTCTGGTCTTCCTGCCTCCACCATTCACATCCTACAGCGCATTCAAAACAATGCTGTACGCC
>CM060315.1:17274233-17289233 GCA_030674185.1 Monoplex corrugatus | reverse complement strand
CAAACTTCTTGCCGTCGGTATTCACACACTCCTCTAATCGAGAGCGGAATTAAGCATTATAATAATGATGTGATACTTACTGTATACCTACTTTTGCACCCCCCCCCCCCTGTATATATACATGTATATGTATATGTATATACAAAATTATGTGTATGTATATGTGTGTATGTAATTACGTATTCCTCCAGGTCTTGCTATACACATATATATATATGTATAATTATCTATTCGTCCAGGTTTTGCTATATATATGTATGTATAGTTATTTATTCATCCAGGTCTTGCTATATATATGTATGTATAGTTATTTATTCGTCCAGGTCTTGCTATATATATGTATGTATAATTATTTATTCGTCCAGGTCTTGCTATATATATATATATATATATATATATATATATATATATATATATATATATATATATATATATATATATATATATGTATAATTACCTAATCGTCCAGGTCTTGCTACACATACATGTACATAATTACCTATTCGTCCAGGTCTTGCTGTATATATATATATATATGTATAATTACCTATTCGTCCAGGTCTTGCTGTATATATATATATATATATATATATGTATAATTACCTATTCGTCCAGGTCTTGCTGTATATATATATATATGTATGTATAATTACCTATTCGTCCAGGTCTTGCTGTATATATATATATATATATGTATAATTACCTATTCGTCCAGGTCTTGCTGTATATATATATATATATATATATTTATATATAATATATATATATATATATATATGTATAATTACCTATTCGTCCAGGTCTTGCTATACATGTATATATGTATAATTACCTATTCGTCCAGGTCTTGCTATATATATATATACATGTATATATGTATAATTACTTATTCGTCCAGGTCTTACTATATACATGTATGTATAATTACTTATTCGTCCAGGTCTTGCTATATATATGTATGTATAATTACCTATTCGTCCAGGTCTTACTATATACATGTATGTATAATTACTTATTCGTCCAGGTCTTCCTGTATATAGATGTATGTATGTATAATTGCCTATTCGTCCAGGTCTTGCTATATATACATGTATGTATGTATAATTACTTATTCGTCCAGGCCTTCCATTGTTGATACCATAGTAGATTTTCCACCATTGTGCGCTTTCACTTTTGTTGGCCGATCATGTGGCAGAATGTGATCATTCATGTATGGTATAATAATCACAAAATTTTTAACTTTTCTGAAAATCATCCCCTCTTAAAATGTTCCGTTCTCCTAAATGATTGTTCGTTAGATCGTACCTTCTTTGAAGCAGCAATTCTAAAGATTTTCTTTTTCCTTTTCTTCTTCTTTCTCTTCTTCTTTCTCTTCTTCTTCTTCTTCTTCTTCTTCTTCTTCTTCGCATTCTTCTTCTTCTTCGCATTCTTCGCATTCTTCTTCTTCTTCTCTTTCTTCTTCTTCTTCTCCTCCTCCTCCTACTTCTACTTCTGCTTCTTCTTCTTCTTCTCCTCCTCCTCCTTCTTCTTCATGTTCTTCTTTTTCTTATTCTCCTCCTCCTCTTCCTCCTTCCTCTTTTCCTACTTCTTCTATTTCTTCTGCTTCTTCATACTTTCTCCGAGTGATACATACGCATGGTACTAACTTACCTGGTTTAAAGATCATGTTTACAAGTTGGTACTACGTTGGTATGATATCCACAAATTGGCCCCATGTGTGGTATGACAGTTCCGGAGATGGTACTTTGTGTGGAATGATAGTTCAGGAAATCGTATCATGTGTGGAATAATAGTCCACAAGTAAGTACAATGTGTGATATGATAGCTCACTAATAAGTACCATGTATGGTAGTAAGTGCAATGTGTGATATGACAGCTCACTAATAAGTACCATGTGTGGTTTAATAGTCCAGTAGATGATACCATGTGTGGTTTAGTCCAGGAGATGATACCATGTGTGGTATGACAGTCCAGTAGATGATACCATGTGTGGTATGACAGTCCAGGAAACGATACCATGTGTGGTATGATAGTCCAGGAGATGATACCATGTGTGGTATAATAATCCAGGAGATCATACCATGTGTGGTATGACAGTCCAGGAAATGATACCATGTGTGGTAATGATAGTCCAGGAAACGATACCATGTGTGGTATGATAGTCCAGGAAACGATACCATGTGTGGTATAATAGTCCAGGAAATGATACCATGTGTGGTATTGTAGTCCAGGAAACGATACCATGTGTGGTATGATAGTCCAGGAAACGACACCATGTGTGGTATGATAGTCCAGGAGATGATACCATGTGTGGTATGATAGTCCAGGAAACGACACCATGTGTGGTATGATAGTCCAGGAGATGATACCATGTGTGGTATGATAGTCCAGGAAACGACACCATGTGTGGTATGATAGTCCAGGAGATGATACCATGTGTGGTATGATAGTCCAGGAAACGATACCATGTGTGGTATGATAGTGCAGGTGACGATACCATGTGTGGTATGATAGTGCAGGAAACGATACCATGTGTGGTAATGATAGTCCAGGAAACGATACCATGTGTGGTATGATAGTGCAGGAAACGATACCATGTGTGGTAATGATAGTCCAGGAAACGATACCATGTGTGGTATGATAGTGCAGGAAACGATACCATGTGTGGTATGATAGTGCAGGTGACGATACCATGTGTGGTATGATAGTGCAGGAAACGATACCATGTGTGGTAATGATAGTCCAGGAAACGATACCATGTGTGGTATGATAGTGCAGGTGACGATACCAAGTGTGGTAATGATAGTCCAGGAAACGATACCATGTGTGGTATGATAGTGCAGGAAACGATACCATGTGTGGTAATGATAGTCCAGGAAACGATACCATGTGTGGTATGATAGTGCAGGATAACGATACCATGTGTGGTAATGATAGTCCAGGAAACGATACCATGTGTGGTATGATAGTGCAGGAAACGATACCATGTGTGGTAATGATAGTCCAGGAAACGATACCATGTGTGGTATGATAGTGCAGGAAACGATACCATGTGTGGTAATGATAGTCCAGGAAACGATACCATGTGTGGTATGACAGTCCAGGAGATGATACCATGTGTGGTATGACAGTCCAGGAAACGATACCATGTGTGGTATGATAGTCCAGTAGATGATACCATGTGTGGTATGATAGTCCAGGAAACGATACCATGTGTGGTATGACAGTCCAGGAAACGATACCATGTGTGGTATGATAGTCCAGGAAATGATACCATGTGTGGTATGACAGTCCAGGAGATGATACCATGCGTGGTATGATAGTCCAGGAGATGATACCATGCGTGGTATGATAGTCCAGGAAATGATACCATGTGTGGTATGATAGTCCAGGAGATGATACCATGTGTGGTATGATAGTCCAGGAGATGATACCATGTGTGGTATGATAGTCCAGGAGATGATACCATGTGTGGTAATGGTAGTCCAGGAGATGATACTATGTGTGATATAAACAATCCACACGTATTTGCCGTGTGTAGTATGCTAGTTCAGGAGATGATACCATGTGTGGTATGCTAGTTCAGGAGATGGTACCATATGTGGTATTACAGTCCAGGAGATGATACCATAATAGTCCACAAGTAAGTACCATGTGTGGTATGATAATCCACAAGTAAGTACCATGTGTTCTATGATAGTCCTCAAGTAAGTACCATGTGTGGTATAACAGTCCACAAGTAAGTACCATGTGTGGTATGTGTGGTATAACAGTCCACAAGTAAGTACCATGCGTGGTATAAACAGTCCACAAGTACCATGTGGTATAACAGTCCACAAGTAAGTACTATGTGTGGTATAACAGTCCACAAGTAAGTACCATGTGGTATAACAGTCCACAAGTACCATGTGGTATAATAGTCCACAAGTAAATACCATGTGTGGTATAACAGTCCACAAGTACCATGTGGTATAATAGTCCACAAATAAGTACCATGTGTGGTATAACAGTCCACAAGTACCATGTGGTATAATAGTCCACAAGTAAGTACCATGTGTGCTACAATAGTCCACAAGTACCATGTGTGCTACAATAGTCCGCAAATAAGTACCATATGTGCTACAACAGTCCACAAGTACCATGTGGTATAATAGTCCACAAATAAGAACCATGTGTGCTACAATAGTCCACAAGTACCATGTGGTATAACAGTCCACAAATAAGTGCCATGTGTGCAACAATAGTCCACAAGTACCATGTGTGCTACAATAGTCCACAAATAAGTACCATATGTGCTACAATAGTCCACAAGTAAGTACCATATGTGCTACAATAGTCCACAAGTAAGTACCATTTGACAAAACAAGAAAACACCCGAAGGTTCTGGATGGGACCCAGAGCACCAATTGCCTCACCACTCTCCAGCAATCACATCCCCAGACCCCTACGCCACATAATAGCATTTCACCAAGCAATGTGGGGGCTGTCCATGCGCTGCATGACCCATTTGGACCCAGTCATCAGTTACCTTATTTACAAACCAGATGGCAAGGTGGGGAGATAACAGACCCCACGACAAGGCCACACAACACGTATCAGCCAGGCCTAGTTACAGACATAGGAAGTTACAGACCGCCGAAGGGCTATAAATCTTGAATTCACTTGATCAGAGTTACTTCCCCTGAGCGCACTCTCCTCTGGCAGTCTTTTACAGTATGTGTGTAATGATTAGATCTGCATGAATATGCAGCAGAACATTGATACGTGATGCGTTCAGCCCGTCAGCTGTCAATTCCTGCTTAAGTGAGTGTGTGTGGCCATTCAAATGTTGGCCTCTCTCTCTCTCTCTCTCTCTCTCTCTCTCTCTCTCTCTCTCTGTCTCTCTCTCTCTGTCTCTGTCTCTCTCTCTCTCTCTCTCCCTGTGAAAGTGCTCTCCAAAGACGTTATGTTTCATAACGTCTTTGGAGAGCACTTGCACCTCTAGTCTATCTGAAAATCTCGTTACTGACACAGATCTACCGTTTAATGCCATGCAAAAAAACAAAAACAAAAGACAAAACAAAAAACAACAAACAAACAAACAGACAAACAAACAAAACTAAAGTCCCTGTTTGTGCATGTGTATGCACGCGCGTGAATCAAGTACCAACATTTCAAAAAAGTAACCGTCACAGATAATGCTATCCATTTACAATGCAGACGATGTATAGAACATATACCACCATTTCAAAAAGCAACATTCACAGACAGTGCTATCTATTTACAATGCAGACGATGTATAGAACATATACCACCATTTCAAAAAGCAACATTCACAGACAGTGCTATCTATTTACAATGCAGACCATGTATAGAACATATACCACCATTTCAAAAAGCAACATTCACAGACAGTGCTATCTATTTACAATGCAGACGATGTATAGAACATATACCACCATTTCAAAAAGCAACATTCACAGACAGTGCTATCTATTTACAATGCAGACGATGTATAGAACACGTACCACCATTTCAAAAAGCAACATTCACAGACAGTGCTATCTATTTACAATGCAGACCATGTATAGAACACGTACCAACATTTCAAAAAGCAACATTCACAGACAGTGCTATCTATTTACAATGCAGACCATGTATAGAACATATACCACCATTTCAAAAAGCAACATTCACAGACAGTGCTATCTATTTACAATGCAGACGATGTATAGAACATATACCACCATTTCAAAAAGCAACATTCACGGACAGTGCTATCTATTTACAATGCAGACCATGTATAGAACACGTACCAACATTTCAAAAAGCAACATTCACAGACAGTGCTATCTATTTACAATGCAGACGATGTATAGAACATATACCACCATTTCAAAAAGCAACATTCACAGACAGTGCTATCTATTTACAATGCAGACGATGTATAGAACATATACCACCATTTCAAAAAGCAACATTCACAGACAGTGCTATCTATTTACAATGCAGACCATGTATAGAACACGTACCAACATTTCAAAAAGCAACATTCACAGACAGTGCTATCTATTTACAATGCAGACGATGTATAGAACACGTACCAACATTTCAAAAAGCAACATTTACAAACAATGCTATCTATTTACAATGCAGACCATGTATAGAACACGTACCAACATTTCAAAAAGCAACATTTACAAACAATGCTATCTATTTACAATGCAGACCATGTATAGAACACGTACCAACATTTCAAAAAGCAACATTTACAAACAATGCTATCTATTTACGATGCATACAATATAATTATAGAAAAATGATACATTCAGTTCAAAATCTCTTTCAAAACGCTCGTCAGTTGAACACAGCAAACGTGTCATAGGGAAAAAAGCGAAGCGTTCATTACTGCAATCTTTATGATCATCACGTGCTGTTCGTGTTGACGTGACTGACTGGTGGGTCATTGTTGAGGGCTTACACTCGTGCAGTTTGTATAGCGTCACTGATGGCTGTTAACCCTTTGACTCCCGCACGTTATTCACAACTGCAAAGACTTAACCCTTTGACTCCCTCACCTTATCCACGAACTGCAAAAATCTTAACCCTTTGACTCCCTCCACCCTATCCACCAACCGCAGAAATCTTAACCCTTTGACTCCCTCACCCTATCCACCAACTTCAAAAATCTTAACCCTTTGACTCCCTCACCCTATCCACCAACTGCAAAAGCTAAACAACCTTTTGACTCCCTCGCCCTATCCACCAACCGCAGAAATCTTAACCCTTTGACTCCCTCACCCTATCCACCAACTTAAAAATCTTAACCCTTTGACTCCCTCACCCTATCCACCAACTGCAAAAAAATTAACAACTTTTTGACTCCCGTACCCTATCCACCAACTGCAAAAAAAATAACGGTCTGACTCCCTCACCCTATCCACCAGCTTCCTTTAGGGTGCGGGTGTTGAAGGGTTAACAACGAGTAAGTGGGAGGGATGTTTTCTTTTTCCTAACAGTCTGTCCTCGATCACAAAAATTGGAAAGGTGTAAAGCACGGTGTGTAATATTCAGCCTGCGGCAGAAAAATGAGAAGTGTTCTGAAACGAAACGAAACTTTATTTTTCCAACGGTTAAAAAATTAACACAAAGGCAAGCTTACATATCTACTGTTGTTTTTTTTTCATTTAATTGTATTATCAGTACAAAACGAGTGACTGCCAGGGACATACTATCAACTCTCAATATTCTTCTTCCAATCTATTTCTTTGTTTTTTTGTCTTTTTGTCTTTTTCTTCTGTTGTCTTCTTTAAAGTTTCTGTTTCTTTTTGTAAATTAGACCAGAGTTTGATCTGTCGAGTACCAGGTCTATTTTGTCTGCTTGTTTTTGTATGTTCATAACGTTGCAAGGGAGACAATCTTTCTGTCTTTATTTTGGGGCCATGTCAATTTATACACCTATATTATACTGCTGTTAAAACAACAGAAGATGGATCAAGTCGCCCAAGAACGCCAGACAAAGAATGTTTTTTTAAGCGTACTCAGCACAGTTTCCTCTTTCTGGGGCATGTGTGTGTGTGTGTGTGTGTGTGTGTGTGTGTGTGTGTGTGTGTGTGTGTGTGTGTGTGTGTGTGTGTGTGTGTGTAGGTGTGTGTATGTGTGTGTGTGTCTATCTATCTAATCTATTTATCTATCTATCTATCTACCTATCTATCTATCTATCTATCTGTCTGTCTATCTAATGCATCCATCCACCCATCTCTCTCTCTATGTATATATGTATATAGATATACATGTTTATATCTATCTCTCTCTCCCCTCTCTCTCTCTCTCTCTCTCTCTCTCTCTTCTCTCTATATATATATATATATATATATATATATATATATATATGTGTGTGTGTGTGTGTGTGTGTGTGTGTGTGTGTGTGTGTGTGTGTGTGTGTGTGTGTTATAACGCTAGTTGTGTGGCCCACACGGCGTAGGCATTATAATACCGCACAGTCTGCATATTCTATCTTTGGTGGGTATACATGCTGCGTGATTTCGTGTTTCTGTAAACCACTAAACACTCACATAGCTGAAATGTTGTTTGAAGCCCAGCCGACTGTGTAGAGCAATATCAGGGCTACAACCGCTTCAAAACATACAAAACTTCAACAAGAAACAAAAAATTTAAATAAGCATATCATTATCAATGCATTCGCGCATATAATCAAAGAACATGCCCCTAGCGTTGACCACTGCGTCCAATTTATCGCACAGGGGATTAAAAAGAGTCACCTGAATACAAATTTAAGCATACCCAAGGGGTCGTAGGGGAGTGAGGCGGCAGAGACCTCAACTTTTCCTGGGGCCAGCATCACGAGGGCGACACCTATTTCCTCTCCTTCGCTTCAAATTCATATTCATATTCCCTTTAGAAAAAGGAGAAAAAAATACTTCACAAAGGCAAGAAGGCTAACTGGTCTTCAAGGGGTGGGACCTGGGAAATCAACCTAAATCTCCAATGTTTTGTATCGAGTCAGCCGGGCAATGCCCTGTTCTTCACGATTTTCAACTGCCGTGGGATCTTTAGCGTAAGCAGCCAGAAGGCACACGGTACGACTCGTTTTTCATCCCCGAAGGACTAGACGTTCAGTTCGAGTTTCCGGTCAAACTGAGAAGAAAAGGCGAGGCCTTTACGGGGAGCGAACCCTGGAACCTCTAGTTTAGTTATTGGCAGGCGAACGTCTGAACCATTCTGCCACTCTTCTCCCAGCTACGGGACCAAGAGAGAATGAAAGAACCGTCCTTTTCCTTCCTCCAGGCCATCATCTCTCTTCTGGTATGCCGCCCAGCCTCCAGACCTTCTCCTTTTAGTAGTTTCTTTACATTAGTATTTTAGGACTAGGGGAAGTGAGAGGGAAGGGGGCAGGCATGATAATATCGCAAGAGAAAGCGGTTTGGGTCCACCATGCATCGCAAGGGGGATACGTTTGGGGATTGGGGGTGAGAATGAGAAATTGTTTCTCTACTTTGAAGTATCGCAAGGAGAATTTGGTCTTGCCATCTATCAGGGAAAGAATTTAGTCTCTTTTTATCATAGGAGAATTTAGGGTCACTCTGTCTCCAACATCACATACAACCAGAAAGGAGAGTGACGAGAAGAAATACACAAATACGCTGGACCTGATTCTCAAAGCAGTCCACACATAAATTGATAACTACAAAGCCTTTATTCAATTAAGAAAAAGCGTAATTCACCAAGCGTGTGTGCCATGAATCCTAATAGTCCTAAAACCCTAAGATGCACTACGAATCTTCACTAACTTACTTATCACTGAAATACTGAGCACTTCCATAATTCCTACTCTATTCCCTCTCTCTCTCTCTGCTTCATGGCAAAGAAAACATACTACCTACTTCTATCCCTACCCTAACAAAAGTATAAGATGAAACGTAGTCACATACCTTTAAGATAGATTGGAGACTTCTCTCGTTCACTGACTCACTGTCACACTGGGTGCCGACTCAGTGCTGACTCTCCCACTCTAGTTACTCTCCCACTAGTAAGTCTCTCCTAACGACTGATTGCTAGCATATATACAGTGCGATTCCCATTTACCAGTCTTTGTCTCAGCTACAAACATTCCCAGCTGCCCTCTAGCTGTTGATATCAATAAAACTGGGCATTTCAAATTTGGGGAACTTGGCGATCCTGGCATAGCTGCCTTGGTCGTCATTCAACCTACCTATAAATTTTCTTGGACAGTGATGGCGATATTGACATAGCGGCCATGGTCGTCATTCCGCAGTCCCGTTTGAATGGAAATTGCTGAGTGACAAATTGAATTATGGATGGCGTGATCTCCAGTGCGCCCACCTCATTAACTCATCTACCGAGTCGGTCAAAGGAATGTTGGTAATTCAGGCCATCCGCCCTTTGTGCCCACTAAAGATGGATGAGAACCACGTGGGCGCTAGACCCTGTCCGAATGGAAATAACTGAGTGACCAGTTGAATTATGGACGGCCTGATCTGCAGCACACCCACCTCATTAACTCGTCTCCCAAGTCAGTCGAAGGAATGTTTCTTCCCCCTAGAGGGGGGGCCCTGTGATAATAACACCAGGAGAGTATAAATACTATATTCTGGTGGAAACACACATGAAAGAGGAGTAGGCATCATAATTGACAGAGACAAATCAAAAGCTGTTAAGGGATACTGGGCTATGTCCGACAGAGTTTTGCTAGTTAAACACATGGCAATCAACACGTAAAGCCAGAACAAGGTTAAGGCAGCCGAGATGTGGTTTCTAAGAAAGTTCCATGGACAGCAAAGGAAACAAACGAGACAATCTTGATGGAGGCAGACACAAGAAGGTCATTGATAAGGAGGATTAGGAAAAGACAGACCATTTTATGAGGAAAGGGGAATTAGAGCACCTGGTCAAAACAAGAAAGATGGAGGGAAAGAGAACACCAGGTAGACCCAGGGAGAAAATATTGGACGGACTTGCAGGGTGGCTGAGGACAGAGAGGGTGGACGATGTGCTTGCGGCAGCAAGGGATAGATACATATGGAGGGCCATGACTGCCAGCGTCATGCGGCAGAGCACATGATGATGATGATGATATTCTCGATACTATACAGTCGGGAGCTCGCAAAAGCATCAAGTTGTGTTCATTCAATCGTAAAAAAATCTATCAGACCTGATGCTCCATGCACAGCCTATTTTGCTTGTCCAGCTATCTATCTATCTATCTATCAACATCTCTCTCTCTAGACATGTATATATATATATGTATGCAGCCAACAGCGGAAGGTGTCAGCTTGTCGGATGCCGGCTAATTGAAACGTTGTCACTCACACAGTCCATTGGGCCTTTCTCAGTTACAGCTCACAGGTGAGTGTACTGAACACTGATACAAACACAACACAGGCACTTTCAATATCCAGCTATGCGACAGGACATAAAAATGATCAATACTCACCACATGCTACACGGATTGCCTTTTTCTTATACATGTAGACTAGAAATCCACGTAAAAATACATACCGCTTTCTTTTATTTTAGAAGATGTCTTTCATCTATTTCAAAAGATGTCTTACATCAAAGTACCACACTGAAGAATAGAACGGAAGATTGATGTGAAACTTGCACAATTTTAGAGAAAGTGGCTGACTTCAGTACGAGTGCTTTCAGACGACTTTTATGTTGAACATGTCTCTCTAAGTGGGGTACGGTGGATGCAGATATTAAGTCCCTCCTCCCCCCCCACCCCCCCACCCCCGCCCGCCTGTCTTGGGACCACAGGAGCTATCTAGTTTGTTTGTAGGTAGTTAGGGGTTCTTCTTTACTGACATGTTCTTTTTTCCTCACCAGACTTTGATATTTCTGCCTTTCAGATCATTCACCTGCATTTCTTCCTAAAGTCTCTCCTTAGCTCCACAAAGAGTATGGCTGCTTTTTAGGCAGGATAAAGAACGGTTACTCCCGAAAAAAAAAATTCGCTCCCTTCGCTGGGTATGTGGATTTGTATGAATCTTTATGTTCTCACAGGGAGTGCTTGCAGAAGCTCTAATTTGCGTAAGAAGAAGAATGCGAAGAAGAATGCGAAGAAGAAGAATGCGAAGAAGAATGCAAAGAAGAAGAAGAAGAAGAAGAAGAAGAAATAGAAGAAAAAGAGGAAGAAGAAGAAGAAGAAGAAGAAGAAAAAGAAGAAAAAGAAGAAGACGAAGAAGAAAAGCAAGAGGAAAAAGAAAAAAAGAAGAAGAATATGTTGGACATACCTATTCACGACGCATAATACGTTTGTTTTCTCTACGACTTGCTTCTTCTTTTATTTGCTGTATTGTTAATAGTGATTGAATGGAGATAAGACGGAAGCAATACTCAGTTGTACCGAGCATAAGTTTTCCACTGTAAGAGTTTGTTCTATCCAACATGGGGACAACACTATTATACTTTCTGATTCAGTCAACAAGTAAAATTTGTTTTGACAACACTATTACACTTTCTGATTCAGTCAACGAGTAAACGTTTGTTTGACAACGCTATTATACTTTCTGATTCAGTCAACGAGTAAACGTTTGTTTTGACAACGCTATTATACTTTCTGATTCAGTCAACGAGTAAACGTTTGTTTTGACAACGCTATTATACTTTCTGATTCAGTCAACGAGTAAACGTTTGTTTTGACAACACTATTACACTTTCTGATTCAGTCAACGAGTAAACGTTTGTTTTGACAACACTATTACACTTTCTGATTCAGTCAACGAGTAAACGTTTGTTTTGACAACGCTATTATACTTTTGATTCAGTCAACGAGTAAACGTTTGTTTTGACAACGCTATTATACTTTCTGATTCAGTCAACAAGTAAAAGTTTTTTCTATCCAACTAGGGGACAACACTATTATACTTTCTGATTCAGTCAACAAGTAAAAGTTTTTTCTATCCAACTAGGGACAACACTATTATACTTTCTGATTCAGTCAGCAAGTAAACTTTGTTCTATCTAACGAAGCGACAACACTATTATACTTTCTGATTAAGTCAACAAGCAAAAGTTTGTTTTGTCCATCTAGAGACCAACACTATTATACTTTTCGATTCAATCAACAAGTAAGAGTTTGTTCTGTCCAACTAGGGGATAACACTATTATACGTTCTAATTCAGTCAACAAGTAAAACAACGTGCTATTCAACTAGGGGGTAACACTCTTATACTTTCTGTCCAACTAGGGACAGCACTCTTATACTTCTGTCCAACTAGGGGATAACACTATTATACTTTCTGTCCAACTAGGGGACAACACTATTATACTTTCTGTCCAACTAGGGGATAACACTATTATACTTTCTGTCCAACTAGGGATAACACTATTATACTTTCTGTCCAGTTAGGGATAACACTATAATACTTTCTGTCCAACTAGGGGATAACACTATTATATTTTCTGTCCAACTAGGGGATAACACTATTATACTTTCTGTCCAACTAGGGGATAACACTATTATACTTTCTGTCCAACTAGGGGATAACACTCTTATACTTTCTGTCCAACTAGGGGACAACACTCTTATACTTTCTGTCCAACTAGGGGATAACACTATTATATTTTCTGTCCAACTAGGGGATAACACTATTATACTTTCTGTCCAACTAGGGGATAACACTATTATACTTTCTGTCCAGTTAGGGGATAACACTATAATACTTTCTGTCCAACTAGGGGATAACACTATTATATTTCTGTCCAACTAGGGGATAACACTATACTTTCTGTCCAACTAGGGGATAACACTCTTATACTTTCTGTCCAACTAGGGACAACATTCTTATACTTTCTGTCCAACTAGGGGATAACACTATTATACTTTCTGTCCAACTAGGGGATAACACTATTATACTTTCTGTCCAACTAGGGGATAACACTATTATACTTTCTGTCACTAGGGGATAACACTATACTTTCTGTCCAACTAGGGGATAACACTATTATACTTTCTGTCCAACTAGGGGATAACACTATTATACTTTCTGTCTAACTAGGGGATAACACTATTATACTTTCTGATTCAGTTAACCCTTTGGCTCCCGCACTCTGTCCACCAGCATTCTGCATTGACAACCATGGTAGCAAAGCAAAAACTTAATCCTTCGGCTCCGTCACCCTATCCACCAGCTTCCTAACCTCTGACTCCCTCACCGTACAGGAAGCTGATGGATAGGGTGAGGGAGTCAAAGGGTTCAGTTTTTGCAGTTGATGGCTAGTGTGTGGAAGTCAAAGGGTTAACAAGTAAACGTTTGTTCTATCCAACTAGGGGACAACACTAATATACTTTCTGATTCAGTCAAGAACCTTGGTGTTGGCCTTTATGCTCAACTCACCATGCAAAAATCCATCACCTAAACCAGTCAGTCGTGTTACTGTCAACTGCGACGTTTCAGTTCTTTCGTCGTTATTTTTCAGCCAGACTTCTCTTATCTTGTCTCTTATCGATTATTGTAACTTTCTGCTCAACGACCCGTCTTGCCCATCGTACAAAAAGGTGTGAGAATATCACTCCCTTGCTTCACTTTCTCCGCTGGTTGCCTGTTTCGCAAAGAATTCCATACAAAATCAACATATTATGCTACAAATGTATCAATGGTACTGCGCCTGTTTATCTTCGTTGACCACCTCTGAATGTACGCCACTGCCCGACCTCTTCGTTCCACTTCCGATACTACTTCTTTTTAAAAAAAATAAATTTCTCGATACATATGTTCCACAATCGGTCGTCGCTCTTTTTCAGTATTTGGTCCATATGAATGGAGAGAGCATCCCCTGTTTATTCGACAGTTATGAATTATAGTCTGTCTGAGATTTTGTTTGTTGTTGTTTTTTTTAATCAAGAGGGATTCATCGCACACTCGGAAAATTCCATATGCGTTCAGCCCAAATCTGCCAGCAGTGATCTGGCAGACTTCTTGAGCTTTCGCAAAACCTATACGCTGGCAAAGTTTAAAAATGAAGTATTTTATCACTACTATTAAGAAAAACTCCAAAAAGGAGGTATTTTTCTTTTTTTTTAGTGTTACCTTAAATTGAGTAGTAATTGTGAATCAATGTATTATACTCTAAGGTTACATTCTCAGTTACAATGAAGTTGTTCAATACTGTTAAACTTACTATCTCAAAATAAACAAATAAACGAATAAACGAATAAATAAATAAACAAATAAATAATGATTTCACAGCTGTTGTAAAGGAGAAAATACTAAGTGAGAGTGCTCGTTAAGACAGTCTTATTTTTATGAATTGCTCGATACAACTTGGGCTTGATCTTAACATTCAAACTACGTAGGTAGGTAGGCCTCCCTCGGTCATGGCTGACCATGGACAAAGTACATCCGTTCTAATGTCTAGATGGGCTGTCTGCTTGGTCCAAGCAGCGTCGCCTGTGACTGTACAGACCAATGCGAGAGAGGCAGTCTCTGTCGCAGCGGTCGCATGTGTATGCTGATGCTGGTCTGTTGGCTGTCATC
>CM060315.1:17266733-17269233 GCA_030674185.1 Monoplex corrugatus | reverse complement strand
TCTGTTTGTCTCTGTCTGTCTGTCTGTCTGTCTGTCTGTGTGCCTGAGAGACAGAGAGAGAGTACAGAGACAGAGAGAGAGTGTGTGTATGTGCATGAGTGAGTGTACGTGTATGTGTATGTACAGTCTGTGAGTGTGTGTGTGTATGTGTGTATGTATGTGTATGTATGTAAACGTATTTATGTAAGTTATTAGTATGTATTATGTATGTATTATGTATTTGTATTGTTTTTTATGTGTATGTTTTATGTATGTTTTTGTATGTTGTGTGTATGTTTATGATGTATGTATGTATGTATGTATGTATGTATTGTAGTAGTATGTATGTATGTATGTATGTAGTGTAGTTGTATGTATGTATGTATGTATGTATAGTATGTGTTGTTGTTTGTATGTTGTATGTATGTATTATGTATGTATGTATGTATGCATATATGTATGTATGTATGTATGTATGTATGTATGTATGTGATATGTATGTATGTATGTATGTATGTATGTATGTATGTATGTATGCATGTATGCATGTGTGTGTGTTTGTCTATGTGTTTGTGTGTGTGTATGGAGAACACAGACCATACGTAGAAATGTTTTACAGTTGCATGCTTGCTTGCCTACTGGCTTGCCTGCTTGCTTGTTTAATTGATTGACACATTGATTGATTGATTGATTGGTTGGTTGATTTGATTGATTGATTGATTGTCACAGCACCAGATCTACTGTGTGATCCACATGGCCAGCCTCAAGGCAGTGGGAGAGTCGTGCAAGAGACCTTTCTACTACTACAAGGCCAACCTCTTCAGTGCTATCAACCTGATTGAGGTAAGGCTGTGTACGTGTGTGTGTGTGTGTGTGGTGTGTGTGGTGTGTGTTGTGTGTGTTGTGTGTGTGGTGTGTGTGTGTGTGTGTCTGTGTGTGTGTGTGTCTGTGTGTGTGTGTCGTGTGTGTGTGTGTGTGTGTGTGTGTGTTGTGCTGTGTGTGTGTTGTATGTGTGTTGTGTGTGTGATGTGTGTGTGTATGCGTGTGTGTGTGTGTGTGTGTGTGTTGTATGTGTGTGTGTGTGGTGTGTATGTGTGTGTGTGTGTGTGATGAGTGGTGTTTGTGTGTGTTGTGTGTATGTGTGTGGATGTGTGTGTGTTGTTTGTTTGTTGTGTGTGTGTTGGTGTGTCGCGGCGCGTGTGTTGTGTGTTTACTGTGTGCGTTGTGTGTGTGTGTGTTGTGTGTGTGTTGTGTGTGTGTGATGTGTGTGTGGTGTGTACGTGGTGTATGTGTGTTTGCATGCGTGCTGTGTTATGTTGGTTGTGTGGGCGTGTGTGGTTTGTATATGTGCGTGTGTTTGTGTATGTATGTGTATCAAAACATAACAACAACATCAACAACAACAAGAAAACAGGAACAACAAACAAACAAACAAACAACAACAAATCGACGAAATAAAAATTGAATGTATCAATATCAATATCATGACCAAAAAGAAAACAAACAAACAACAACAACAAAAAACAAACAAAAACAACAAAACAAAAAACACAAACAACATAAAAAGAAGAACGAAAGAAAAAAAAAATCAGAAGGAAAGAAAAATGAAAAATAAACTGTGACTAGAGAAGAAAAGTTGTCTATACCACTGCCACTGTCACTGTCATGTATGCTACAACTTTCAACTTCTCCCTGTATATCCATTGTTAAAGTTAGTATCTATTTCTAAGCTGATGAGATTTGTTTCTCATACATGCCTTTTTTTCATTATTGTCGAGATAGATTCTTCTGATGAAGACAACAACTTTTGTGATAAATAACAGATTATCCATGTTAAGTGTAATAGGATATGCTCAAAAGAGATAGATGAGAAAAACATTTTGTATGAATACAGAATATTATGATGAAGAAAAGGATTATTGTGATGAAGAAACAAGCAGATTTGATGATGATTTTGTGATGAAGATAACAAGCAGATTATTGTGATGAAGATAACAAGCAGATTATTGTGATGAAGACAACAAGCAGATTATTGTGATGAAATAAAGATATTTTAACAACAAGGATTTATTATGTGAAGGATCATGCTGAAAGTGTTTTGTTCATGGCTTTCATTATGATAGATAGATTATTAGTGATGAAGATAACGACATTTATTTATGATATAGATGAGATTATAGTGATGAAGATAACTGCATCTTATTTATGATATAATGAGATTATAGTGATGAAGAATACAAACATTTTATATAAGATACACATGGATTTATGTATGTAATAGGATTTATGCTGAAGGTGTGATTCTGTGCATGGCTTCCATTATGATAGATTATTGTGTTGACATAGTTTGTCAGTTTTAGAAAACATGAAACAAAATAAAGGGAGAAGATGGAAGGGGAACCATCGATACCGCTGTGGTGTCAACAGGTTATTGGAATTGTTGGAGTTATTTCAAAAGGGATTCACCACGCTCGGACAACTCCATATTCGCTGATCCAAATCTGTCAACAATTATCTGACA
>CM060315.1:17239233-17256733 GCA_030674185.1 Monoplex corrugatus | reverse complement strand
TACACATTGAACCATTGCGTGTTCTTTTACACATTGAATCATTGCACGTTATTTTACACATTGAATCATTGCGTGTTCTTTTACACATTGAATCATTGCACGTTATTTTACACATTGAACCATTGCACGTGTTTTTACACATTGAATCATTGCACGTTATTTTACACATTCTCTTCATTTTGTCATCAAAAGGACGATTGGTTTCGGTATTATTAGGATATTTTCATTTTATAACTCATCATCATCAGGTGCCCTGCCGCATGGCGTTGGCGATCATGGACTTCCGTCTGTCTCTATCTCTCGTTGCCCCTGGCATCTCTCCCAACCCCCTCGTCCCCAGTCACTCTGCAAGTCCGTCCAGCATTTTCTCCCTGGGTCTACCCGGTGCTCTCTTTCCCTCCAGCTTTCCCGTTGTAACCAGGTGCTCCAATCCCCCTTCCTCATAAAATGGCCTATAAATGTTGCCTGTCTTTTCCTAATCTTCCTTATGAGTGATCTACTTATGTCTGCCTCCATCAAGACTGTCTCATTTGTTTTCATTGCTGTCCATGGAACTCTCAACATTCTTCTTAGAAACCACATCTCAGCTGCCTCAATCTTGTTCTGGCTTTGTTTGTTGACTGTCCACGCCTCACATCCGTACAACAGTATTGGTTCTATATAACGTTCAAGAACTCTCTTCCTGATGTTAATTGATAGGCATTTTATAACTAGATCGCTAAAACTACAGAAGACAAAACCGATGATAGTGGTAGTAAAAGAAGTAGCACAGTAGCAGTAGCAGTAGCAGTCGGTAATAGGTAGTCATAGTAGTAACAGCAACTTGCAGGGTGGCTGAGGACAGACGGTGGAAGATGTACTTGCAGCGACAGGGGATAGATGCATATGGAGGGCCATGATCGCCAACGTCATGCGGCAGAACACATGATGATGACGATGAGTAGTAACAGTGGCGACAGCGAAAACAGCGGCAACAGTAGTAGTAATACCAATGTTTGGAGATTGTTTGGAGCTTGTTCAAGAGGGATATCTCGCACTCGGACATTTCCATAAGCGCTCCACCATAATCTGCCAGACTCGCTGAGCCCACAGTTTCAGTTTCAATTTATCAAGATAACGTCTCCGCGCTCGGAATGAATTCCACATGCACTAACGTCACAGGTGCCATGTGATGGAGAAGATCCAGAATGATCACGGCACAAGCCTTAAGCCTGCACATAAACCCATGAGCTGGCCAGGTCCTGAGGTCCTACTTAGATAGTTCCACAACCCAGGGGTCGTAGGGGAGTGAAGTGGCAGAGACCTCAACATTTCCTGGGGCCTGCATCACGAGGGTGGCGCCCATCCCCTCTCCCTCGCTTCATACTCATATTCATATTCACATTTTTTTAACCAAGATTCAGAAATGCAAGAACGCTAACTGGTTTTCAAGGGGAGGGACTAGGAAATCAATATCTCTCTCCAATGTTTTTTTTACCATGGCAGCCGAGCAATGCCCTGCTCTTCACGATTTTCAGCTGCCGCGGGATCTTTAGCGTGCACAGCCAAAAGGCACACGGGTCCGACTCGTTTTTCGTCAGCACAAAGCTTTATCCCTGGTCAAGGTCTTGAAATGGGGAGGGGACATGGGAAGAGGGCCTGATGATGCACTAAGCTGACATCACCGGGATGATGGCGACATTAACATGGACGGCAAACAGACCAGTTTTGAATGTCGTGGGCTGAGATATCAGAATTCGAGATATCAGACCTTAAGTCTATGGCTCTATCAAAAGCATCAAAACAGCCCGCCTTAAAACTGGTGGCCCACCTGAAGGTCGAACACACGATGTCTGCATTATAAGAATGACAATCTAAAGAACTGATATCAACCAAAGGACATCTCTTGAGAGTCACGTAGGAATTATCTCCCATGTTGTGAAACTTCTCAAATCTAACATAGTTTGCGCTACCCATTCAGCTAGTATAGAAGCAGATACAAAGCACAAAAACTGTAAGAGGAGTGTTCTGGGCTTACAGTTTTTGTGCTTTGTATCTACGTCGATGCTAGCTGAATGGGTAGCGCAAACTATGTTAGATTTGAGAAGTTTCACAACATGGGAGATAATTCCTACGTGACTCTCAAGAGTTATGTCCTTTGGTTGATATAAAAAATTCTCCCTGCTTCCCTCTTATTTCTTTGGTATTACCTAAAGAACTGAGCTAACAGTGCCACTAATAGCAGTTATAATTATGGTAATAAGTAGCAATAGTAGTAGTTGTCATGACTGTGTCTTCAGATTCCCTACAAGATCGCAGGTCGCCGTGAGGGTGATGTGGACACCATGATTGCTGATGCCTCTAAAGCAGGAAGGGACCTGGGTTGGAAGACGGAGAGAGGACTCAAAGAGATGTGTAAGTGACAGATACAAAATACATCAAGGGAAACAACAAAAACAACAACAAAAAACACTCAGCAAGTTAAATGAATTATTTTCTAAAAGGTTGTATAGAAGACAAAAGAATACTAAGCAAGGTAGATGAATTATTTTCTAAACAGTTGTATAAAATCAAAAGAATAATAAGCAAGTTAGATGTTTTATTTTCTAAAAGAGAAATAAACGATGCAACAATAACGACATGTACAGCAACAACAACCAACATTCTATATCAAAATATGAATCTCTGACAAAAAAAACTTTGTATGCTGTATATTTCTAAAGCAAAAAAAAAAAAAAATTCTTAGACAGATGCTTGAAAGTGAGTGGTAAGCTGATAGGTATCTGCAGCCTACTGAAGAGCCCGAGAGAGAGAGAGCGAGGAGAGAGAGAGAGAAAGAGACAGAGCGAGAGAGAGACAGAGACAGAGACAGAGACAGAAAGAGAGAGAGAGAGAGAGAGAGAGAGAGAGAGAGAGAGAGAGAGAGAGAGAGAGGAGAGAGAGAGAGAGAGAGAGAGAGATGATTGTGCAATTGAATTTCGTGTGATGATGTTAACACGAAATACAGATGCCTGAAAGATTTATGTGATCAAAACACTCAAATCTATGATTTGACGAGGCGGCAGGGAAGTTTTTAGTCCTGTTTTTATTATCCATTGTTTGGTGTTTGTGATCTGTTTGTGACCGTGCGTTCGCGCTTGACAAAGGCCGGTTGGCCGAAAATTTGCGCTTGTTTTGTCATGTTTTGTTGGATACGCGCTTACATTGGTTTTCTTGTTCTTCTGGTTCCTGTTTGCTTGGGCGCGGGCAGTCACACTTGTTCTGGAACTCAAATCTATGATAACAATAACGTACATTTTTGGTGCATATAACAGTGCTCTATGTGCTTACAATTCTGCGATACGAAAATATATGAAATATACCTGTCAATAACATCCATATACAACACACTACAAGAACGAACTAAAACAGTAAAGAGTTGGGTCATCACGCAAAGATTACATTAATAAAGCTTGTTTAAGATTATATTAATTCTAGTAAAGGAAAGTTCTTGCAATACATTTGTTTTTTATTCTCTCTTTCAGGTCTGACTTTATGGAACTTCCAATCCAAGAACCCTTACGGGTACCAAGGAAAGCCTTCAGATAAGGCAACTCTTAGTTGAAGCCAGCTGCAGATAAACACTGTCTCCAAGTTTACTGCGAGCGCACGCCGCTAAAACTTATGAAAATTACATGGTCGTCTCCGACACAACTCCAAAGTGTCCTTCTTATTATAATTTTATGATTTTGTTTGTTTTTTGCTGATGATGGTTGATTTCATTTTCATATGGCTATCAATAAAACGCCAGGGTAAGATTTAGTTGGAGAGCTTGGCCGTCTGAGATGGTTTCCTATGTGTGCTTTTGTGTGTGAACTCTGAACTCAGAACTCGTTTGTTTACCATAAGAACTTAAATAAATATGGCTGTAAGACTCAAATCGCTTGTATTAAGTTTGGGATGACAGTTAATGGTTTCAATGGTTAATGATTTCACATTTCACGTTATCATCATATCATCATCATCTTCATCATCTTCGTCGTCGTCGTCGTCATCGTCATCATCATCATCATCATCGTCGTCGTCGTCGTCATCATCATCAAGACTAACATACGAGTTTTTCAGAATCTTTTAGTTTACCCGAATACAGACAGATACATTCTACAGCATGTATCTGAGAGTTATCTTTCCTAAGTCGCTTGCAATTAGCATAAGGGATTTAGAGCAATCGACTTTTGAAGGCTGCTGATGTTACCTGATTTTTTTCATTAGTTTTAATTTTTTCAAACGTAGTACACTTATCCATGGAGCGAAGTTCATCTTCAGTCACACCACATACTCTATATTTTCTGTATACACTAAGAGTGTTTGTGCTTCTGCCTGTTTCAAATTGAGTGTAAGTCTTACACATTGACTTGAAAGCTGCAAAATGCTTTTTCCATGTGGTCAGAATGGTTAAAATCTAGAGTGTAAGGTTCCAAGTGGTAGTTGGATGCCATACGCGTGGATGTGCGCGCGTGTGTGTTTGTGAATGGTGGTGTGTGTGTGTGTGTGTGTGTGTGTGTGTTGTGTGTGTGTGTGTGTGTGTGTGTGTGTGTGTGTGTGTGTGTGTGTTTCGTTCGTTGCTTGATTTAACGTCTTTTCACTATAAGTGATATAGACGGTGTGTGTGGTGTGTGTGTGTGTGTGTGTGTGTGTGTGTGTGTGTGTGTGTGTGTGTGTGTGTGTGTGTGTGTGTGTGTGTGTGTTAGCTTCATTCATTGTGTAGAAAAATTCTTCCCCTCACCCCCCTCCCATGTTAACCCTTTTTGAAAAAAAACGAAAACGAAAAGAAAAAACGCAACCACGCACACGCACACGCGCACGCACGCATGCACGTAACACACACACACACACACACACACACACACACACACACACACACACACACACACACACACACACACACACCACACACACACACCACACACATACACTTATATACTCAAGAAACGCCGAAGCTAGTTTCCAAAATCATTATTTTCTATTTGTCATCACTGTAGCATGTTACTGTGGCACACAGGACACATAATTTAATGATGAAAAGCAAACAAACAATCAAACAAAGAAAGAAACAAAGAAACAAACAAGAAAAAAAAACAAGAAAAAATAAAATCACTCGCTGAGATCACAATCATGTACACAAACGAAACTTGCTTGGCACAATTTCAAATTCGATGGAGTAACAGTTAAGTATTTAAAACTCAAACTTAAGAATTGACAGGTCCTAATTCGGACTAAAGTCGCAAAAGGAAACCTTCGCACCCGCCAACCCTCCCTTCTCCAGCCCCTCCCCCCCTCCTGCCTCCGTCTTAATTTACTGAGCTGGTCTTTCTGATGAGACGATTATTAACCGAGGTACCACATGACTTTTCACTGGGGAAATGCTTTATAAAACTCAACTTTATAAGGATAACAAAACGACTCCCACCTCGTCAAAACACACACACACACACACACACAAACAGAGAGAGGCAGAGAGACAGGGAGAGAGAAAGAAAAGAGAGAGAGAAAGAGAGAGAGAGAAAGAGAGTGAGAGAGAGAGAGAGAGAGAGAGGAGAGAGAGAGAGAGCAAAGAAAAAAATCAAAGAAAAAGAAAGGAAGAAATTTGACAGGAAAACGTAAAATATAAGAAATGAAAAATCTTATTTAATTTTTTAAGACTGACGTCGCTTAACACCACTTTTAACAGCTCTTAGTCTAATTTGCTATTTAACAATTGTTCTTCAACATCATCGTCATCATCATCATCATCATCATCATCATCATCATCATCATTCTCATCATCATCATGAGCCCTGCCGCATGGCGTTGGCGATCATGGCCCTCCATATGAAGCTATCCCTTATCACTGCAAGCACATCTCACATCTTCTCTGTCCTCAGTCACCCTACAAAAAGGCTGAAGTGATGGTAATCAGTAAAAACAAAACAAAACAAAACAAAAAAACAAACAAACAAAAAAAGAAATCTACACTGTTCTTCAGCTATTTCTCTTTAGCAGTCCTCTGAAATTAAGTTTATGACACCAGAAAAATCCCATAAGATACGTCAAAATCAAATTTCATTGCACTTCCAAAGAAAACAGGGGGTATAGAATGCGAACTCCATCGTACAAGCAGCTTGATGAGTCATGTATCAAAAATTCTATTAAGAATAGTCATGATGAGGACAAGGAACAGAATCAGAAGAGAAATAGCAGAACTTCCACAACAGCGCACAATTATTTAATCTCAAGAGCATCAGACCTTTTCTCCGCTTTGTGTGTGTGTGTGTGTGTGTGTGTGTGTTGTTGTGTTGTGTATGTATGTGTTGTGTGTGTGTGTGTGTGTGTGTGTGTGTGTGTGTGTTTTATATGTATGTGTTCTGCTAAAGAGAAATAACAGAAGAACAATGTGGACTTTTTTTTTTACTGATTGCCATCACTTCAGTCTTCTAGCAGGGTGACTGAGGACAGAGAAGGTTATGTGTGTATGTGTGTGTGTATGTGTGTGTGTCTGTGTGTGTGTATGTGTGTGTGTCTGTGTGTGTGTGTATGTGTGTGTGTGTGTGTGTGTGTTGTGTGTGTGTGTGTATGTGTGTGTGTGTGTGTGTGTGTGTGTGTGTGTGTGTGTGTATGTGTGTGTGTGTGTGTATGTGTTGGTGTGTGTGTGTGTGTGTGTGTGTGTGTGGTGTGTGTGTGAGTGTGTGTGTCGTGTGTGGTGGTGGTGCGTGTGTGTGTGGTGGTGTGTGTGTTGTGTGTGTGTGTGTGTGTGTGTGTGTGTGTGTGTGTGTGTGTGTGTGTGTGTGATGATTTTATCTTCTCATCTGATTACCTCTGAATGACATTCCCATGAATCAGCGAACTGACAACACTAACCACCTTCTTTTAGAAGAAAGCCCATCGATCGTACTCAAAGCCCACCGATCGTACTCAAAGCCCATCGATCGTACTCAAAGCCCACCGATCGTACTCAAAGCCCATCGATCGTATTCAAAGCCCATCGATCGTACTCAACCAGCCAAGGTACCACAAGGGTTAAAATGTTTTCTTAATAAAAAAGCCACTGATTACTACTTCCAAAGGAATTGAGTTTGAACAAAAATAGCACGTTTTCATCAATGTCGACATCATTTGCCATAAAACCATGAGCAAGGAATATTTGACAAAAAGCCACGTTTTGTTTTTTCTTTCATCAATGTGAATCATTTGACAAAATAGCCATCGTTTTCCATCAATGTGAATCATTTGACAAAATAGCCACGTTTTCCATCAATGTGAATCATTTGACAAAATAGCCACGTTTTCCATAGAATCATTTCATAATGACACGTTTCATCAATGTGAATCATTTGACAAAATAGTCACGTTTTCCATCAATGTGAATCATTATGACCCAAATAAGACATACACGTTTTCCATCAATGTGAATCATTTGACAAAATAGTCACGTTTTCCATCAAAGTGAATCATTTGACAAAATAGCCACGTTTTCCATCGATGTGAATCATTTGACAAAATAGACACGTTTTCCATCAATGAATCATTTGACAAAATAGCCACGTTTTCCATCAATGTGAATCATTTGACAAAATAGTCACGTTTTCCATCAATGTGAATCATTTGACAAAATAGCCACGTTTTCTATCAATGTGAATCATTTGACAAAATAGCCACGTTTTCTATCAATGTGAATCATTTGACAAAATATCCACGTTTTCCATCAATGTGAATCATTTGACAAAATAGTCACGTTTTCCATCAATGTGAATCATTTGACAAGATAGCCACGTTTTCCATCAATGTGAATCATTTCATAAAATAGACACGTTTTCTATCAATGTGAATCATTTGACAAAATAGACACGTTTTCCATCAATGTGAATCATTTGACAAAATAGTCACGTTTTCCATCAATGTGAATCATTTGACAAAATAGCCACGTTTTCTATCAATGTGAATCATTTGACAAAATAGCCACGTTTTTCTATCAATGTGAATCATTTGACAAAATAGTCACGTTTTCCATCAATGTCAATCATACCAATTCGTCAAACAATCCATCAAAGAATCCATCAAACAATCTATCAAACAATCCATCAAGATCAATCATACCAATCCACCAAACAATCCATCAACAATCCATCAATGCCCAATCATACCAATCCAGCAAACAATCCATCAAACAATCCATCAATTAATAAACCAGCATAAATAGAAAACTCATTTACCTTCCTTCTAAATCAACCAACTGATTAGTCAGTCAACTGATATATTTCCAGTACAATCGACTGATTAACAAGTCTAAAAGAAATCTAAAGGCTTTATCAGATATATAAATACAAAGGTATGTGATACAATATGAACGGAAAAATCACCTTGTTCAACGATTATTGAAGAGAAAGAGAGAGAGACAGAGACAGAGAGCGTGAGAGACAGAAAAGGAGAAAAGGAAAAGAGAGCTAGCGACAGAGAGAGAGAGAGAGGAGAGGAGAAAGAAAGAAAAAAAGAAAGCGAGAGAGAGAGAGAGAATCCAAACGGATATCGTTTACGACACTACATGAAATACTATATTTTACTATTTCAATAAGAGTTAATAGTTCTGACTGTATGAACATGAATATAATTTCAACGGGAATATACTCTACGTTGTTAAAAATGCACTGCGAACCAGGTGGACAAAAGAAAGAAAACACATTTCCTAAGTTGATGGTACGTTTAGTCAACATCGACTTTTGTGTGTTTGTTAGTCTGATATATACATACGAACTGCGTAAAACATATTTCCGGTAGCTTTTGTTGTACAGTATAAGCCGTGTTAAAATACAATACGGACGGAGATGTGGTCTTAAAGAAGGTTGTGGACCGTAGTATCTCTCTGTACAGCATACTTTGGACAGTGGAAGAGAAAGTGTTCAAGAGTTTCGTGTGAAAAGACACAAGCACAAGACCATTATTTTGTCTTTCAACTGAAGTTAAAAAAAAATCAGTAATGAGATCGCTCATTTCAAACAAAAGTCTGCAATGAATTATTTGGACTCAGTAATTCAATCAGTGAATAACGGATTCAATATTTTTGATTTTTTCAATGACTAAATCGATCCAAATCTATTTTGAATCAGTCAATTGAGTAATAAATAAAAAGATCGCATCCGTCTAACCATCCATCCATCCGTTTGACGTACCCGTTCATTTTGCGATGTGGATTCAAAAATATTTTTGATTTTACAGAGTTCACAGGAAAAAAACAAAACAACAAAACGACATCTTATTCATCATCATCATCATCATCATCGTCGTCGTCGTCATCATCATCATCATAAACAACATTATCATCATCATATCATCATTATCATCAATGTCACTATCGACAAGAGCAACACCATATGATTATCATCATTGTTATCATCTAGACAATCATCGTAACACTCAACAACATCATCCTCATCATCATTGTCGTCGCATCATCATTATCATCATCATCATCATCATCTAATTCATCATTATCATCATCATTATCATCATCATCGGCCTTGTGGTCAGCATCAATATCCAAAGCTTTCCCCAACATCATCAGTATCATTCTCCACAAGGGGAATAATTCATGCACTCTCTCTGGCTGTGTTGATAGGGCTGTGGACACAAGATATAATGTCTCGAGTTCAATCCTAGCATGAAACATAAAGCCTGGGCCTCTTCGCTCTTGATCTTAATGCTCCAATTATTCTGGTGATGTCGGCATTGTCTCTCACCCCCACCCCACCTACCACTCACTCCCACTGTCCACAGGTCACAGGGTTCTTTGCGCAGGCTCAAGGAATCCGCCAGATCTGGGTGGAGCGCATATGGAATTGTTCAAGTGTGATGGATCCCTCCGGAACAAACTGCATCAATGTCATCATAACCATTATCAATACCAACATTGTTAACATAAATAAATGAATGAATAGATAATGATGGAAAATATATCTATGTAAACAGACATTATATCATACCTGCACACACACACACACACGCGTGCACACACACTCATACGCGCGCGCGCACGCAAGGACACACACACACACAGTTGGTGGGCAAAAGAAACGGTTTAAAGATTGCCTCAAAGTCTCTATCAACGGCCTGGCATCGACCCCACTTCCGAGGAGACTTGCACTAGACCGACCGAACAGGAGAGGCAAGCTGACCATTGGAGCAAGAGCAACAGAGAGAAGACGTACAGCAGAGGCTGGAAGAAAACGAGAAGCGCGCAAGGCACGAGCGACTTCCAGTTCTACAGCTGCACCAACCCACGTTTGCACTACGTGTGGGCGAGCCTTCCTGGCCCGGACTGGCCTCACCAGCCACCTCCGGACCCACAATCGCCAATCCCCCAGTCAAAACTGAAGTCGTGGTCTTCTTCGATAACGAAGGACGAACAACAAGCAGTATGAACCTGAACCTGAACCTGGTTCTGGAGTTTTTTCCGAGAAGGATTCATCGCATTCGGACAATTCCCTATGCGCTCCACCCCCCTTCCACCTCCAAAATCTGCCAGAAATTATTTGGCAAATTCCGTGATTCTGTGCAAAACTCTGAGTCCAGGCAAAGTCTTGAAATGTGTGTGTTTGTGGTGTGTGTGGGGGGGGGGGGGGGGGTGAACGGAATCTATGATATTTTGAATCCGTAGCTTTAAACTGAGATCCGGGCTTGGACACCCTGCGGCTGCAAAAGGAGCAAGGGAGTGAAGGCCCGTTTCCTTATCGGTGCTCTTTCTCTCGTTCTCTTTTTTGTCCCCCTTTCTTTTACTATCGCAGGCCCTCCTCACCCAGTCCTCTGCGTCTTCAAATAATAATAATAATAATAATAATTACAGTATTGGTATAGCGCAAAATCTTGATAAAAATCAAATCTAAGCGCTGAGCATACACATACACACGCATGCACACACACACGCGACACACACACACACACACACACACACACACACACACACACACACACACACACACACACACACACACACATACACACACACGGCTATAAATGGGGGGAAATTATAGAGAACATATTATATACAAATATATATTACAATGTGATTCCACACCGAGCGGAGACAGGCTGCAGAGGGGGTTGAGTGAGGTCAGGATTTTATGCAGAGGAGAAAAGGTGAGTTTTGAGAGCGGACTTGAAGGAGACAAAAGTAGGTTGCTGACAGACTGAGAGAGGAAGTTTGTTCCAGGAGAGTGGACCAGAAACAGAGAAGGCTCACCACCAATGTCCTTGTGGGGGTGCGAAGCAAGGGTTGAGGGGGCGAAGGAAAGAAAAGGGGAGGAGAGGCTCTCGCCGTCTCTTGGCAGCAGGGGGTCTGCAGAAAGGACGTGGATCGGATTGGTTATGAAACACCAACACCGTTAGAATGATTGGAGCATTAAGATGGACAGCGAACAAAGCCAAGTTTCGAATGAACTCGAAAACGTTAGATCTTGAGTCCACGGTTCTTCTATCAAAACAGCCAACCACCCTGTGTAGATAAAAATTAAAAAAAGTTGTGCACTGTCCGAGGATCAAACTCACAATCTCTGTGTTAACAGTACGGCGCTCTGACCAAACTGAGCTAACCAGCCACTGATATTTTGTTAACCCTTTGACTCCCGCACCCTGTCCACCAGCATCCAGCATTGCCAAACCATGCTAGCAAAGCAAAAACTTAACCCTTTGATTCCCTCACCCTATCCATCAGCTTCCTGTTGGAAGCTGGTGGAAAGGTAGAGGGAGTCAAAGAGTTAAGGTTTTGGAGTTGAATGATAGGGTACGGCAGTCAAACGGTTAAGATAACAAATTCTTCAACAGATAAACAGAAAAACAAACAAAACAACCAAACAAACAAAACAACCAAACAAACAAAACAAAACAAAACAAAACAAAAAAACAAACAGAAAAACAAAAACAAAAAACCCAAAAGACAAATACAAGAACAAAAAAACAAACCAACAAACAAACAACAAACAAACCAACAAACAAACACCAAAAAAAAACATTGTCATGCTGAATAGTCGTTGCGTCAGTTGGAAAGACTAAAGTAAAAAAAAAAAAAAAAAAAGATATTAAAAAAGTGAGCGGAGGGACACAAAAGGATCCTCCTCCACTTCCTGGAGCGTACTGCTGGTGATTAGTTCTGGCAGTAACTGTCTGGTGGGGTCAAAACGCGGTGCCGACTTTGTCTTCTGGTGTTTCTTGTGCACCAGGTATGCTTTTGTAGCTCATGATGGACTCCGACGGCGTGAGCTGGGACCGGGTTTTCTCACTGTGAACATTCCATCAATGAGTCATAAAATCAATCAGTCAATCAATTAATTCATACACCTATCCTTCCATCCATCCATCCATCCGTCCGTCCGTTCTTCTGTGTGTACAGCCGTCCGTCCATCCGTCCGTCTGTCCGTCCGTCAGTCAGTCAGGCGGGCAGGTAGTCAACCATCCAACCAAACAACCAACCAGTCAATCAACAACCAACCAGCCAACCAACCAACCAACCAACCAACCAACCAACCAACCAACCAACCAACCAACAATAACCAATCAATCAATCAATCAATCAATCAATCAAAACAAGAGTGATTTCACTGAATATGTTTACTAAAGCTTATCATCATACAAAATGCAAAAATTAGGAATGACCTCTTTTGCATAATGTATTCACAATGTTTCTTAAAATAGAGCAGCACCTCGTATACGTAAACTGTAACTCTACCAAAAATTCCGCTCATATCAATACTAGTACAAAACTGAAAGCGAAACAAAATTGAATAATAGAAGAAAAAAAACAAAAACAAAAACAAAAAAAAACCCACACGAATACAAACAGACAAGACTGAAAAAGAAAAATCCTAAAATAGTGAATGTGTACATGCATTGCTCTTATGAAATCTGCCAGCGCGTAGTTTTGGTGATGGGAGACACAGAAACAAGCACGACGCTTCAACACCTTGCCAACGCATAGGGTTTTGTGAAGGCTCAGGGAGTCTGCCAGATTTCGGGTGGAGCGCATATGGAATTGTACGAGTGCCATGAATCCCTCTTGAACAAACTCCAAGCTCCAGAAACAAACAAATATAAATGAGACAGACGTCCAGACAGCCAGACAGACAGATAGACAGACAGACAGACAGCCAGACAGACAGATAGACAGACAAACGGGCCAACCAGCTGACTGATAAAGCATAGCCATCCCGTTGAATCTCTAGACGCCTGATTTTGTGGATGGGTATAGACGAATAAACAAACATTACCAGCTATAAGACAGGCAGACAGGCAGACAGACAGGCAGACAAACAGGCAAACAGGCAGGCAGACAGACAGACAGATAGATGAACCAAATGACGAAGCATATGTTAAAGGCAAAGAACGTTCCATAACCCTGAAGCGGCGGGCTTCTTCTTCTTCTTCTTCTTCTACTTTTTCTTTTTCTTCGTTTTCTTTTTCTTCTTCTCCTCGTCCTCCTCCTTCTCTTCCTTCTTCTTGTTCTCCTCCTCCCCCTTCTTCTTCTTGTAGTTGTTGTTGTTCTTCTTCTTGTTTTTGTTCTTGTTCTTGTTCTTCTTGTTCTTCTTCTTCGTCGTCGTCTTCTTCTTCTTCTCCTCCTCCTCCTCTTCCTTCTCCTCCTTCTTCTCATCCTTCTCATCCTCCTTCTTCTCACCCTTCTCCTCCTCCTCATTCTTCTGCTTCTTCTTCTTCTTTTTCTTCTTCTTTTTTTTCTCCTTTTTCTTCTTGTACTTCTCTTCCTCCTCCTTCTTTTTCTTCTTCTTTTTTCTACTTCTTCTTCTTTTTCTACTTCTCCTCCTTCTTCTTTTTCTACTTCTCCTCCTTCTTCTTCAATTTCTACTTCTCCTCCTTCTTCTTTCAATTTCTACTTCTCCTCCTTCTTCTTCAATTTCTACTTCTCCTCCTTCTTCTTCAATTTCTACTTCTCCTCCTTCTTCTTCAATTTCTACTTCTCCTTCTTCTTCAATTTCTACTTCTCCTCCTTCTTCTTCAATTTTCTACTTCTCCTCCTTCTTCTTCTTCTAGCTCTTCTTCTTTTTCTTCTCCTTCTTCTTCTTTTCCTCCTTCTTCTTCTTTTCCTTCTCCTTCCTCTTCTTCTTCTTCTTCTCCTCCTACTTCCCCTCTTCCCTTAACTCCACGAAGACTTAATGAGGCGCCGGACTTAACTGTTCACCAGACTCCTCCAGCTATGTTGGTTGTGTGCCAAAGCCTGGGTCTGAGGTAGTATTGCAGTGCAATGATACAGAGCTCAGCTTTCCTCAAGGAAAGCATTATGAACTCGGTGCTTTATCTTCTCTGACCTTGAAGAGGGTCAGGTGCTCATATACAGCTGGGTAGACTGGAACCTGCACATACACACAGGTGTTCTCGGGCCAAGCTCAAAGCCATAGACAAAGACTGGAAGGAAAGTTTAAATCGTTAATTATGGTCACGTCCGTTGTTTTCTGGTTCTTTTTTTCCCCTGAAGATTGACTGCTTTCAGGTATCCTCTTCACTCCTCATCTAAAGTTTTTGTTTTGTTTGTTTTATATTTGTTTGATTTTGTTTTTTGTTTGTTTGTTTTGTTGTTGTTGTTGTTGTTGTTTGGTCTAAAATCATTTTAGTGAATAAACATTAAATCAAAGACCAACCAACACAGACAGACAGACAAACACGCACGCACGCACACGCGCGCACGCACGCACGCACACGCACACGCACACGCACACGCACACGCACACGCACACACACACACACACACACACACACACACTCACACAAACACTCACTCACACACACACACGCACACACACTTTATACCTACACAGTCACCAACGAACGAACGAACAAACGAAAAAACAAGCAAACAACAAGACAAACAGACAGACCACTCACTGATAAAGCATAACGTCCTGCTTGATCTGTTGTCGCCTCTTTTCGTTGATGGGATAGAAGTGGAGACAGATAAGGGAGATAAGCACAAGGGCGACAGGGGCCGGAGTGAGGATGTATCGTAACGTCGTTCCTACACTCTCTGGTTGCTTGCATTCTCCTGTCTCGTACCCTCCAAATCTGAATAAATTATGTGAATACATACATAAATCTGAATAGATCATGTGAATAAATACATAAATCTGAATAGATCGTGTGAATAAATACATAAATCTGAATAAATCACGTGAATGAATACATAAATCTGAGTAAATCATGTGAATAAATACACAAATCTGAAGAAATCATGTGAATAAATACATGTACATTCATCATCATCAAGTGCCCTGCCGCATGGCGTTGGCGATCATGGACTTCCATTTGTCCCTATCTCTCGTTGCCCCTAGCATCTCCCCTACCCTCCTCGTCCCCAGCCACTCTACAAGTCCGTCCAGCATTTTCTCCCTGGGTCTACCTGGTGCTCTCTTTCCCTCCAGCTTTCCCGTTGTGACCAGGCGCTCCAAATCCCCCTTCCTCATAAAATGGCCTATAAATGTTGCCATTAGTCATAGAAAATGTGCCCTGCATATTTGATACACACCACCAGTAGTTATCATCATCTTCATGTGCCTTGCCGCATAGCGTTGGCGATCATGGCCCTCCATACGAATCTATCCCTTGTCGCTGCAAGTACGCCTCCCACCCTCTCTGTCATCAGCCATTGTGCAAGTCCGTCTAATATTTTCTCTGTGTGTTTACCTTGTGTTCTTCCCCCTCCCTCTCCCCCCCCTCACTCTCCCCCCCCTCTCCCCCCCCCTCCCCCCCCCCCCAGCTTTTGAGCTTCGGATTCACATGCTCATGGTTGTGGGTCCGAATTCCGGGTTGAGCTACATTAAAACTGGCTATCTCATTGTCCCATCTTAACATCACTGTTGTTCTGGTGGTGTCAGTATAGGATTAAATAAGCCCCCCCCCCTTCCCCCACTTCCCTGGGATGGTTATCCCCGTCGGCCATATCACCTGAGGTGGGTGTTGACGTACAAACTGAACCAACCAACCAACCCCATCTTTCCTGTTATGACCAGGTGCTCTAAATTCTTTTGCCTCATAAAATGTCCTATAAATCTTGTTCATGTTTTCCTGATCTTCTTCATTAATGTTCTACTTGTGTCTGCTTTCTTCAGTACTGTCTACTTTGTTTTCTTTGCTGTCCATGGAGCTCTCAACATTCTTCTTAGAAACCACATTTCAGCTGCCTCAATTTTCAATTTTGTTCTGACTGTTCACGCCTGACATCCGTACAACAGTATCGGTTCTATATAACACTGAAGAACTCTCTTCTTGATGTTAATTGAAAGGCATTTGTTGGTAAGAACGCTTTTCATTTTCTTGAATGTTGTTTTACTTGGCCGATTCTGCTGGTCATTTCTGATGAGCATCTGCCATCTGGTGAGATGACCGTTCCCAGATATTTGAACTTATCAACCTGCCTCAATTAAAACAGTGGACACACACACCGAAATCATTTCAAGTTTTGATGTAGTATACACAGCAATCAAAATCATTTACAAATCAAAATAATCTACATAACCGGCCGACGTGGTGTAGTGGTTAGCGCAACAGACTACCGACGGAAAGGTTGTGGGTTCAAATCCCCGTCAGTCCCTTCAAAAATCACTGTGGGATTTTTCAGCCCTAACTGGCTCCTACTCAGAGTTGATCGTACTATAGGCTCACTGGGAAGACTGGGACCACACAGTCGAGTCTCATCCACTTCATGGATGCGTTATTGAGGGTGTTGTTCAAATCTCCTGACCAACACCGCAGGTGTCTGTATCGCTCTCGCCTTGCTGATGCCCGGAGATGTTATGGTAGATAGCATAGAGTATAGCCCTGTCATACAGTCTTAATCCTGCGTGGAACTCCATGGCATTACGGACGGTGATTATTCTCATCGTGATCATCATCACTGTATTGTGAAAACTGCCCACAGCTTCCGTGGCCACTAATGTGGCGTAGAAAATGGGATAAAAAAAAAAGAAGAAGAAAAAAAGATAACCACAAAAGAAACCTCTCTAAATGCAATCATCCTTAAAAATGTACACAGCCATTCAATTTACTTCACAATCAGAATAAAATACACAACCATTTAAATCACTTTACAATTAGAATAAAACATACAACCATTTAAATCACTTCACAATTAGAATAAAACACACAACCATTTAAATCACTTCACGATTAGAATAAAACATACAACCATTCAAATCACTTCACAATTAGAATAAAACACACAACCATTCAAATCACTTCACAATCAGAATAGAATACACAACCATTTAAATCACTTCACAATTAGAATAAAACACAGCCATTTAAATCACTTCACAATCAGAATAAAACACACAACCATTTAAATCGCTTCACGATTAGAGTAAAACACAAACCATTCAAATCACTTCACGATTAGAATAAAACACACAGCCATTTAAATCACTTCACGATTAGAATAAAACATACAACCATTCAAATCTCTCTGTAATGAGAATAAAATGTACTACCATTTAAATCACTTCAAAAGTAACTGATTTGA
>CM060315.1:17206733-17234233 GCA_030674185.1 Monoplex corrugatus | reverse complement strand
TGATGATGATGATGATGATGATGGTGGTGGTGGTGGTGGTGGTATGGTGACGACGTGATCGATCGATGATGATGATATAGATGTACGATGTGAGATGATGATGATGATGATGATGATGGATGATGACTGACGACGACGAGGTGATGATCGTCATTGTCGATCATCATCATCATCATATCATCAGGACAACAACAGCGACGACGACTGTGGTGTGGTGGTGGTGTGATGATGATGATAATGACGCTGGTAATGATAATTACGATGATGATGACGACAATGACGAAAGACCACAACGAAGACAACGGCAACGACGACGATGATGATGATGGTTAAGATGAGGTGGTGGTAGTGATGATGTTGATCATGACGACAACGACGACGAGGACGACGATGAGGACGATGACGTTCATGATGACAAAGAAATGGTGAAGATGACGACAACAGTGACGACATGACAACGACGGCGATGATGATGATGCCGACGACGGGCTGAGGTCTGCTTAGACTCACCAGGGCAGTAGCATGCTTGCCGAGATGCCCACACCGGCAAAGACATTGATGGCAATATACAAAGCAACGTTTTTCTCAGGTAGGTACATCAAGCAGCCCATCATTGGCAAAGTAACTGCACCACACACACACACACCACACAATCACACACGACACACAACACACAACACACAACACACACACACACACACACACAACACAACACACAACACACACAACACACCACACACACACACACACACACACCAACAACACACACACACAACACCACACACACACACACACACACACACAACACACACCACACACACACACACACAACACACACACACACACACACACACACACACACACACACACACACACCACACACACACACAAGAAAAAAATGGAGAGGTTAATTTCAGCTCTGCGGTTTTAGGAGAATGTGGCAAAGAAAAGTCCAAAATCCTTAGGTCCCAGGAGTGTGAGGCAAAAGAAAAGTCCATAGCCATGAGGTGAGTAGATGAGTGAGGCAAAAGGAAAACCCATGCCATGAGGTTCGAGGAGAGTGAGGCAAAGAAAATCCCATATCTCTGTCTTATAGAAAGTGAGGCAAAAAACAAAAACCTCCGGGAGGTCCTTGGACACTGAGGCAAAGAAAAACCGCATAATCCTGAAGTCTTAGGACAGCGATGGAAAGAAAAGCCCAAGGACTAGGACAATGACGCAAAGAAAAACGTATAGTTTGAGGTCTTAGGAGAGGTTCTGGGAGAGTGAGGCAAAGAAAAATCCATACCAGAGGTTCTAGGAGAGTGAGGCAAAGACAAACCCATACCAGAGGTTCTAGGAGAGTGAGGCAAAGACAAACCCATACCAGAGGTTCTAGGAGAATGAGGCAAAGAATAACCCATACCCAGAGGTTCTAGGAGAGTGAGGCAAAAGACAAACCCATACCAGAGGTTCTAGGAGAGTGAGGCAAAGACAAACCCATACCAGAGGTTCTAGGAGAATGAGGCAAAGAATAACCCATACCCAGAGGTTCTAGGAGAGTGAGGCAAAGAATAACCCATACCAGAGGTTCTAGGAGAGTGAGGCAAAGAATAACCCATACCCAGAGGTTCTAGGAGAGTGAGGCAAAAGACAAACCCATACCAGAGATTATAGGAGAGTGAGGCAAAAGAATAACCCATACCCAGAGGTTCTAGGAGAGTGAGGCAAAGGAAAACCCATACCCAGAGGTTCTAGGAGAGTGAGGCAAAGAAAAACCCATACCCAGAGGTTCTTGGAGAGTGAGGCAAAAGAAAAACCCATACCCAGAGGTTCTAGGAGAGTGAGGCAAAAGAAAAACCCATACCCAGAGGTTCTAGGAGAGTGAGGGAAAAGAAAAACCCATACCCAGAGGTTCTAGGAGAGTGAGGCAAAAGAAAAACCCATGCCCATGAAGTGTAAACAGATTAGGTCAAAAGAAAATCGTATAACTCTGGGATCGAATGAGAATAAGGCGAAAGAAAACTCCGTAACTCCGTAACCATGAGGTCCTGGGAGAGTGAGGCAAAAGAAAATCCATAATCCTGTGGCTGAATGAGAGTAAGGCAAAAATGAATTACAATACAAAAAAACAAAACAAAAAAAACCCTCCATAACTCTGAGTCTTCGGAAAGTGAGGCAAAAGAAAACTTCGTGAGGTCCTAGGAGAGTAAGACAAAAGAAAAACCCATGACCCTGATGTCTAGGAGAGTAAGACAAAAGAAAAACCCATGACCCTGATGTCTAGGAGAGTAAGACAAAAGAAAACCCATAACCCTGATGTCTAGGAGAGTAAGACAAAAGAAAACCCATAACCCTGATGTCTAGGAGAGTAAGACAAAAGAAAACCCATAACCCTGATGTCTAGGAGAGTAAGACAAAAGAAAAACCCATGACCCTGATGTCTAGGAGAGTAAGGCAAAAGAAAAACCCATAACCCTGATGTCTATGAGAGTAAGCAAAAGAAAAACCCATAACCCTGATGTCTAGGAGAGTAAGGCAAAAGAAAAACCCATAACCCTGATGTCTAGGAGAATAAGACAAAAGAAAAACCCATAACCCTGATGTCTAGGAGAGTAAGACAAAGGAAAACCCCATAAAACATGTCTAGGAGAGTAAGACAAAGGAAAAACCCATAACCCTGATGTCTAGGAGAGTAAGGCAAAGGAAAAACCCATAACCCTGATGTCTAGGAGAGTAAGACAAAGGAAAAACCCATAACCCTGATGTCTAGGAGAGTAAGACAAAGGAAAACCCCATAAAACTGATGTCTAGGAGAGTAAGACAAAGGAAAAACCCATAACCCTGATGTCTAGGAGAGTAAGACAAAGGAAAACCCAATAAAACTGATGTCTAGGAGAGTAAGACAAAGGAAAACCCCATAACCCTGATGTCTAGGACAGTAAGACAAAGGAAAACCCATAACCCTGATGTCTAGGAGAACAAGGCAAAAGAAAAACCCATAACCCTTATGTCTAGAAGAGTAAGGCAAAGGAAAAGCCCATAACCCTGATGTCTAGGAGAGCGAGGCAAAGAAAAACCCATACCATGAAGCCTATGACAGTAAGGCAAAGACAAACCCATACCATGAAGTCTATGACAGTAAGGCAAAGACAAACCCATACCATGAAGTCCTATGACAGTAAGGCAAAGACAAACCCATACCATGAAGTCCTATGACAGTAAGGCAAAGACAAACCCATACCATGAAGTCTATGACAGTAAGGCAAAGACAAACCCATACCATGAAGTCCTATGACAGTAAGGCAAAGACAAACCCATACCATGAAGTCCTATGACAGGGAGGCAAAGACAAACCCATACCATGAAGCCTATGACAGTAAGGCAAAGACAAACCCATACCATGAAGTCCTATGACAGTAAGGCAAAGACAAACCCATACCATGAAGTCTATGACAGTAAGGCAAAGACAAACCCATACCATGAAGTCCTATGACAGTAAGGCAAAGACAAACCCATACCATGAAGTCTATGACAGTAAGGCAAAGACAAACCCATACCATGAAGTCCTATGACAGTAAGGCAAAGACAAACCCATACCATGAAGTCTATGACAGTAAGGCAAAGACAAACCCATACCATGAAGTCCTATCACAGTAAGGCAAAGACAAACCCATACCATGAAGTCTATGACAGTAAGGCAAAGACAAACCCATACCATGAAGTCTATGACAGTAAGGCAAAGACAAACCCATACCATGAAGTCTATGACAGTAAGGCAAAGACAAATCCATACCATGAAGTCTATGACAGTAAGGCAAAGACAAACCCATACCATGAAGTCTATGACAGTAAGGCAAAGACAAACCCATACCATGAAGTCTATGACAGTAAGGCAAAGACAAACCCATACCATGAAGTCTATGACAGTAAGGCAAAGACAAACCCATACCATGAAGTCTATGACAGTAAGGCAAAGACAAACCCATACCATGAAGCCTATGACAGTGAGGCAAAGACAAACCCATACCATGAAGTCCTATGACAGTAAGGCAAAGACAAACCCATACCATGAAGTCTATGACAGTAAGGCAAAGACAAACCCATACCATGAAGTCTATGACAGGGAGGCAAAGACAAACCCATACACCTGATGTCACAGGAGAGTGAAGCAAAGAAAACCCCATAAACCTGACGTCACAGGAGAGTGAAGCAAAGAAAACCCCATAAACCTGACGTCACAGGAGAGTGAAGCAAAGAAAACCCCATAAACCTTAATGTCACAGGAGAGTGAAGCAAAGAAAACCCATAAACCTGACGTCACAGGAGAGTGAAGCAAAGAAAACCCCATAAACCTTAATGTCACAGGAGAGTGAGGCAAAGAAAACCCCATAAACCTAACGTCACAGGAGAGTGAGGCAGAGAAACCTCATAACCATGATGTCACAAGAGAGTGAGGCAAAGAAAATATAGCCCTGACGTCACAGAATCGTGAGGCAAAGAAAACCTATAACTCTACCGTCCCGAGATCATCATCATCATCATCATCATCATCATCATCATATCATCATCATCATCATCATCATCATGTACCCTGCCGTATGGCGTTAGCGATCATGGCCTTCCATGCAAATATATCCCCTGTCGCTTCAAGTTACATCTCCCACCCTCTCTGTCCTCAGCCACCCTGTAAATCCGTCCAATATTTTCTCCTGGGTCTACCTGGTGTTCTCTTTCCCTCCAGCTTTCCTGTTGTGACCAGGTGCTCTAATTTCTCTTTCCTCATAAAATGTCTTATAAATGTAAGACACTGAGGTAAAGAAAACTTTATAACCCTGAGATCATGAAAAAGCGAGACAAAGAAAAAAAAATTGAGGTCCTAGGAGATTGAGGCAAAACAAACCGCTTATCACTGAGGTGCGCGGCTTCGTCTTCCCAGATGTGAAAAGGACCTTGACCCTATTCAGGGTCAGGTAAGGAAGGTCAAGCACCGAGGGGAAGGAGATGGGCATCTCCACGTTCTGATGATGATGATCTTCATCAAGTGCCCTGCCGCATGGCGTTGACGATCATGGCCCTCCGTATGTATCTATCCCTTGTTGCCGCAAGCACATCTTCCATCCTCTCTGTCCTCAGCCACCCTGCAAGTCTGTCCAATATTTTTTCCCTGGGTCGACCTGGTGCACTCTTTCCCTCCAGCTTTCTGTTGTGACCAGGTGCTCTAATTTCCCTTTCCTCATAAAATGGCCTATAAATGTTGCCTGTCTTTTCCTAATCCTCCTTATCAATGATCTTCTCGTGTCTGCCTCCATCAAGACTGTCTCGTTTGTTTTCTTTGCTGTCCATGGAGCTCTCAACATTCTTCTCCTAATGATAGCCCCAAGAAAACAGTTGAGGTTATATTTACAATCTCATTCTCCTATGAACTCAGGATTTTTGGATGACAACTTTTATCTTTACTAACAAGCTGGCTTCGTCGATTACTGAAGTCTGTGCTACTTGTCTTCATCACACGCTCTTGCACTCACAAGTGTGCGTGTGTATGAGTGAGTGAGTGAGTGAATGAGTTAGTGTGTGAATGAGTGAGTGTGTGTGTGTGTGTGTGTGTGTGTGAGTGAATGCGTGTGTGCGTGCGCGTGTGTGTGTATGTGTGTGTGTGAGTGAGTGTGCGTGTGTGTGTGTGTGTGAGTGTGTGTGTGCGTGTGCGTGTGTGTTTGTGTGTGTTTGTGTGTGTGTGTGAGTGAATGCGTGTGTGCGTGCGCGTGTGTGTGTATGTGTGTGTGTGAGTGAGTGTGCGTGTGTGTGTGTGTGTGTGGTGTGTGTGTGTGTGTGTGTGTGTGTGTGTGTGTGTGTGTGTGTGTGTGTTTGCTCGCGTGCAAGTGTGTATATGGATGTGAAGGCGTGCATATATATGCTTACTGCAACAGAAAGAGAGAGAGAGAAACACACATACACACACACATACACACATACATACACACACACACACACACACACACACACACGCACACACACACACACACACACACACACACACACACACACACACACACACACACATAGGCAGACAGAGACAGAAATTCAATAACAACAGACATAATTCCAAAGACAAAAACAGAACACTTACCATCATCCCAATAGCATATGCCGTCTTTTTACCAAAACGAATTGAAATATACTGCCAAACGGGCATAATGAAGACACATACTGCCTGCAACATTTAAAACAACAATCGTTAATGTTCTTGTTTCTATCATCATTGTTATTATTACCATGATCATCATCATCATTATTGTTGGTATGATGATGATGATGATGATGATGATGATGATGATGATGATGATGATGATGATGATGATGATGATGATGAAAAGAAAAAATACGTTGCTGCTATTGTTATTATTATCAATACTATTATCATTATTATCATCATTATATCATCACCATCATCACCATCATCATCAGTAGTAAGAGTAGTAGTAGTAGTAGTAGTATCATTATTATTATTATTATTTCAACGGTTTTAGTGTGACGTTTGAGCTGTTCGACACACACACACACACACACACACACACACACACGCACACACACACACGCACGCATGCATACACAATCACCACGGTACAGCGCCACCTTTCCATGAACCTGCTGGTTCTTTAACGTAATCAACAAACACCAGATACAAAAATCATGACAAAAAGACTGAAACTTCCCTGCTGCTCCGTCCGTCGTGAAAAAGTTTCAGTCTTTTTGTCCTGATTTTTGTATCTGGTGTTTGTTTGTTTGTTTGTGATCTTGCACTTGACAAAGGCCAGTTGGCCAAAAATTTGCGCCTGTCTTGTTTTGTTGTATCAAATACGCGTTCGTGTTCTTTTTTCGTGTTTTTTTTCTGGTTCCTGCTTACTTGGTTTTCCTTTGGTTAGGTGGCTGGTGGTCAGTTGGTTGTTTGCTTTGCTTTGTTTTGCTTTGCTTTGCTTTGCTTTGCTTTGCTTTGCTTCGCTTTGCTTTCCTTGCTTTGCTTTGCTTTCCTTTGTTTGCTTTGCTTTGCTTCGCGTTCCTTTGCTTTCCTTTGCTTCGCTTTGCTTTGCTTCATTTTGCTTTGCTTTGTTTTCCTTTGCTTTGCTTCGCTTTGCTTTCCTTTGCTTTCCTTTGCTTCGCTTTGCTTTGCTTTGCTTTCCTTTGCTTCGCTTTGCTTTGCTTTGCTTCGTTTTGCTTTCCTTTGCTTCGCTTCGCTTTGTTTTGCTTTGCTTTCCTTTGCTTCGCTTCGCTTCGCTTTGCTTTGCTTTGCTTTGCTTTCCTTCGCTTTGCTTGCTTGCTTTGCTTTGCTTCGCTTCGGTTTGCTTTGCTTTGCTTTGCTTCGCTTCGCTTCGCTTTGCTTTATGGTCGTAGATGTGAGAGGTGTGGGTGGATGATTTCGTTATTATCTCCCCACCACACACACAACACACACACTCACACACACACACAACACACACACCACAACACACACACACACACACACACCACACACACACACACACACACACACACACACACACACACACACACACACACACACACACACACACACACACACACACACACTCACACACACACACACACACACACACACACACACAACACACACACACACAACACACACCACACAAAGAAGACAGACAGAGACACAGAGAACAAGACACAAACAACAGACACAGAAAAAAGAGAGACAGAACAAGAGAAAAGAAGATAGACAGAGACAGACGAAAGAGAGAGAGCAGCAGAGAGAGAGAGAGACGGACAGAGAAGAGACAGAAAGAGAGAAAGAGAAGACAGAGAGAAAGAGAAAGAGAAGAGAGAGAGAGAGAAGAGTGTGTGTGTGTTGTGTGTGAGTGTGTGTGTTGTGTGTGTGTTTGTGTGTGTGTGTGCGTGTGTGTGTGTGTGACAGAGAGAGCCAGAGAGAGAGAGACAGAGGAAGGAAGAGAAAGACAGCGCCAGAAAGAGAAAGAAAAAGAAAAAGAAAGAGACAGAGTGTGTGTGTGTGTGTGTGTGTGTGTGTGTGTGTGTGTTGCGTGTGCGTGTTGTGTGTGTGTGTGTGCGTGTGTGTGTGTGTGTGTTGTTTTGTATGTATGTGTGTGTGTAAATGAGAGAGAGACAGACAGACTGAGTGAGAGAAGCGAGAAACAAAGAGAGAGAGAGAGAAACAGACAGACAGAGAAACAGACAGACAGACAGACAGAGAAAAGCAAGAAATAAGAAGAGAGAGACAGAGAGACAGAGACAGAGAGAGGGACACACACAGAGAGGAAGAGAGCGCCAGAAAAAGAAAGAAAAAGAAAGAGAGAGAGAGAGAAAGAGAGTGTGTGTATCTGTGTGTGTGTGTGTGTGTGTGAGAGAGAGAGAGAGACAGACTGACAGAGAGAGAGAGAAGCGAGAAACAAAGAGAGAGAGAGAAACAGACAGACAGACAGACAGACAGACAGACAGAGTAAAAGCGAGAAACAAAAAGAGAGAGGACAGAGAGTGAGACATTTCTAGTCATGCTATGACTTTAGCACACCACATGAACTCACCAACAGGAGAACGAGGGCAAACGATACTCTGTTCCCCATTTTCAGCGAATGTGTACTGAAGAGTACAAGGTTCCCCTGCACAGTCTGCAACTCACCAATGGATACAGTACAATAAACATCATTTTCCTTGTCAACAATCTGGAAAACGATCTTTGGTGTGTTATTCTTTGAATTGGTTTTCCTGTATCTTTTTTTTTATTGTATTATTATTATTAAAAAGAACAACGAAAACTAGTGAAAAAACGACCGACGCTTTATCATGAACAATTGTTTTGCTGATCGTAAATGTTTGTGTCTGTCTGTCTGTCCGTTTGTCTGTCTGTCCATCTGTCCGTCCGTTTGTCCGTCCACTGTTCGTCTGTCTGTCTGTCTGTCCGTCTGTCCACCTGTCTGTCCGTCTGTCCGTCTGCCTGTCTGTCTGTCTGTCCACCTGTCTGTTCGTCCGTCCGTCCGTCGGTCTGTCCGTCCGTCTGTCCATCGTCTGCACGCACATACGCATTTTAGAGGGAGGAAGAGTATTAACAGGTCAATACAATAATACAGAAACAACAGACGATAATACTACTACCAGTACGAAAGGAGTTTGAAGTTTGTTCAAGAGGGATTGATGGCACTCAGACAATTCCATATTCGCTCCACCCAAATCAGCCAGCATAATTATCTACTAAGACTCCTTGAGCCTGCACAAAATCCTACGCTCTGGCAAGGTCTTGAACTGAGGAACGGAAAAGTGGAAGGGGGGCGGGGGGTGAGGGAGGAAGACTTTTAAAACATATAAGTCGACACATTCTTACCAACAAATGCCTATCAATTAACATCAGAAAGAGAGTGCTTGAATGTTATATAGAACCAATACTGTTGTACGGATGCGAGGCGTGGACAGTCAGCAAGCAAAGCCAGAGCAAGATTGAGGCAGCCGAGATGTGGTTTCTAAGAAGAATGTTGAGAGTTCCATGGACAGCAAAAAAAACAAACAAGACAGTCTTGATGGAGGTAGACACAAGTAGATCACTCATAAGGAAGATTAGGAAAAGACAGGCAACATTTATAGGCCATTTTATGAGGAAGGGGATTTGGAGCACCTGGTCAGAACGGGAAAGCTGGAGGGAAAGAGAGCACCAGGTAGACCCAGGGAGAGAATGCTGGACGGACTTGCAGAGTGGCTGGGGATATGGAGGGTGGGGGAGATGCTAGGAGCAATGAGAGACAGAGATGGTTGGAAGTCCATGGTCGCCAACGCCATGCGGCAGGGCACCTGATGATGATGAAGCGGACACCACCAGAATGATGGAAACATTAAGATGGGCAGTAAACAAGCCATTTTTCTTTTCATTTTTTAAAATTTTCATTTATTTATCTTTTTAGTTTTCTTTTCATTTTTTTAAATTTTCATTTATTTATCTTTTCTATTTTTAATGTTGGGGCAGGACTGAACTCACGATGTCAAATCTTGAGTCCACGGGTCCATCAAAAGAACCAATCAACACCGTACGGCATTTAGGTAAACCTCAGGACCTGGTTCTGTTCTGTTCTGTAGGTTTTTAAAGTCCTACCACTCTCAGAGTGTACGAGGACTAGCGAAAAAAAAATGCTCAAAGAAGCCTTTAAAAATTTGAGTAGCACTGCGAGATACCGATGCTTTATTCGGTTCTCCTTCGATCGTGGATTGAACGATGATGTTGCCAGGACCTGGCTAGTTTTTTAGTTCGTTTATATGCAGGCCTTAATCAAGGCTTGTGTGCCGTGATCATTCTGGATCTTCTCCATCACATGGCACGTGTGACGACAGTGCAAATGGAAATTCATTCCGAGCGCGGAGACGTCAACTTGAGAAATTGAAACTGAAATTGAAATTGAAATTGAAACTGAAATGGAAACTGAAATTGAAATTAAAATGAAACTGAAATGGAAACTAAAATTGAAACTGAAATTGAAACTGAAACTGACATTGAAACTAAAACTAAATTAAAATTGAAACTGACACTGAAATTGAAAACTAAATTGAAATTGAAACTGATATTGAAATTGAAACTAAAACTGAAACTGACATTGAAACTAAAAACTAAAATTAAAATTGAAACTGAAACAAATTGAAACTGAAACTGAAACTGAAATTGAAACTGACACAGAAACTGAAATTGAAACTAAATTGAAATTGAAATTAAACTGAAATTGAAACTGAAACTGAAAACTGAAAACTGAACTGACCGCAATTGCGAGCCAGAGGAAGAGGTAGGTAGCGGACGCCTTGACGTAAGGACCGTACGTCAAGACCATCTTCAGACCCGAGAAAAACCCTGAGCTGTCGTTCTGATCCGTTTCTGTCTCTGCAAATGGAGGCGGGTAGACAGTGACAATCCACGTTTGTCTGGTACCCCTTTGACTCCCCGCAACCCTGTCTACCAGCATCCTGCATTGTCAACCATGCTAGCCGTGCAAAAAAACTTAACCCTTTGACTCCCTGCAACCCTGTCTACCAGCATCCTGCATTGTCAACCATGCTAGCCGTGCAAAAAAACTTAACCCTTTGACTCCCTGCAACCCTGTCTACCAGCATCCTGCATTGTCAACCATGCTAGCCAAGCAAAAAAAACTTAACCCTTTGACTCCCGCAACCCTGTCTACCAGCATCCTGCATTGTCAACCATGCTAGCCAAGCAAAAAACTTAACCTTTGACTCCCTGCAACCCTGTCTACCAGCATCCTGCATCGTCAACCATGCTAGCCAAGCAAAAAAAAACTTAACCCTTTGACTGCCCGCAACCCTGTCTACCAGCATCCTGCATTGTCAACCAGGCTAGCCAAGCAAAAAAAAACTTAACCCTTTGACTCCCCGCAACCCTGTCTACCAGCATCCTGCATTGTCAACCATGCTAGCCAAGCAAAAATCTTAACCCTTTGACTCCCTGCAACCCTGTCTACCAGCATCCTGCATCGTCAACCATGCTAGCCGAGCAAAAAACTTAACCCTTTGACTCCCCGCAACCATGTCTACCAGCATCCTGCATTGTCAACCATGCTAGCTGAGCAAAAAATTAAACCTTTGGCTCCCCGCAACCCTGTCTGCGAGCATCCTGCATTGTCAACCATGCTAGCCGAGCAAGAAAACTTCACCCTTTGACTCCCCGCAACTCTGTCTACCAGCATCCTGCATTGTCAACCATGCTAGCCGAGCAAAAAACTTAACCCTTTGACTCCCCGCAACCATGTCTACCAGCATCCTGTATTGTCAACCATGCTAGCCAAGCAAAAAAACTTAACCCTTTGATTCCCCGTAACCCTGTCTACCAGCATCCTGTATGTCAACCATGCTAGCCAAGCAAAAAAAAATTAACCCTTTGACTCCCCGCAACCCTGTCTACCAGCATCCTGCATCGTCAACCATGCTAGCCAAGCAAAAAAAAAACTTAACCCTTTAACTCCCCGCAACCCTGTCTACCAGCATCCTGCATTGTCAACCAGCTAGCCAAGCAAAAAAACTTAACCTATGACTCCCCGCAACCATGTCTACCAGCATCCTGCATTGTCAACCATGCTAGCCAAGCAAAAAACTTAACCCTTTGACTGCCCGTAACCCTGTCTACCAGCATCTGCATTGTCAGCCATGCTAGCCAAGCAAAAAACTTAACCCTTTGACTCCCTCACCGTAGCTTCCTGCAAAGAAGCTATGTTGGATAGAGGTGAGGAGTCAAAGGGTTATTTTTTTTGCAGTTGGTGATAGGGTGCAGAAGTCAAAGGTTAAGTTTTTTTGCAGCTGGTGGATGGGTGCGGGAGTCAAAGGGTTAAAATGATTGAAAAGATGTAACGGTCTGACAGGCTGTGTCATTTCTACAGAACGTAATGGTTGTGGGCTGGTTTTTGTTGTTTTGAGGATTTGAATAGATAAATAGACAGAGAGACAGATAAACAGATAGGTTAGATAGAAGGATGAAGAGACAGATACATAAATAGGTTAGGTAGAAGAATGGATAGACAGACAGATAGATAGATAGATAGATATAGATAGATAGATAGATAGATAGATAGATAGATAGATAGATAGATAGATAGGTAGATAGACAGACATACAGACATATATACATATATATATATATATATACATATATGTATATATTATATACACATATGTATATTATCATGTGTGTGTGTGTGTATACACAGGGGTGTGTGTGCAAAAGTAGGCATACAGTTATGAAAAAAGAAAACACGTGCAATACTCATTGCATTTATTATACAAACAAATGAATATTGCATATACATGTAATAACAAGCACAACCTTAATTCTTCAGATACTCAAACTGCTTGCCGTCGGTATTCACACACTCCTCTAATCGAGAGCGGACACTCATGCACACTCTAGCACAAAGATCTTTATCAGCATCAATTTCTTGACAAGCCTGCAAGATGAACTGAATCATGTCATTAACACGTTCAGTATTCTCTGTCTTCCAGTATTGTTTTAAAATCCATTTGGGCTCCTCGTCTGTCAAATTACCAGCCATGGTTAAATTAAATTGCCACTTAGATCTAAATTAAACTGCCGCTTAGATCTAAATTAAATCGCCGCTATACCTGCAAAAAAAAAAAAAAAATTAAAAGTTAGGATAAAAGTACATGCATATCATTAGTTACGATAAAATATAATTAATGACACTGAAAATATCGAAAATAAGGCCAACTAACTTAATGTGCTAATAATTTTAATCAATTAAGCATTATAATAATGATGTGATACTTACTGTATACCTACTTTTGCACACACACATACACCCCTGTATATAAACATATAAAGAGAGAGAGAGGGGGGGGGGGACAGAGAGAAACTGGGACAGGGACAGAGACAGATGAAGTGTAGGGTGGAGAGACAAAGGGAGAGAATTCACCAGACAACATTGTACAATTATGAATTGTTTCTATAGTTTCCTGAGGAACACCACTGACTGGTTGAAATACTGAGATGAAAAAGTTTGTGTGTTTACTGTTGCAGCTTTGCTTGTGTGCCTGAAAGCTGAACACACACACACACACACAACACACACACAACACACACACACACACACACACACACACACACACACACACATTTACAAACCACACACGCACACACATGCACGTCACACACAACACACATACACACAAGTAAACACACGCATACCCATGCACGCACACACATACATGTGCACATACACGCACACGCACACGCACACACTCTCGCAAACATACAAACACACACACACAACACACACACACATTCACACACATACATTCACACACAACACACACATGCACACATGCACACGTGCACACACACACACACACACACACACACACACACACACACACACACACACACACACACACACACACACACACACACACAAACACGGTTACACACACACATACAGCAGCCCTGAGCAATCTGTTAAAGCCTGATCGTTCTAATGTTATGATTGCTTTTCTATTATCCTATAATTTTTTATGTTAATTAATATGTTAAACTGTCTTTATGATTTCGTAGATTCTTCCACCCCATAGACACCTTTTTTTTGTATTAAAAGAAATAACGAACGAACACACAAACACACATACACACGAACACATACACACACACACAGGCGCGCGAACACACACACAACTTCATACACATACACAAATCATAACATTACGTGAGATTGAACCAAGGACTGACCTTTCTCTTTGACTCCGAAGAAGACGGCGAGAGCGCAGACCATGTATATCCCCATAGTAATGAAAGAAGTAATCATGTATGACCATTGCTGAAATATCAATACAACACACAAAATAAATCAACGGAAAAAGATGACTTTCTTGTATTCGTGACCATTTCTTTATGGAAGACAGACATGGACATGTGTACGCCCACGCACACACACCCTTAACCCTTTGACTCCTGCACCCTATCCACCACCAATCGCAAAAACTTAACCCTTGACTCCCTTACACTATCCACTAGCTTCCTGCAGGAAGTTGGTGCATAGGATGATGAAGTCGAAGGGTTAAGTTTTTTGTTTTGCTAGCATGTAATACCAAAGGAAATAAGAGGGGAAGCAGGGAGAATTTTAAATATCAACCAAGTAACATAACTCTTGAGAGTCACGGAGTTATCTCCCCTGTAAAATTTCTCAAACCCAACACAGTTTAAAAGCTACCCATTCAGCTAGCATAGATGCAGCCACAAAGCATATAAAGTGGCAAGCTCAGAACATTCTTGTGTTGGGTTTGAGAAATTCTACATGGGAGATAACTCCGTGACTCTCAAAGAGTTATGTTGCTTAGTTGATTTGCTAGCATGGTTAACAATGCTGGTGGACAGGGTACGGGAGTTAAAGGTTTAACAGACAACTTACTCATATTCTCTCCTTCTCATATAAACAGCTAGCCATACATGGACAGCGCTATTTATGGAGGCCGAAGGGGCACAAAAGAAGAAGAAGAGGAAGACCAAAAACAACCCTTAAAACAACACTCCAGTCTGAAGAAAGAGCGGTAAACATCAACGACCTGAAAGCAGCTGAACAGACGGCAGCCGAAAGAGAAAGATGGAGAGCCCTGGCCACACACACACGCGCGCGCTTGTACGCACTCACACACACACGCACATAAACGCACGTACGCACGCGCACACACACACACACGCACGCACGTATGTACGTACACACACACACACATACGCACACACGCAAACGCACACATACATGCATGAGAACACAACACACACACACACACACACACACGCACGAGCACGCACATACATATACATACACACGGAAACAGAGAGAGAGAGAGAGGAGAGATAGACAGACAGACAGACACAGACAGAGAGACAGACAGACGGAAACAGAGAGAGATAAGGGGAAGATAGATAGATAGAGAGATAGAGATAGAGATAGAGATAGATAGATAGATAGATAGAGAGAGAGAGAGAGAGAGAGAGAGAGAGAGAGAGAGAGAGAGAGAGAATGGTTTCCTTCGAATGTAACGCTTCAATAGTTACTCTGGTAATTCTCGTTCTTGAAGGCTACAGTGGGACTTGTTGAAAGTTACATGTCGACCTGAGGGACAGTGGGACTTGTTGAAAGTTACATGTCGACCTGAGGGAAGTCTGTATTCCAGTAGACTCTCTCTGTCAGTCTCTCTCTGCCTCTCTCTGTCTGTCTGTCTGTGTGTGTCTGTCTGTCTGTCTGTCCCCACACACACACACACACACACACACACACACACACACACACACACACACACACACACACACAAACACACACACACACTTCGTCATATCATAAATAGAGGGAGAGTTTAGTCAAAACAGATGAAAAATCTTATCATACAAAGTTCCAAATCCTTGAAGAGACAGCATCCTCAGGCACCCTATCATGATATACAAACTTTTCACTTCTTACTTGACTCACTCATTCAAAGCATCAAATATTGTTTTGAATATTGATATAATTTGCTGTTCGAGAATTTAAGATTTCCACACGTACACAATTCCTATTATTATCCATAATGTTGACCAGATATAATTTTGTTTTATTTAAATGACACAGTAAATCAGATATTTGATAATATAGACTTCTATATGGGAGGTACGTATCCTAACGTGAATATAATCCCATACTCATACCATGCGAATTCTTTAATGATTTTACAACAAGAGTGTGATCATGTTAAGAATCAATTAAATATACATATTCCCTAATGTTCTACTAACAGGTGAACAGAGTACCCCAAGACCGGCGTCCCTGATGTGACAACAATGGCGGGTGACATGGACTTTCATCATCATCATCAGGTGCCCTGCCGCATGGCATTGGCGACCATGGACTTCCAACCATCTCTATCTCTCGTTGCCCCCAGCATCTCCCCAACCCTCCTCATCCCCAGCCACTCTGCAAGTCCGTCCAGCATTCTCTCCCTGGGTCTACCTGGTGCTCTCTTTCCCTCCAGCTTTCCCGTTGTGACCAGGTGCTCCAAATCCCCCTTCCTCATAAAATGGCCTATAGATGTTGCTTGTCTTTTCCTAATCTTCCTTATGAGTGATCTACTTGTGTCTGCCTCCATCAAGACTGTCTCGTTTGTTTTCTTTGCTGTCCATGGAACTCTCAACATTGCCTCGCATCCGTACAACAGTACTGGTTCTATATAACATTCAAGGACTCTCTTTCTGATGTTAATTGATAGGCATTTGTTGGTAAGAATGCTTGTCATCTTCTTGAATGCTGTTTTGGCTTGGCCGATTCTGCCAGCTATTTCCGATGTGCATCTGCCGTCTGATGAAATGACCGTTCCCAGGTATTTGAACTTATTAACCTGTGTCAAGGTTGTGCCATTTGCTGTTATTTTGCATGAGGGGATTTCATGTTTTTTACTGATCACATGGACTTTACATAATCAATAAAGACAAGTCAAGGGACATGTCAATGAAAGTTTCAACGAAATGAACGAAAAGAAAACTATCTACATGTTTGATCAAATCTATGTCTGAAACAGTCGCTGTGGTGTCGTGGTTAGCGCAACGGACTACCGACTGGAAGGTTGACTGTTCGAATCCCCATCAGTCCCTTCAAAAATGTATCATTGTGGGATTTTTCGGCTCTAACTGGCTCCTACCAGAATTTGGCGTGCTATGGGCTCATTGGGAAGACTGGGAACACACAGTCGAGTCTCATCCACTTCACGGATGCGTCATTGAGGGTGTTGCTCAAATCTTCTGACCAGCACCGTAGGTGTCAGTATCTCTCGGGCCTGGGTGAATACAGTCCTGTCACGCAATCTTAATCCTAGATGGAACTCCCTAGCATCATGGTTATCATCCTCATCGCCATAATCATCATCGCATTGTAAAAACTGTACCAGCTTCTGTGGCCATTAATTAAGATGGCGTAGGAAATGGGACAGGGGAAGAAAAAAGATGAGCACAAAAGTAATCTCCCTGAGTTCGATGATCCTGAAAAAAACAATAAAAAATCTATGTCTGAAAGCTGGCTGGTTAAACCGCCGATATTTCCAGACCGCAAATGATGTGAAGCTGTTAAACTGATCGTGCACATAATTAAGCTGTAACATTCGCAAAACCGCTCTCATTGACTGTAATCAGTAAAGTTCCTAACAGAAAACTACCCATGGTATCACTAGATTAGATTCATCATGACTTACAGCGGTGGTACGACATTAAGCGATAGGTCTTTGGAATGGATTATATCCTCCTCATCATCAGGTGCCCTGCCGCATGGCGTTGGCGATCATGTACTTCCATCTGCCTCTATCTCTCGTTGCCCCTAGCATCTCCCCCACCCTCCTCGTCCCCAGCCACTCTGCAAGTCCGTCCAGCATTTTCTCCCTGGGTCTACCCGGTGCTCTCTTTCCCTCCAGCTTTCCCGTTGTGACCAGGTCCTATTCCCAATGAATCCGGGGTGAACCCCTGCCCCTGCCCACAACTCTTGCTTCTGATAGTGACGACCACGAGCCCCCCTGTGATACAGAACTTTCAGTCTCATTATCATCTCTACTATTACTGCAGAGTTCAGTCTCATTATCGTCTCTACTATTACTGCAGAGTTCAGTCTCATTATCGTCTCTACTATTACTGCAGAGTTCAGTCTCATTATCATCTCTACTATTACTGCAGAGTTCAGTCTCATTATCATCTCTACTATTACTGCAGAGTTCAGTCTCATTATCATCTCTACTATTACTGCAGAGTTCAGTCTCATTATCATCTCTACTATTACTGCAGAGTTCAGTCTCATTATCGTCTCTACTATTACTGCAGAGTTCAGTCTCATTATCGTCTCTACTATTACTGCAGAGAGCCGCAAAGACATCCCCTACGTATGTTCTGCTCAGTCATCTGGGTATGGGAACTGAAAGTCTAGGTCAGGCCACTGAAAACAACTTTTATCAAATTTGAGATATGCTCGTTTCGCCATCTTTAAGCAGAGATCATAAGAGTGGTTGCAGATTGTTTTTGTTTTGTGTCAGAGTGGGAAAATTTGTCACGGAAACAGAGATAGAGAAAAGACGAGAGACAATAGACAGAAATATACACAACATACAGACAGGATGTATACCAGGAATACACACACATACACACACATACAAACACATACACACTCATATACACACACATACACACACACATACACACACGCATACATACACATACACACACACAAACAAACACGCACACAAAACACAAAAAACACATAAAACGCACACACACATACACACACACAATACACAACAAAAACACAAAAACACACACACGCACACACAACAAACATACACATACACACACACACACACACACACACACACACACACACACACACACACACACAACACAACACACAAACACACACACATACACACACATACAAAACACAAACATGACAGTACGTATATACACACACACACGCGCACACGCGCAAACGCACACATACATGCATGAAAACGCACACACACACACGCACGAGCACGCATATACATATACACACAAAACACACACACACATATACGCACACACACACAAATCACACACACACACACACAGACAACACACAAATCACACACAGACAACACCAACCAACAGACAACACACACACACACACACACACACAGACACAGGCACGCACACACACACACACACACACACACACGCACACACACACACACACAAACAAACAACACACACAAACACACACACGCACACACACACACACACAGACATACAACACACACACACACACAGAGAAAACACACACACACACACACACACACACACACACACACACACACACACCTACCTGATCAGCCATGCCCCTGGCGTCCACTACATGATCTCCTTCCTCCCCTGCGCATCGTGTTGAGCTCACAACTTGACCTTGTATCACTAACGATGCCAGAATCCCCAGGGCCTCAAACCACATCCCTGCACATACACACACACACACACACACACACACACACACACACACACACACACACACACACACACACACACACGTGCAGCACACACACACACATGTGCAACACACACACACAGACAAAAGCACACACATACACACAACACATACATACACACAACACACACACACACACACACAAACACACATACGCACACACACACAACACAAACACACACAACACAAAACACACACACACACACATACATACATACAAACACACACCACGTGCAACACACACACACACAAACACACACACACACAACACACAACACCCCAACACACAACAACACACACACTTACAACACACACACACATACGTCACACACATCACACACACACACCACACACACACACACACACACACACACACACACACACACACACACACACACACCACACACACACACACACACAACACACACACATACACACACACCACACATACGTGCAATACATCCATACCCACACACGTGCAACATACACACAAAAATCACACTCACCACACACACACAACACACATACACACACACAAAACATACATACACAACGCAACACACACACACCAAGCAACCCACACCACAACATGCACCACACCACACACTCACACACACAACACACACACACACACACACACACACCACGCACGCACGCAACCCGCACACACGTGCACCACTCGTACGCACACACATGTACCATACCCACCCATTCTCACTCACATGCACACACATATTCGTGTACCACACATTCATATGCACGTGTAACACACACGCGCGCCCGAACTCACGCACACACACAAACATACGTGCACCAAATACACACACACACACACACACACACACACGTGCACACACACACACATACACTACACACAACGTTGCATATACCGCACGCAACACACCGTGCAGTGCAATCTACACACACAACACATCTAACGTGCATGATACCGCACGCAAACACCGTGCATGTGCACACATCCTACACACATATACACACACAGCACCCCCACACACCCAAACACACCCCCCACACACACACACACACACTACAACACACACATACATTGCAACACACACACATCACACACACACCACGCATTACACACACACGCACAAAACACACACACACACACACACACACACACACACACACACACACACACACACACACACACACACACACACACACACAGTGAATCGAAGTGAAAAGATAACATTCTGATGCGAAGACAACAAAGAATGGCAGTGCGATTCCAGTGAAATAGTTTATGTCCACACGAGCTCAGGACAATTTCAAGACTACAACAAACGATGAATTTTTCCCACTATTATTTTAGGATACAATTTCACGTTGAGTAAGCGGACTGTTTTGTCAGTCAGTATGTGTGGGTATGCGTGCGTGGTGCGTGTGTGTGTGTGTTTAGGTGCGCGACGCGTGTGTTGTGTCGTATATTGTGTGTGTGTGAGTGTATGTGTGCGTGTGTGTGTGTGTGTGTGTGTGTGTGTGTGTGTGGTGGTGGTGATGTGGGGCGGGTGTGTGTTTGTGTGTGTGAATGGTGTGTGTGTTTTGTGTGTGTGGTGTGTGTGTGTGTGTGTTGTGTGTGTGTGTGTGTTGTGTGTGTGCGTGCGGTGTGTGTGTGCTGTTTGCTTGTTGTTGTTTGTGTGTGTGTCTGTGGTAATGTATATTTTATATGTATGTGTGCGTGTGTGTGTGAGGTGTGTGTGAGTGTGGGGTGTGTGTGTGTGTGTGTGTGTTTGTGTGTGTGTATGGTGTGTGTGTGGGGCGTGTGTGTGTGCGGTAGGGGTGTGTGTATTCCAGTCTGAGTAAATCAAAGTGATGTGTGTGTTGTGCGTGTGTCAATGTGTGTGTGTGCGATTGTGTGAGTGTGCGTGCATGTGTGTGTATGTGTGTGTTTGTGTGTGAGGGGCTGGGTGAGTGGGTAGGGGGTGTGTGTATTACCAATACTGAGAAAAGTAAGAAGTATAGATGTTGTCATTTTTTATGTAACTAAGGCGTGCGTGCGTGCGTGCGTGCGCGACGTGTGTACGCGCGCGTGCGTGTATTTTGTGTGTGTGTGGTGCACGCGCGCGCTGTGTGTGTGATCTGGTCACCGTATGTGTTCATTTTATTTCGTATGCTTTAGTATTGTGGCTGGCACTGGACAGCGACTGAGTCGCAATAAAATTCTCTTTTAAGATGGCAAAATTTTTTAAACTGAATGGAACAGAAAACAATAACAACACTCACGATAAGCGGTGATAGAGTCTCTCTCCTCCTGTTTGTTCGTCACGTACATGGTGAGAGCGGTGTAAGGTACATGTAGACACTGTGTACACACACACCCAATTTTTTTTTTTTTTTTTACATGTTTGTTCATTTTATACATATTTTGTATATCAAAACATATTGACAAACAAACGCAAACTCCATATTTCAATCCATGAAGACAAAGCATTACAATTATACCACACATACATTTGAGACAATCGTTCCACGGAATTTTTTTCCCTGATCACCCCCAGCAATATCAAACTGTGCGATGACTAACACACGTGACTACACCACTTAATGTTATATTTTACACTGTCGATGGGTTGTTCTTCATAAAACGATACGACTGGTAGCCAGCTGTCCCTAAAGACTATTAAATGCTGTGGGGAGACTGCAGGGCATAAACCAGGGCAAAATGCTAAGATCATACCAAAGAAATATGAGGGAAGCAGGGAGAATTTTATATAATATTAATGAAAGGACATAACTCTTTGAGAATTATCTCCCATGTTGTACTTCTCAAATCTAACACAGTTTGCGCTACCCATTCTAGCATTCTATGAGAAGTAGATTTGAGAAGTACAACATGGGAGATAATTCTCAAAGAGCTAAGATCATAATTATTCCCAAGGCCCACCTTTTTCCAAACTGGTAAAATCTAAAAGGGAAAAATCTAAGCCATTATAGCTTGGAATTGGTTAAGGGATATTACAGTGTATATGCTGAGTATTTGCTTATTTAGTCCAGCCATGGCAATCAATAAAAAAAAAAACAACCACACACACAAGAAATCCTCTCATGTAAAATAACAGCAAATGGCACAACTTTGAGACAGGTTGATAAGTTTAATATCTGGGATCAGTCATCTCACCAGAAGGTAGATGTTCATCAGAAATAGCCAGCAGAATCTGCCAAGCCAAAACAACATTCAAGAAGATGAAAAGCGTTCTTACCAACAAATGCCCATCAATTAACATCAGGAAGAGAATTCTTGAATGTTATATAGAACTAATACTGTTGTACGGTTGTGACACGAGGACAGTCAACACGCAAAGTCAGAACAAAATTGAGGCAACTGAAATGTGGTTTCTAAGAAGAAAGTTGAGAGTTCCATGGACAGCAAAGAAAACAAACGAGACAGTCTTGAAGGAGGCAGACACAAGAAGATCATTGATAAAGAAGATTAGGAAAAGACTAGCAACATTTATAGGACATATTATGAGGAAAGGGGAATTAGAGCACCTGGTCACAACAGGAAAGCTGGAGGAAAAGACTTTCAGTTTCAGTTTCTCAAAACGACGTCTCCGCGCTCGGAAAGAATTCCATAATTATGCACTAACGGAGGGAAAGAGAACACCAGGTAGACCCACGAAGAAAATATTGGACGGACTTGCAGAGTGGCTGAAGACAGAGAGGGTGGGAGATGCACCTGCAGCGACAGGAGATAGATTCGTGGGGAGGGCCATGACCGCCAACGCCATGCGGCAGGGCACATGATGATGATGATGATGACATGCCAAGCTGTAACCAGTTCGCCAACCAAAGACAAGGCCGTCCATGTGCTGCATCACTCATTCGGACCCAGCCAACAGTTACCGGGCCTTAAAATACGAGCCGAATGGCCAAGTGGGGAGATGACAAATTCCGAGATATGGCCACATAGCGAACATTAGCCACGTCCAGGCTAGCCACTGGACCAAGAGATAACAGAAGGTCCCCTCATGGCTTTGCTTTAACCCTTTGACTCCCGCACCCTATCCATCAACTGACAAAAACTTAACCCTTTGACTCCTTCGCTCTATCCACCAGCTTTCTGCAGCAACACCCTGCTCTTCACGATTTTCAACTGCCGTGGGATCTTTAGCGTGCGCAGCAAGAAGGCACACAGTTCCGACTCGTTTTTTGTCCTCCTTCCGAAGGACTAGACGTTCAGTTCGATTTTCTCGTAAGCCTGCCTCCACTTTGACCGCGGCAATGGGTACCTGACTTTCTTTAAAGTTAGCAAAAGGTAATGTAGCGAGGGAAGGAGATGGTACCGCTCTCATAATGCTGGTCTCTGAAAAAAAAATTGAGGTCTCTACCACCTCATTTCCCTACACTTTCACGTTTGTGGGACAACTCTAATCTTAACCTGCCCCTTTGGGATGCCCGGGATTCTTTGAGTATAAATAGTATCCCCACCTTCTGCAAATTCTGTGCCAGAAATTTCCTCTTTTCTATCACTCTCTTTGCTTCTACCTTGTTCCTTTTGCTTTCCGTCATTTCTTCCTATCATTTTCTGCCTTGCTGATCCATTCACCTGTATGTGTTCGATAAAGTCTTACGAACCTTTCTCTTATGACTGATAATGGGTACATATATTAAGTGCATTTTTGGCTCTTGGGAAATGAGATATGCGGAAGCAATCTTAGAAACTTTAGGCTTATTATCATATATCTTTTAGTGTCCTTCATCATCATCATCAGGTGCCTTGCCGCATGGCGTTGGCGATTATGGACTTCCATCTGTCTCTATCACTTGTTGCCTCAAGCATCTCTTCCACCCTCCTTATCCCCAGCCACTCTGCAAGTCGTCTAGTATCTTCTCCCTGGGTCTCCCGTGCTCTCTTTCCTCCAGCTTTCCGTTGTGACCAGGTGCTCCAATTTTTTTCCTCAAATGGTCCTATAAATGTTGCCTGTCTTTTCCTGATCTTCCTTTAAAGATCTCTTGTGTCCGCCTCCATCAAGACTGTCTCGTTGTTTTCTTTCTTCCATGGAACTCTCAACATTTTTCTTAGAAACCACATCTTGGCTGCCTCAATCTTGTTCTGGCTTTGCTTGTTGACTGTCCACGCCTCGCAACGTAGTGTCCTTAGTTACGTTTAAATTTGTATTGGGTATGTTTTTCTAAATCCTCTGTGCGATAATTCGACGGAGTGGTCAACGCCAGGGGCATCGCCTTAGATTTATGCACGAATGCGTTGATATGTGTACTTAATTTCTCTTCCTTTTTGTCCAGTTGAAGTATTTTGTGTGTGTGTGTGTTCTGAAAGGGTTGTAGCCCTGATATAGCTCTACGCAGTCGCATGGGCCTTAAACAAAAAACAACAATAAATAACAATCTTAACCTTGTCTGTCTTGGCGAGTGATGTGACCAAGACCAAAGTATGTGTCTTTTCACTGTCATCAATAGCCATCATCCACACGGATGTAAACATTGGGGCATGCAACAATGAAACGGGGAAAAAAACTGATATATGTACAAAAGCATTATCAGTCCACCATCTGCTCTTTGAATGTCCTATCTTACTTACGACATATAGAAATAACGATCTCGATTTGTCATGTACTGACTCTAGACATATCCTTTACAACAAAAATAATATTATTTCGGTAGTCCAGCTGATTCTCAGATCCCCTGTTGGCAGATTGTTATGAAGAGTTAATTCATTGTTGTTTTTTATTATTTGACACTGTTAATTCATTGTTCTGAATTATTGATTGTGATTGTTCCCCTTCTTACATTCAAACTTCCACTACCCCTCCCCTACTACCCCATTTTTTCTTTTTCTTTTTATTTCCATTTCTTTTAAAATTTTTCTTTGTGTGTTATATATATATATACATATATATGTATATATATATTATGTAATTATTATATAATATATATATGTGTGTGTGTATATATATGTATATATATAATATATATACATATATGTCGTGTAGTTGTGGTGTGTGTGTGTGTGTGTGTGTGTGTGTGTGTGTGTGTGTGTGTGTGTGTGTGTGTTTGTATGTGTGTGTTGTGTGTGTGTGTTTTTGTGTGTGTGTTGTGTGTGCGTTTGTGTGTGTGTGTGCGTGTGTGTGTGTGTGTGTGTGTGTGTGTTGCTGTGTGCGCGCGCGTGTCCAAAATCACTATTGTGAACAGACATAAACGAAAGATTGCTTCCTCATGCGTGAAGTTACTCACAGTCAGAAGTCCGGTAAAAAGACAAAAGACGACTATGTAATATCCCGTCTTTCCTTCCAAGCTCATTTCCGTAACCGCTTTCTTGCCGACGATGCGTGTCGCTGAATCCTCCCGGTACGTAAAAAACAGGAAGTAAAAAACACAGGCAAAGGGAGCTGTGAACAATATCCTGCACACACACACACACACACACACACACACACACACACACACACACACACACACACACACACACAACACACACACAACACAACAACACTAATCACACACACAACCACACACAAACAACACAACGCACACACAAACCACTCACAACATAACACAACACAATACACACATACACACACACATAAAACACAACGCACACAAGCACACACACATACACATAAACACACACACATACACACAAAACATAACACAACCAACATACACACACACACACAACACATACACAACACACAACACACAACACACAACACACACACACAACACACACACCAAAACATAACAACCCCACACTCACACACTACACACACACACACACACACACACACACACACACACACACACACACACACACACAACACAACCAACACACACATACACAAAAACACAACACACACAACACATACACACACACACACAACACACACACACACAACAACACAAAATACAACACAACACACCACACACACACACACACACCACACACACACACACACACACACACACACCACACACATACACAACCAACACACACAACACACAAACACAACACACACCACACATACACACACACATCACACACACACACAACACACACACAAACAAACACACACACACACACACACCACACACACACACACACACACACACACACACACACACACCACAACACACACACCACACATATACATGTATACATACATTGATCTGTGTATTACGTGTGTATGCATAATTAAATTGAAATACGAATGTGTGTATAAGGCATGCATTAATGTTAATAAATGTGCATATGTATGTATAACTAATCCCGTTTGTGCACGGATAGGTGCATGCATGTATGTGTGTAATCCAGAGTAAGAAAAGCGCGACCTCGCTCATGAAATGAACTGATTGCTCTATTCAAATGAAAATCTCTCTCTCTCTCTCTCTTCTTCTGTCTCTCTTCTGTCTTCTCTCTCTCTCTCTCTCCTCTCTCACATCTCCACACACACACACACACACACTCTTTCTCTCTCTCTCTCTCGTGACGTGTTCATAATCTCCCCTCTCTCTCTTTCTCTCTCCCTCCCTCCGTCTCTCTCTCTTTCTCCCTCCCCCTCTCTCTCTTACTATATAGCATAAACATTTAACATCTTAAACCAAATATTGAGTGTTGATCTTGCTGGAATATCAATGTTGTTAAATGTGAAATCCATGCGTAGTGTAGACTACACTTCGATCGAGAGCTAGATGTAAAAAAGCATGATCATATTTTACTTAATTCAAACCCTCATGAATAAAATTTGTTTCTTCTCTCTCCTCTCTCTCTCTCTCTCTCTCTTTCTCTCTCTCTCTCCTCATAATTATTAACTTACACAATGAACAGGGTTGTTGCTTAGCTCAAGGAGTTTGCCAGAGATCAGACGACAGGTTCGGCGGAGCGAATATGAAATTGTCCGAGCACCACGAATCCTCTTGAATAAACTTCTACTTCTAACTTTTTTCTTTAAAAAAAAAAGCAAGGAAAGGTTAATTCCACAGACTTTCCTATATAACATGCCTGTG
>CM060315.1:17181733-17194233 GCA_030674185.1 Monoplex corrugatus | reverse complement strand
TCGTCGTGCAACGTCTTTCGAAGGACATGATCTAGAACAGTGATAAATAGATATGGAGACAACGTGTCACCTTGGAGGACGCCAGATGTAGTGACGAAGAGGTCTGTGTTGCCGTGATTGGTCCAAACAGAGGCTGATGTGTCTGTGTAAAGTTGCATCACGTCTGCCGTAACGTCACTGGGTACTCCGTACAGCGAGAGGATTTCCGGTATAGAACTTCGGTCGAGCGAGTCGAATGCTTTCTTGAAATCAACAAAAACAATTGACACTGTTCGTTTCGTCGTACGACACATGTCCAGTATGCACCTCACAGCCATTGCTTGCTCTGAAGTCGATCTTCCCGCTCTGAAGCCACTTTGCAAGGCTAGCAGTTGAGGCTCGACTACCGATTTTATGCGCTTGAGAAGAATCTTGTTCATAAGTTTTGCGAGGGCGCACGTCTTCGAAATGCCACGCTGATTGTCCAGTGACTTTGAAGCTCCTTTCTTCGGAATGGAAACAATCGTGCTTTGTTTCCACACACTTGGCACCATGTTTCCAGCGTACTGATCTTCGAGTGGTTGTTGAGAAAGTCCACGACATCGTTTTCAAGTTCTGCGAGTTTCAAAATCCGGTTAGGTATACCGTCAGGCCCTGGGGCTGTGTCGCGCCGCGTCGTCATCGGAGCTGCACGTATTTCTGCAATCGAGAAAGGTTCTGATTGTGCGTTGTTCCGCACTACGTCACTGTCGGTGGAAGTCGTGACAAAATTGTTGTCGTTCTTCGCGTTGAGAATACGACTGTAGTGATCTTTTGAGTTTTGACTTCCTGTCTTCGATCGATTTAGCGGCTAAGCAGTTCAATGTTTCGGGTTTTCTCCCACAGAACCGATTCATGACCCTCCAAGCGGCTGATGGTTGACATTCGAAGGTGTGACGAGTGATTTCACTAATCATATCTTCGGCGTAGGCCTTTGCCCTGACACCATGAGCTGTCTCAAGTTTATCGAATGCTGTCCGGAATTCGTTGCTGTATTCACCAAATCGATCACGGTTACTTTGGACATTTCTCCTAGCGGCGACGAGCATAGGGTCGTCAAGCCAGCACGAGGATCTCACAATTCTTTTCTTGGGGAGACATCTCGATGTAGAGTCGTCAATGGCTCCAGTGAAACTCATGCCCTTGAGTCTTTGATTGTTGTAATTGCTAATGAACACAGATCGAATTTCAGGATCGTCCAAAGCCTTCCAATCGGCAGCCAGAGGAAGTCGTTTCTTTCTGGGCCACTTTAGATTGACATCAAGTAGCAACAGATGGTGGTCAGATACGACGATTGATGGTCGGATGTTGGTCACTTTGACCAGAGACGTTCGGAAGCGGTGTGGACAGAAAATCCAATCGAGTCGCGTTACTCGGTTGTTGGGCCCATGAAACGTAGGTAGTTTTCGGAACTTCAGCCTCATGTATCCATTTGCTGCTATGAGGTCATGGTTGTTGATCCAACTCTGGAGAAATGGTGTGTTTACGTTCAGGTGCCCACATCGGTTCTTGACCCTGTGACCGTCAGGTTGGAGAGTTGCGTTGAAGTCACCGCAAATGTAACTGAAATCGCGAGATGGGATTGATGACATGGCGATGTCAATTCGTCGTAGAATTTCTCAATCTCTTCAGTCGAGGAAACTGCTGTCAGGGCGTAGACACACATCACATGAAGTTTTCTTTGGCCAATATCAAAGACGACTTTACCAAGACGGGCAGAGTAGAAATTGTAGTCGATCAGCCAATTTGTCAAACGTGGAGAGAGCAAAAAGCCAATACCGCCGACACCCGGATGAAACGTGTTGTTAAGTAGGAGTCGCCATCCTGTGGGGAGTTGGAGATCGTTAGTTTTGATTGATGGTCGACGATGCTCCTGTATGGCTAAAATATCGACTGCGAGCTTCGAGGAGAGTTGCAGCATTTCATGGACACGGTGATTGGAATTCGGGGTACGTGCGTTGAACGATCCAACTTTCACATTAGATTGTTGAGTGCGGGGGTTAGACAAACTTTGGTTGGCAGCCAACAGTTCAGTTTTCTTGAGTTGATATTCAAGTGCTTTGGTGATTCGATGTTTTCGACGCCTTTCGCGCATAGCACGTACACTTCTCTTGCCACGATGGATGGTACAACCACTTTGACCCGCACTATGACAGGCAGGTCCAAAGGAGGTATGAACCAGAACCATGGCGAAAAAAAAATGGAATGCTAAGGTTGGATCAGATGCCGATAACAAATGGGCAGGCACAGTGGGCATGTGTGGCTCAGAAGAAACAGATATCCAAGGTCTCAGACTCCCTAAATTCACCAGAAGTCATTGTCTCACCATAGTTAACTCCCTTCACACGCACAAAAAGTCAAGGACAACTGACTTGGCATACTCAAATGTCTGGCTCACAACAAGATCAAATAATCCTAACGTAATAATCATAATCGTAACGTCACATGATCATAACGTTCAAATCCAGTATTGATAAGGCAAAAAAATCACTCCCAGAGAGCTGATATACTACTATATAGGTAGCAATCATGACCTTGTTCTTACTGAAATTGATGCTAAACACAAGGCACTTTCCAAACAGTCCTCCCATCATTAATATATGAATTTTTTGTTTGTCTGTTGAAAAGTCCTGTAGCGAATTATCTTTAAAATGTTATTTCTTTTGTTCACTGTTATGGTTAGTTAATTTTTTAAGTTTCATTTCTATTCATTTAGTCTATACATTTATAAATTTTGTTTTGTTAGTTTGTTTGTTTGTTTAAATTGTTATTCATGGTAACGTTATTCGTTAGTTTTACCTTACCTTCCTCGAAACAGTTGTTTTCTAGATCATTTTTTTCTCAAGATCAAAATTGACTATTTTCAAATATCCTCTTCATTCCTCCTCTATCCCCCCCGCCCACTTTTTTGTGTGTCTAAAATCACTTTGGTGAATAGACATTAAATCAAAGACCACCACCTCCCATCTGAGTTGATCTTGAGACTCTAAGGGATTCTAAGACTGCAGAAATCTCCCAGGGCCAAGTAGGTAGAAAGTTTACGTCTACAAACAGTGTCAACGGGGACTCTTACAAGAGATACACAACACGTATTACTTACAACAGCTGATGGAGTGTTGAGGAAGAACAGAAAGAAAAGACAACCTGGGCAACAAGTGAAAGCCTTGATTTGTGCGATGAGGACACTCAAGACGAAGCAGTAGCATAAAACGACGGTCATCGAAGACAGTAATGGAAACGTTCTCATTGACAACCAGTCTGAACTGAACTGAACCGATGGACTGCATGCTACAAAGACTTGTACAACCCAAGCTCTTACCAGACCTTTCAGCATCCTTGGCAAAATCCAGAAAAGATCAGAGAAGCTGAAATCTCCCTATTTTGTTTTTTTTAACTAGTTTTTTTTATCAATTTTCAAATACATAGCATTTACAAACATCTTGAAATGTATACAATGCATAATCAACAGATCTAACAAAATGTAGAGAAAGAGGCATTCGTTGCAATATATATACACGTACATACACATACATGTACACACACATATATATACAGATATACATACACATACACATATCCACATACACATACATATAATTACATACATATTATTATTATTATTATTATTATGAACATTTAGTACGCCTAATCAAATTAATGCCCTAAGCGTTTACAATGGCAAAACATATAACCAGAATCACAAGCACACACACACACGCCCACAGAAGCACCCACACACACACAAACACACACACACACACACACAAACACACACACAGCATGACATGCAAATACAATGACACATTGACACTAAGACACTATAATGTCACCATTACATTACATGGGGGGAAGGGGGCAGAGATTACCAGTTTTGGGAAACAGGTGAGTTTTGAGGGAGCGTTTGAATGTGGACAGAGAGGGTGAGTATCTAAGAGAGCGAGGTAACTGATTCCAGATGGTTGGAGCTTGATAGGAAAAAGAACGCTGCCCAAACCTTTTAGTGCGGACTATGGGGATACTATAGAGACGGGTATCAGATGAGGACCGCAAAGCTCGAGATGGCGTGTAGAGATGTAACAGATGGGTGAGATACTCAGGACAGGAAGACTCAATAGATTTGAAGCAGAGGCAGGCAATCTTGTAGGATATTCTTTGCTGAACAGGGAGCCAGTGGAGAGAACAGAGCAATGTATATACACACATATATACACATATATATATACATGTACACATGTACATACATATATATATATACATGTACATCTGCACACATATACATACACATGCATATACACATACATATACATACATGTACATACACACACACACACACACACACACACACACACACACACACACACACACATATATATATATATATATATATATATATATATATATATATATATATATATATATATATATATATATATATATATATATACACACACACACACACATATCTATACATCTCCCTATTTTGTAATACGATGATGAGGATCCCGTATAAAGCGTGAAGGCGGGGAAATCACCTGGTGTGGATAACATTTCCTTCCAGTTGCTTGAGCAACGTGGAGAAGAAACAACAAAAGTCTTCACAGCAATGTCTCAGAAGATACAGGTGTCTAAAGAATGGCACACAAAGAATGGACTCAGTCAATCCCGAGGAAAAGAAAAAATCCTGGCAATGCCAGACCTCAAGAACCACATTCTGATTAGACACATCAACAAAGACATACTCAGAACTAGTTCCCAGCCGCATTGGAACCATCGCTGAAGATTGTTCTAAGAGGAACAGGCTGGGTTCAATCTGGCATCAGCGCAGTCGAGCTGATATTCAACTGTCACAGCATGATGGAAAAAACACTTACAACAGCATAGTGATCACTGCCACAATTTTATCGAATTGAAGAAAGGCCTCTGTTTGTTACTCACAGCTTTAGAAGAAATGTCAGAAGCAAAACACAGTATCTTTAACCCTTTGACTCCCGCACCCCGTCCACCAGCATCCTGCATCGTCAACCATAGTAGCAAAGCAAAAACTTAACCGTATGACTACCTCACCCTATCCACCAGCTTCCTGCAGGAAGCTAGTGGATAGGGTAAGGGAGTCATATGGTTAAGTTTGCAGTTGGTGGATAGGGTGTTTTTTCCTAATCTTCTTCATTAATTTCTTTTTGTGTCTGCTTACTTCAAGACTGTCTCGTTTGTTTTCTTGGCTGTCCATGGAACTAGTTAAAACTCTTCTTTGAAACCATATTTCAGCTGCCTCTATCTTGTTCTGACTTTGCGTGTTGACTTTCCACAATTCACATCCGTATAACAATATCGGTTCTATATAACACTGAAAACCCTGTTCCTGATGTTGATTGATAGGCATTTGTTGGTAAGAACGCTTTTCATTTTCTTAAATGCTGTTTTAGCCTGGCTGGTTCTGTTGGCAATTTCCGATGTGTATCTGCAGTCTGGTGAGAAACACATTTTGTATATCTGTCGTTGGCTTCATTCCACAATGTGCTTCATTCCACAATGTCAGTTGTGTCACTATCCATTACTGATTTCTCCAGCCTCTGCCTCGGTGATATTAATCGTCATTTGTTCATTTGACCCAGTTTTCTGAAATCTGATCCTAGCAGCTGTCACTTGTTATGGGTCCTTGTCGCTATCTAATTAGACGAACGCACAGTCGATTAGACGTGAATCCCGTGCAGTGGACGAAGACAGGGAAGTAGGCATAAAGGGGCTGTCACTGTCAGGTTGAAAAATGGCGGCTTGAAAAACTGGATCAGATTAGGCTGGTGTGATGAATTGGGGGGGGGGGGGGGTCAGTAATACCAGTCCAAAAGGGGATGCAGAACAACAACAACAATAACAATAAGAAGAAGAAGAAGAATTACAGTAATCATACAGTGCCAAATCTTGACAATTCAAATCAAAGTGCACTCACGCACCAGGCATATACATACAATCGACAAAGACCACATTACAATATTTAATACACACACGAGGAAAGAAATAATTGTAGAATTCATTGTGGTGAAAAGAGGTGGGTTTTAAAACTGGATTTAAAAGCAGAAAGGGTTAGTATTAGGCGTACGCAGAGCGGAAGTCCATTCCAGGCAGACGGTCCTGAGACAGCAAAAGAACGCTGGCCAACACTTGATACTTTAAATATAGGTACCTGAAGGAAAAGAGTGTCTGAAGCTGAGCGCAAGGTGCGAGTTGGCGTATAAATATTGATCTTGTCGCAAAGATATGATGGAGCAGACATGGAAAATAGATTTGTAACGCAAGGTACCCAGCTTATAAGACAGGCAATCAGTGAAGACAGCGAAGGAGAGGACTGACATGATCAAACTTTTTCTTTCTGAGGACAAGACGAGCAGCTATGTTTTGTATGCATTGCAGACACAGGAGGAAGAAGCTGGTAGTCCAGTAAGGAAAGCATTACAGTAATGAAGACGAGACAAAATGAGATGTTACAAGCTTAGATGCAGCCTCAGTTGAAAGATATCTTCGAATGTAACCAGCGCGCCGAATCTAATAGTAACATGATTGGCAGGTCTGGGTCAGAAACTTCTTCAAATTAAGAGTGTTGTCCAAGGTCACATCCAGGTTCTTGACAGAATCACAGAGAGAGATGATGTTGTCACCTAGCTGGATAGTATTCAGTGTGATGGAGGCAAATTTATTTTTGGCACCTACAGACATGACTTCGGTTTTATCACCATTAAATGTAGTTTATTTTGTATCATCCAGTCCTGGATATCAACCTACCAGCTGGATGCTTCTGAGACAAGGAAGGTGATATTTTCAGGGGTGGTGCTATTCTGTAGTTGTCAATCACCTGCGTAAAAATGATGTTTCATGTCATGCTGGTTGATGATGTCGGCTAGGGGTGAAGTACAAAGATGAACAGACAGGGCCTAACACAGATCCCTGAGGAACTCCGCAAGAAAGCCGAACAGGCTCAGACTGATTTCCGGCAACGATGACTGACTGAAAGCGATCAGACAGATAGGAGGAGAACCAAGAAAGAGCGGTTCCATGAATTCCAAAAGTGTGTTCAAGACGAAAGAGATGGATGGAGTGATCGATAATATCAAAGGCAGCAGACAGATCGAGGAGTATTAGGAGAGATATTTTACCAGCATCAGAAGTAAGAAGAAGTTCATTGAGTATGTGAACAAGAGCTGTTTCTGTACTATGGTTTGTTCGATAGGCAGATTGGTAAGTATGGTGGAGATGATTTAAGGAGATATGCTCATTCAGCTGTTTTAGTGCCACTTTTTAAAGGAGCTTAGAGAAAAATGGGAGATTTGATACAGGTCTATAATTTTTAAGGTTATTAGGATCGAGATTTTTTTTTCTTGAGAAGTGGCCAGACGAAAGCAGTTTTGACAGCAGAAGGAAGACTCCGGAGACCAGACCTGGCTGCCCTGGCAAAAAATTAAACAAAACAAAACAAAAACAAAAATACGCAAAAACATTTGAAAGATAGGATCATTTTTCAGGTCCTTCCCTTTGAGACCCAATTAGTCTTCTTGAATTTCTGAATGATAATAAAAAAAAAAAAAGAGAAAAGAAAAAAGTGAGAATATGTGTGTGTGACAGACGATGCACATCAGAAACAGCCAGCAGAATCGGCCAAGCCAAAACAGCATTCCAGACAATGAAAGAGCATTCTTACCAACAAATGCCTTTCAATTAACATCAGGAAGAGAGTTCTTGAATGTTATATAGAACCGATAATGTTATACGGTTGTGAGGCGTGGACAGTCAACAAGCAAAGCCAGAACAAGATTGTGGCAGCCGCGATGTGGTTTCTAAGAAGAATGTTGAGAGTTCCATGGACAGCAAAAAAGCAAACGAGACAGTCTTGATGGAGGCAGACACAAAAAGATCATTCATAAGGAAGATTACGAAAAGACAGGCAACATTTATAGGCCATTTTATGAGGAAAGGGGAATTGAAGAACCTGGTCACAACAGGAAAGCTGGAGGGAAAGAGAGCACCAAGTAGACCCAGGAAAAAAAATATTGGACGGACTTGCAGAGTGGCTGAAGACAGAGGGTGGAAGATGTACTTGCGGCAACAAGGGATAGATACATATGGAAGGCCATGATCGCCAACGCCATGTAGCTAGGCACTTGATGATGATGATGATGACAGACGATGACAACTTTGGTCAAGAGTCAATCGTTGAACACGCTTGAGCTTACCCTAGCTCAGCATCCTGCGCGGTGTGTGTTTGTGTGTGTGAGAGAGACAGAGGGAGGAGGATGGCTTGGGTCAGAGGTCACACGCTTTACTCCCGTCCTGTCTTACCCCTCCCAGTGTTGTGTGTATTATGCCTGGAAATTAGGTCGTTGTTGGTGAGTGCTTTGGTGAATGATTCTTGAATCAAAATTTGACACATCATTATTATTATTATTATTATTATTATTATAATTATTATTATTGTTGTTGTTGTTGTTGTTGTTGTTATCATTATCATTATTGTTATCATTATCATTATTGTTATCATTATCATTATTACTAGTAGTAGTAGCATTAGTATTGTTAGTTTTAGTAGTAGTAGTATCAGTAGTACTATTATTATCCGTTCAGGAGGATTTGTTTCGGAGAACATACACCAATACAATTTTACATAAAGAAAAACATCATATTTACAATACAACACGGTGCAATACAATACAATACAATAAACGACACATTGTACTCACTTTAGAGATCTCTTTGCTCCCCATGTTGTGTGTGTGTGTGTGTGTGTGTGGCGTATCAGAAACCTGGATGAACAGTGGTTTGGGCAGCTTGCTTCACCAGCAGGAAAACGGGCCGTCAGTCACCCACAGGCAAGCCAGACAAAGAGTAAGCAACGTCCTTCTTCCTCTTTTTAACCGTGCATCATCACTCTCTTCCTCCTTAACACAAGCACCTAAAACACAGATACATAAATGAGTTCGATGAGAAGCAGACGACATATATATATAATATATATATATATATATATATATATATTATATATATATATATATATATATATATATATATGCGTTGTGTGTGTATATATATACATATATATATACATATATAAATCCAATCCAGTATTAGTCCCAGTATATATATATTATATATATATTATATATATATTCTGGGACTAATACTGGATTGGATTTTGGATTCTATTATATCCTAAAGTATCCAAGCCACGTTAATGGGATTATACAGATTTGTGCAGCGATCGCTTATGAATTTTTTCAATTTCAATTTCAATTTCATCATTTCTCAAGATGACATTTCCGCGTTTGGAATGAATCCATATGCACTAACGTCAAAAGTGCCATGTGATGGCTTATAAGGTTGATGGCAGTCAGATATGTTGCTTGCACAGTGTGGATCAGTGTACCAGAACAATGTCCAGACGCGCATCAGGGACAATGCTTTAATTGGACAACACTGACCATACAAAGCCTGAACTGCTCCATAGAAGAAGAAGAAGAAGAGAAAGAGAGAGGGAGAAAGAGAGAGAGGGGGGGAGAAGAGAGAAGAGAGAGAGAGAGAGAGAGAGAGAGAGAGAGAGAGAGAGAGAGAGAAACCACCACGACGCCAAAGACGACAACAACAACAGCAGTTCGCATTGAAATAAAGTCCCGCAGAGATCAGATCCTACTTGCAAAGCTGAGGTCGGGTCACCACCCTTTGCTGCGGGCCTATAAACATAGGATCGACTCAACAACGGATCCAATGTGTCCCCTGTGCAACGAGGAGGAACAAGATCTGGCACATTGGATCCAAAGATGCCCCGCAACCGAGTACATATGGTGGCAATTATTCGGGGAGGACAGCGGGAAGCTGCAATGCCTCACCAAGTATCCCGTGAAGGCGGTGGATCTGGCAAGGAGAACGCTCCTTGGATCTCGACAACAACAATGATGTCGTCCTGTTTCCATACACACACACACACAACAACAACAACAACAGCAACGTCAGCAGCAAGAACAGCAGCAACAGCCTTCAAGAGATCTGAAACTTTTGGCTTTCTAAAACGGTCCAAGACAAACCAACCATAGGCACAGATAAGAAGACCAGCAGTCAGTTCTGTCGTACACAGCGCTGTTATCGCCTCTGTCTCACTGCGGCCTTGGGGCACACAAGTGAGCACACAGCGATAAACAGTTTTGCTGTGTCATTCACCTATTTCAGAGTATACGGCCGAGGGCAGTGCACGCAATGCATAATGAAATTTGAACAGCGCACAACAGCTGCTATTCTACAGAAGAAGAGAGGCCTGCTCAAGCAGTATCCAGGAACGCAGATTCTTTCCCACGCACTGTGGTGGTGGTGGTGGTGGTGGTCATTAGTTGTTTAACCCTTTGGACTCCTGCACCCTGTCTAACAGCATCCCGCATTGTCAAGAATGCTAGCAAAACAAAAACAAAAAAAACTTAATTCTTTGACTCCCTCACCCTTCCTGCAGGAAGCTGGTGGATAGGGTGAGGGAGTCAAAGAGTTAAGTTTTTGCAGTTGATGGATAGGGTGCGGGAGTGAAAGAGTTAAGTTTTTGCAGTTGATGGGTAGGGTGCGGGAATCAAAGGGTTAATACCATACACTATATGAGGAAGAACGTGTGTCTTCTTGTATCCCACACCAAGACTCTTATCAGGTGATGAGAAGCGTCATGTCTGCTCATCCTTTAGATCCATGAGAAAGTCCATCAGCATTATCATCATCCTCAGCAGTAGAGCAGCAGCATTCAACTAGTTTCAATTCACACTTGTGGCAATTTTCAGTCTTTAGAGAGAAAAAAAAAGTTGATAAACCATGAAATAATAAGATAATAAACATTCCTGTATATAAAAGATGATAAACAATGAAATAATAAGATAATAAATATTCCTTTATATAAAAGATGATGAACAACGAAATGATAAGATAATAAAAAAAAAACACTTATGTAAAAGATGATGAACAATGAAATAATAAGATAATGAACATCCATTTATACAAAATATGATAAATATGAAATAATGAGATAAACATTCACCTTATAAATCATTCTGAATTGAAATGTTAACGACCAAAAATGCTTACGATTGCAACTTGTTAATGGAAACAAAACAAAACAAAAAACTTGGGGAAAAGCTCTCATCTTGATCAGTATTACACAGATAATAAACTATCACCACAATAACACCATCCACCAACTTTTCACTTGTCTTAACCCTTTGACTCCTGCACCCTGTCCGCCAGCATCCTGCATTGTCGACCATGCTAGAAAAGCAAAAACTTAACCCTTTGACTCCTTCACCCTATCCACCAGCTTCCTGCAGGAAGGGTAAAGGAGTCAAAGGGTTAAGTTTTTGCAGTTGGTGGACAGGGTGCTGGAGTCAAAGAGTTACTATAATTGCGATGATCGATGACCTAAGCAGGTTGTAAGAAATCCAAGACAAGTGTGACCACCCGCGTTCAAGCAAACAGGTACAAGAAAAATACGAAAAAAAAATCAACACGCGCATTTAATACAAATCAGACAAGACAGGCGCAAATTTTCGTCCAACTGACCTTTGTCAAGCGTCAACGTAAGATCACAAAAGAACAAACTACAACTACAGAAATCAGGAGAAAAAGACTAAAACTTCCCTGCTGCTTTGTCCATTGGGAATGGCTAGAGCGTGGGAAATTATGAGAAAAAGACAAAGCTTCCCTGCTACTTCGTCCAGTGAGAATATCTAGAGTAAGTGACCTTGGGGAAAAAAGACTAAAACTTCCTCGCTACTTCGTCCAGTGGGAATGGCTAGAGCGTGGGAAATTAGGAGAAAAAGATTAAAACTTCCCTGCTGCTTCGTCCAGTGTGAATGGCTAGAACGTGGGAAATTAAGAGAAAAAGAATAAAACGTCCCTGCTGCTTTGTCCAGTGAGAATGGCTAGAGCGTGGGAAATTAGGAGAAAAAGATTAAAACTTCCCTGCTGCTTCGTCCAGTGTGAATGGCTAGAACGTGGGAAATTAAGAGAAAAAGAATAAAACGTCCCTGCTGCTTTGTCCAGTGAGAATGGCTAGAGCGTGGGAAATTAGGAGAAAAAGATTAAAACTTCCCTGCTGCTTCGTCCAGTGTGAATGGCTAGAACGTGGGAAATTAAGAGAAAAAGAATAAAACGTCCCTGCTGCTTTGTCCAGTGAGAATGGCTAGAGCGTGGGAAATTAGGAGAAAAAGATTAAAACTTCCCTGCTGCTTCGTCCAGTGTGAATGGCTAGAACGTGGGAAATTAAGAGAAAAAGAATAAAACTTCCCTGCTGCTTCGTCCAGTGTGAATGGCTAGAGTGTGGGAAATCAGGAGAAAAAGACTAAAACGTCCTGCTGCTTTGTCCATTGGGAATGGCTAGAGCGTGGGAAATCAGGAGAAAAGACTAAAACTTCCCTGCTGCTTTGTCCAGTGAGAATGGCTAGAGCGTGGGAAATCAGGAGAAAAAGACTAAAACT
>CM060315.1:17171733-17176733 GCA_030674185.1 Monoplex corrugatus | reverse complement strand
ATAGTTTGCGCTACCCATTCAGCTAGCATAGAAGCAGACACAAAGCACAAGGAGGAGTATTCTTAGCTCACAGTTTTTGTGCTTTGTATCTGCTTCTATGCTAGCTGAATGGGTAGTGCAAACTATGTTAGATTCGAGAAGTTTCACAACATGGGAGATAATTCCTACGTGACTCTCAAGAGTTATGTCCTTTGGTTAATATCATCACGTGCTTTGCTATATGGCGTTGGCCGATCATGGCCCTCCATACAAAGCTATCTTTTGTCGCTTCAAGTATATCTCCCACTCTTTCTGTCATCATCCACTTCGCAAATCCGTCCAGTACTTTCTCCCTGGGTCTACCTGTTGCTCTTTTCCCCTCCAGCCTCCCTGTTGTTAGTAGGAGTTCAAATTTCTTTTGTCTCGTAAAATATCCTCTAAATGTCACTTGTCTTTTCCTAATCTTCTTCATGTAATGTTCCTTTTGTGTTTGCCTCTTTCAAGGCTGTTTCGTTTGTTTTCTTTGCTGTTTATGAAACTCTGAACATTCCTCTTAGAAACCACATTTCAGCTGCTTCAATCTTGTTCTGACTTTGCGTGTAAACTCTCCACGCTTCACATCCGTACAACGGTATCGGTTGTATCAACACTAAAGAACTCTCTTCCTGATGTTAGTTGATAAGTGTTTGTTGGTAAGAACGCTTTTCATTTTCTTGAATGCTGTTTCAGCTTGGTCAACTGTGCTGGGATAGTAGATAGAGGAAAAAACTTCTGCACACTTTCATAGTTCATATGGCTTATAGCCCAGCCGACTACTAGAGCCATATCAGGGCTAACACCACGTCAAAAACGACAACCTGGTTATGATAAAAGACAACAATTAAAAACTATGCTTACCGGTAACCTTGCAAATCTAAAATGCAAATAAAGAAAAAAACAGCCGTAAAATCATATCAGGTGAAATCTATTGATCTCTTGTAAAAACTGGAAAAACGCATCAGGAGGGACCGCCTCGGAAGAGGTTCTTTAAGGAGTCCACCGTGTAGTGCTTTTATCTCACATCGTACAAGTCCCAGCAAATCAAAGAGGAGGTGTCTGATGCTCAACGGCTCGTCACATGGTATACACCAAGTTGCTTCTTCATTTTTTTTAAAAGGTACGAATGAGTGTAGGATGTGTGACCCTGTGTAACCTAATAACACTGTCTCTTTCTGCACACGTACGTGATCATCAAGCTTGTGTGCCATGGTACAGACCTACTAGAGACACACACTGCATCTGATGCACCATTGTCAGATCAGGCCAACCCGTCATAAAGTCCCGAAAACAAACAAAAATAAAATATATGATAATTTAAATAATACCTTAAAGTAACGCATTTGACGGACTTGTGAACAATGATTTCTGAATTTTAACTAACAGAACTTGTATCTGATTTTTACTTCTTTAAATGCTTTTCAAAGGATAGTGTTGTAAAATCTTTGGTAAAAAAAAACGAAAACTTATCGGGCAAGTAAAAAAAAACAGTGATATAATGTGAATTGTTCAACGACAAATAGATATTAAAGTTTGTGTTGGTGTGCTGTTTGTTTTGTGTTGATTTTGTTGTTGTGTTGATGTTTTTGTGTTTGTGGTGTGTGTTTGTGTGTGTTATTGTGTGTACGTCTGTGTGCGTGTGTGTGTGTATGTGTGTGTGTGTGTGTGTGTGTGTGTGTGTGTGTGTGTGTGTGTGTGTGTGTTAGTGTGTGTGTGTGTGTCTGTGTGTGTGTGTGTGTTTTGTGTGTGTGGCGTGTGTGTGTTGTGCGCGCTGCGCAATAGGATTTTTTACTTGCTTTTACATTAGTTATTTTGCATACGAGATTGAGTTTATCTTGCAAGTGATAATATTTATTAGTAGATGTCTTATGTGTTTATGTTGCTCTTTTGTGGAAGAACACGACGCAATTTCTCTCTTGGAGATACTAGAGTTGACTTGACTTGATCCAAAACAAGTGTGACTGCCCGCGTTCAAGCAAACAGGAACCAGAAAGAAAACACGAAAAAAGAACCAGAACGCGTATTTAATAAAAATTTGCGCCTGTCTTGTCTGGTTGTATTAAATACGCGTTCCTATTCTTTCTCTGTGTGTGTGTGTGTGTGTGTGTGTGTGTGTGTGTGTGTGTGTGTGTGTGTGTGTGTGTGTGTGTGTGTGTGTGTGTGTTGTGTGTGTGTATGTTGTGTCTGTGTGTGTGTGTGTCTGTGTTCTCTCTGTGTGTGTATGTGTGTGTGTGCGTGTGTGTTGTGTGTTTTTTTTGTTGTTTGTTTGTTTGTTTGTTTTTTGTTGTTTGTTGTTTTTGTTTTTTCTAGTTCCTGACTCGACTTGACATAAGTCTGATTTTAATAACTGATGACTGGGTCCGAATGGGCAATGCAACGCATGGACAGCCCCCACCCACCACCCACCCCCCTTTGCTTGAAGAAACGACTGTTGATTGGCGTCGGGAGCTTGGGAGGTGAGTGTCCCAACAGTGGTGAGGCATTGATGCTCAGTGTCCCACCCTCACCCTCGTGGTGTTTCTTGTTAACATGTAGATAAATAATACCAAAGGAAATAAGAGGGAAGCAGGGAGAATTTTAAATATCAACTAAGTAACATAACTCTTGAGAGTCACGGAGTTATCTCCCATGTAGAATTTCTTCAAACCCAACGCAGTTTGTGCTACCCATTCAGCTGCATAGACGCAGCCACAAAGCATAAAGTGGTCAGCTCAGAACATTCCTTGTGTCTGCGTCTATGCTAGCTGAATGGGTAGCGCAAACTGTGTTCGGGGTTTGAGAAATTCTACATGGGAGATAACTCCGTGACTCTCAAGAGTTATGTTTACTTAGTTGATGTAAATAAATAGTATGAGAAAATGAAGTTTACATAAACAGATGAAGTGCAAACGGGGTGGCAGATAAGAAAAGAAAATATTCAGCACAGGATATTTGGCCTAGGTCTAACACTTCACATAGGCCTACTATTGACATAATCATTATATCAGCACACTGATCATGTGACTGCATTATAGTTTGTAACCCCGTCCTTCGTTTGATGATAACTTATATAAGTCTGCGTTCACGGGACACGCTTGTTCCAAATTGTCTTCGATTTATCTGTTCTGTTTGATTTTTCAAGCTTGTTCAATTCATCCCTGATATACGAGTAAATAAGTCAAGGGCGTCATCACTGTGGGATGTGCTTTCTTCATGGAGAGCGGTCTGGAATTTCTCGTGGGAAAAAAATCTGATCTGACGGCAAGAAGAAGAAGAAGGAGGAGGAGGAAGAGGAGAGAGGAGAAGAAAGAAAACAACAACAACAAGAACAACAACATCAACATCAACATCAACAACAACAAAGATTCCAATCCAATGCAATCCAGTTAAAAGGGGATCATTTGCATTCACACAATTCCATATGCGCTCCACTCAAATCTGTTAGAAATAATATGACAGATTACCCGACAGACAGACAGAGAGAGAGAAAGAGAGAGAGAAAGAGAGAGAGAGAGAGAGAGAAGGAAAATAAGTGTATGCATAAATGCGTGTACCTTGGTGTGAGATCAGACGGGGATCAAGATGTACTCTAGTTGGAAAATATGATAGGCTTCACATTTTTTTGTAATGCAGGTTATCAACATGTATTAGTCATTGTACAGTTTGCTATTGCTGAGGGTGATCAGGTGAAAATTCTGTGGAACTATTGTCGATGTCCCTAATGTATGTGAGATGATTGTTATGCTTGTCTCCGTGGATTGAAACAATGGAGTTTGCGTTTGTTTGTCAATATGTTTGTTAGTATATATATATATATATATATATATATATATATATATATATATATACATATATATATATGTGTGTGTGTGTGTGTGTGTGTGTGTGTGTGTGTGTGTGTGTATGTATGTATGTATGTATGTATGTATAAAATGAATTTAAAAAATCTTATTAAAAAACCTCAAAAAAGCCTTAACAGTAATAATCAGACCATATAAAAATATTCCTTTTATTCTGCGGGTCATGATGACATTTGTGTGAATAGTACCAGCCTCATCATTAAAATATAAAGTAAACATAATCAGTTTTATATGATATTAGCAGTGCCCTGAATCAGACTCATGAATGCTAAATTTGAATGACCTTGCCTCAATTTCAAGGTCACAATATGTTTTTAATATATGTATTATGTCACTGCGTCCACGTTTTCTAACTGATTGTAACCTTATTTGATTCACTAAATGAAATGGGACACAAGTAGATCACTCATAAGGAAGATTAGGAAAAGACAAGCAACATTTATAGGCCATTTTATGAGGAAGGGGATTTGGTGCACCTGGTCACAACGGGAAAGCTTGAGGGAAAGAGAGCATCAGGTAGACCCAGGGAGAGAATGCTGGACGGACTTGCAGAGTGGCTGGGGATGAAGAGGGTGGGGGAGATGCTGGGGGCAACGAGAGATAGAGATGGTTGGAAGTCCATGGTCGCCAACGCCATGCGGCAGGGCACCTGATGATGATGATGATGATGATGATGATGAAAGGAAATAGCAATTTAATTAAAATTTCTGGTTCACATTGACCGATGTTCAAAGTTTTTTATGTGTTCATGAAAATGTCAGAAATTAATTAATTTTACATATATGAGATTGAATTTATGTTCATGTTACGATATGTCTATGCAGTTTTACGCGCGCATGCGGCGTGTGCGTGTGTGTGTATGTGTGTGTGCATGTGTATGTGTGTGTGTGTGTGTGTGTTTGTGTGTGTGTGTGTTTGTGTGTGTGTGATGTGTGTGTGTGTGTGTTTGTGTGTGTGTGTGTGTGTGTGTGTTTGGCTCTGTGTGTATGTGTGTGTGTGCGCGCGCCTGTGTGTGTGTGTGTTTGTGTGTTTGTGTGTGTGTGTGTGTGCGTGTGTGTGTGTGCGTGTGTGTATGTGAGACAATGAGACAGACAGACAGAGAGGGTTAGATGGTCAGACAAAATGAGAGAGGGAGAGAAATAGACA
>CM060315.1:17164233-17166733 GCA_030674185.1 Monoplex corrugatus | reverse complement strand
CAGAGTCAAAAATGCGCCTAGTACATGTAGCCAATTATCAATCCTAAGAGAAAGTGCGGAAGACTTTATCGCACATATACAGGTGAATGAACCAGCAAGGCAGAAATTGATAGGAAGAAATGACAGAAGGCAAAGGAAACAAGGCAAAAACAAAGGGAGTGACAGAAAAGAGGAAAATTTCAAACAGAATTTCCAGAAGGTGGGCATACTGTTTATACCGAAAGAATCCCTGGCATCCCCACAGAGGGAAGAGACATAGGTAAATGAATACTCAATCTAGCCGATGATCATTTGTCTTGCTTGATCGACGCCAAGGGTCAGTCTGCGCTTGTACTCAGACTTATAGCCAGAAGAGCGGCAGAATGGTCCAGACGTTCGCCTGCCAATAAGTAAACTCGAGGTTCCAGGGTTCGCTCCCCATAAGGCCTAAATTTTTCTCCTAATGTTTGACGGGAAAAATCGAAGGAAGGGAACGAAAAAAGAGTCAGACCCGTGTGCCTTCTGGCTGCGCATGCTAAAGATTCCACGGCAGTTGAAAATCGTGAAGAGCAGGGCATTTCCCGGCTGCCTTGGTATAAAACAATGGAGAGGATAGATTGATTTCCCAGGTCCGGCCCCTTGAAGGCCAATTGGCCTTATTGCCTTTCTGAAGCCTTTATAAAAAAAAATGTGAGTATGAACACGAATTTGAAGCGAGGGAGAGGGGATGGGCGCCACCCTCGTGATGCTAGCCCCGGGAAAAGTTGAGGTCTCTGTCACCTCGCTCCCTTACGACCTCAAGGTTATGGAACTACATGTATCTAGGCAGGACCTCAGGACCTGGCCAGCTATTGGGTTTACGTGCAGGCTTAAGGCTCGTGCCGTGACCATTTTGGGTTTTCTCCATCACATGGTACCTGTGACGTTAGTGCATATGGAATTCATTTCGAGCGCGGTGACGTCATCTTGAGAAATTGAAACTGAAACTGAAACTGAAACTGAAACTCAGAATTATAACAGGCCCGAATCCTCGGTAGCGCTGCAATTCCGAGCCTCGTGTCTCGCGCTGTGTTAACGCCCTGTCTGTATACTCAACCCTATCGGTATATTTCGTTGAAAACAGCACACACAACAATATTTTCGAAATTTAAAGCTTTAGTTTTCAACAGTTTGTTTCAGAAGATTATAAATGTGTACGCAATGAAAATCAAAAGGTCACGATTAAGTTAGAAATGCAGTTATCTAAAATTCCTTGGTACAATTTGGCCTCCCTTCTTTTGGTTTCGTCTGCTTTTACAGCGAACGGCGACACATTTTTTTTCACCCCAACAAATTATTCAAAACTATTTCATCATTTTGGTAGACAGTCCTATTTCGATCTAATGTGCACAAAGAAAATATCTGTTTTAATTCATCTTCATCATCATCAGGTGCCCTGCCGCTTGGCGTTGGCGATCATGGACTTTCATCTGTCTCTATCTCTCGTTGCCCCTAGCATCTCTCCCACCCCCGTCGTCCCCAGCCACTCTTCAAGTCCGTCCAGCATTTTCTCCCTGGGTCTACCCGGTGTTGTCCTTCCCTCCAGCTTTCCCGTTGTGACCAGGTGCTCCAATTCCCCTTTCCTCATAAAATGGCCTATAAATGTTGCCTGTCTTTTCCTAATCTTCCTTATGAGTGATCTACTTGTGTCTGCCTCCATCAAGACTGTCTCGTTTGTTTTCTTTGCTGTCCATGGAACTCTCAACATTCTTCTTAGAAATCACATCTCGGCTGCCTCAATCTTGTTCTGGCTTTGTTTGTTGACTGTCCACGCCTCACATCCATACAACAGTATTGGTTCTATATAACATTCAAGAACTCATCTTAAATGAACAAATTTGAGATGTTTCAAAAACAGAATATATACTACACGTCATTATTGAAGGGCCAGGAACGTTTTTGAGTCAATTTTTGAAAGGAGAAATAACCTATTTTCTCTTACTCTTTTCTCCAATTCGTTGCCGTAACTGAATGGATAAGAGCTCAGACAACATTGCAGTTTCCTTTTGGCACGTGTTTGGGGATTTGCCGATTTGCAATGGGCGGCCCAAGGAAGACAATTTCCACACGAAATTGTCGAATCTTCAGCAGGGTCTCTCTGACGACGCAGGCAAGGTAGCGACAAAATTCGCTTTGCACGTGCAAGGCAAGCCCTTTTTGAACACTACTCCAGCCAAAGTTGCCCGCAGACGAGGATAAAAAGGACCCGTTCTTGGTTCGTTTTAACCATGCTTGCAAGACGACGGATGACGGATGAGCAGCGGGGGAGAGCCCTCGCTCTGCTTGATGAAGGCCTAGCGCAGCAGGAAGTTGCTAGACGACTTGAAGTGTCGCATTCCACAATCCAGAGACTGCTGGAGCGCTTCAATGAGACTGGAGCAGTCCAGGAAAGGCGTCACACGGGTCGACCCAGAGTAACGACAAGACAGCAAGACCGCTACCTTGCCCTCTCCGTCCTGAGGGAAAGGGCATCCACTGCGGT
>CM060315.1:17006733-17156733 GCA_030674185.1 Monoplex corrugatus | reverse complement strand
GATGTATGAAAGTTAATAGTAATAAATGTTATCTCTTCCTTATTAAGAGGAATGGGGAAAAGAGTCAAAATAACATTGTGATCTGTCTAGCACCATTGGTTGAAAGGAGAGCGTGCGGTTGCGTGACAGACAAGTGCTTTATGCATGTTTTGAATGCGTGAGCATGTACAAGCATGACAGAAATAAAGCCATCCATCAGGCGATCAAGAGAAGGAATTTTGATCTCGAGTTCAATCCCAGCCAATAATATTAAAGACTGGTCTGTTTGCTGCCCATCTTAATGTTACTGTTACTGCTATTCTTGTTTAGAGCCCAACCGACTGCATAGAGCCATAGCAAGGTTATAACCAGTCCAAAACACACACGATACTTCAACAGGAAAAAAAAAAGAAAAGAAAATTAAGTACACATATCAATGCATTCGTGCACATAATCTAAGGACATGCCCCTGACGCTGACCACTCTGTCCAATTTATCGTACAGAGGATTTAAAAAAACATACCTGAATACAAATTTAAACTTAACTAAGGACACTAAAACATATGAAAACGGGCCCAAATTACCAAAAATTGCTTCCGATATCTCATTTTACTAGAGTACAAAAAATGCACTTAATACCTGTACTTAGTTATCAATCCTAAGAGAAAGTACATAAGACTTTATGGGAAACATACAGGTGAATGGACCAGCAAGGCAGAAAATGATAGGAAAAAATGACAGAAAGCAAAGGAGGTAGAAAGAAAGAGAGAAAGTGATAGAAGAGGAAATTTCTATCACAGAATATCCAGAAGGTGGGGATACTATTTATACTGAAAGAGCCCCTGGCATCCCCATGGGGGGAGGGGGGGCATCTTAATGCTTCCGTCAGTTTTGGTGGTGTCAGCGTAGTGTTTCATTGGTCCCTTTACCCGCCCCACCACACTCTACCCTCATTTCAAGTCAAGACCTTGCTGGCACATAGGGTTTTGTGCAGGCTCAAGGAATCTACCGGATGACTGCTGGCAGATTTGGGTGGAGCGCATGTAGGATTGTCCAAGTGCGATGATTCCCTTTTGAACAAACTCCAAACAAGGATTGCCCATACCATGTAGCAGCTAGGTGAAATGGCAAAAAAAAGTGACAGAATTTAACACAGGAACTGAAGCACTATCAATGGGGTATTGTGGGACTTGATGTCCACCTGAATATATAGTGTGTGTGTGTGTGTATATATACATATACATATGTATACACATACATATATGTATATATAAATATATATAGTCAAACATATATATACAGTCAAACACACACGCACACACACAATTGTTTTCCGCATGCTATCAGGACTGTAAACATTTTTTTGTTTTTCTGGGGTATACAAAATATTCTCAGAATGGCTTGACCATCTTTTATACCTCTCCGTATCCTTCACCGTGGCAAACTTAAGTATCACTTTCGTTGTCATTTTCTGTCACCTCTACCACCATGGACAAGACAAATGTATGGACCAAGGGAAGCAACCTAAGATTTATTAACACAAAGCATCACAACAATTTATACCTGTAGCCTATTCTCTCGGCTGAATTTTTCTTTTTCTTTTTGCAGCAGTAGGCCTACTTCCCATACTGATAAGCTTTGTAGGCTACCTACAGAAGCATATCCATTGCCAAAGCTTGGTTCAACCCCTCCTTCCACCCTCAACCATGCCCCACCCCCTATAACCGGCCCAGTAGTCGTGTGGTAGGGACGTCAAATTACATTTCAATGATCTGGGTTCGACTCTGCCTGGGAATCACTAGTGGGTAAGCATGAAGATATTTCCGATCTCCTAGGTAAACATATGTGCAGACTTACTAGTGTCTGGGTCCCCTTCACGTGCATGAGCATTTAGAATATCAAACATGTATGTTAAAGATTCTGTAAGCCATTTCAGCGTTCACTGACTTACAGGAACATCAAAGACCCAGCATACATGCCAACCAAAAAATGTAGACAATCTTTCTTCTGCTTTCTTTTTCATTTATGTTTTCTTTTCATCCAGCTGCTTCTACCAGAAAGGCGTTGTGGGAGATGAAGTTGGCGATCCGCAGCAAGATGAGAAGCCTAAAGTAGCATCTTGCTGTGGGTACAAAGAGTGTCTGAGACAGTATCATGCCAATAAAAATGTATAAAAAAAATCCCAACAATTTCATGAATACGATACTAATCAGTACCTTTCCATTTTTCTTCGATGTAACATTCCTTGTCCTGAATTACCAATTCTCGTTTCTTGGCCATGTCTAAATTGCTTGTTGCTAGGCAACAAGAGTTGATAATTATGTTGTATCTGTCTGGCCACCTCCACTTCCAAGTCATCTAAGCTGCAGAAACATACATCACAGTGGGGTTCTTTACCTTATGGAATAGATCTGGGGAAGCATGTTTAGGGAATAGTCACCTATGCAACCAGAGCATTGGATGGCCTCAGGATAGTTACACTCAAATATGTCATTATTTTAAAATTTGACCATAAATTCTGCTCATTCTTTTCACCTTAAAGAAAACAGGTAGAACATTGAAGCATATTTCACACTTATTCGTGGCAGAGCGTCCCAGTAATGTGAAGTCATAAATGATGTTACTCTCTCTCTCCTTTGTGACAAGATGCATTGTCATATTATATCAATGACGAATCATTGAAAGTGTTTTATATTCTTTCCAGATCACTGATCTAAGCAATTTCTTCAGAAACATCCAGCAGTTGCCTTAATTAACAGTTTGTCCCATAGAAATGCAATGCGTCGTCAACAAGCCTATATCCTGGTTATCATGTACGCATGACATTATCATCTTTAAATTTCCTTGCTTTCGTGTAAATTTAGTGGTCAGTGTATGGGTGGGAGTGTGCCACTCGGAAAATTATCTCGTTAATTATGGCACAAAGCTTTTTACCCAGGTTTCATCAATGGTAATTATCCAATTTAAAAAGCTGCCACTTTCATTTCTGTACCTATTTAACAGTCTCTGCAAATCAGATGTATGTTGTATGTTGTTTTGTTTTTTTAAATCTCCAGTAAGGTAGTACAGGACCCATTTTGCTGCAACATCTCATTTCAAGTTTACTTGTTAAATTGCAAAAACTGATCTGAGACCAGTATTAATACCATAAGTGATCACTATACACATGATTCAACTGTCTTCATTAAAAATTTCTCAAAAGTGTTAAAACTTTTTTCTTGTCAGCATCTTCAAACTATCTTCCCAACTATGCTTGCCTTTAACGTCATGTTTTCTGTCTTTACAGAATGACACCCACCTGTCAACTGCAGTCTGCAAAACAGCTTGGTTCCCACATACAACTTGTAGTGTTTCTAGTATATCTGCACCATGATTATATTTGTAAAATTCAGTTTTAATGTAAGTGTGCTGTCTTTCCAACACCTAATGTGGCCATGATACGTGGAATGACTGTATCAATGTGACATAACAAACGACATCACAATATTTGCATGTTATTTCCTAATTAGATCAGGGAATAATTGGGTCAAGTGCGTGTAAAGTTTCAAAGCACTTCAACAATTACTTTTTCAGTTACTAGAATATTTTTGGTATTCATTTTGACGACTTTCACAATGTGTAACAGCACACTGCCTATGAAGCAGAATACTGGATGGCCTCAGTATTGCTACAATTAGACTGTCATTATTTTCGAACTTGACCATCGATCTTGCTCTTTCTGTTTAATATAATAGAAAACAGACAAAAGCATATCTGACATGATTCTTATCTGAAACAAATTTAACAACACTGAGCCTGTGTCCTAGTTATGTACCTGGTTCTGCATTTAAGACTATCACATGGAGTTTGGTTCAAACTTTTTCAAAAATCTACTGCAAATGATCCTGGTGGGATAGAGACAAATCTGAAGGATGGTAATGTTTTGTTTTTGTTTTTTTATATATTCAAAAGCTGCCACTTAGAAAAAAGTTTTAAAAAACTGAAAGGAGTCTAGGGGCTGGCAGCGCCCTGTATGGGGGTATGCCCCACAGACGCTGAAGCTTTTTCAAAAAACAGATTTTCTGTTTCTGACTCTTTTGAAAAAACGGATTCCGTCATCAAACAGAAAAAGTTGCACCCATGTAAATAAAACAACAAAATGGTTCAATCGATCAAATTATAAACAAAGATGCTAAACCTGTTTATTCATCCAACTCCATGTTAAAAAACTCTCTTCACACACACACACACACATGCACACACGCCCACATGCACATGCACACACACACATACATGCGCACACACACAATCAAAATTTTGTAAAACACAAGGCACAATTTTCAAATATTATATTTTCTAGGTAGATCAGAATCCATTCTCACACGTCTACAGTAAAACTTTTGCTCCAGTTCATTATCTGTCAACAAACTTTTACAAAGTCAAAGCACCTAACCAAGCAGAAGACCCATCATTTGAATTTGGGCTGCAAACTGATGCAAGTTTGTGACTCACACTGGATCAACTGTACATTTCTTTCAGTACCAAGGAGCTTGTCTTTGTACATTCTAATCTTGCCACAACATGTGTTTGTCATTCTTGTTCTTCATCCCCCATCCCCATCCCAATATTACTTTACTTCGAAATAACATTTTCAACCATTTTCTGGTCTCTTTATGCAAAACATGACGCTGTAAAAAATAAAACAAACTTGCACTTTCACACATGAAACAAATAAGTAAAATATGAGGCCAGACAGAAACAAACTGTTCAAATGCGCTGATCTCCTTCAGGGTTAGGACGTGAAGTCAAGTAACTACGAGTGTGACCTCCCAATGTCTTTTCTCGTCTAAACTCTGCTGGGTTGATGTTCGCGAATCCCTCCATCTTTCCTGCCTTCCAGACCAGGGCAGCAAACCCCAAAGCGAAACCCAGTCCCCAGCCAAGCTTCTGGCTCTTGACTGAAACACAGAGAAAAACGAGAGACACATATCATCATCATCATAATCATCATGTGCTGTGCTGTGCCATGCCGCATGGCGTTGGTGATCATGGCCCTCCATATGCATCTATCCCTTGTCATGGCAAGCACATCTTCCACCCTCTCTGTCCTCAGCCACCCTGCAAGTCCATCCAATATTTTCTCCCTGGGTCTACCTGGTGTTCTCTCTCCCTCCAGATTTCCTGTTGTGACCAGGTATAAATGTTGCTTGTCTTTTCTTGATCTTCCTTATCAATGATCTTCTTGTGTCTGCCTCCATCAAGACTGTCTTGCTTGTTTTCTTGGCTGCCCATGGAACTCTCAACATCTTCTTTCAAACCATATCTTGGCTGCCTCAATCTTGTTCTGATTTTGCCTGTTGACTGTCCATGCCTCACAACAATATAACATTATCAGTTCTATATAACATTAAAGAACTCCTAGAGACACATAAGACTGGTTTAATACCTTGATGTAACACTACAGTCAATGATTTCAACAGTTATAAATGTTCAGGGTAGGACACTAACGGTTTCCTGACGAGGCGTGTGATTGTTTGTGCTGGGCATGTGATAAGTGCTGTAACCTGATTTTCTTACAATCTGCCATGCAGAATCTGATCATTTAATTTGTCAGATGGCTGCACGCAGATCAAAGGGGAACGGATGTGAAACTAACAAATCCCAAATTCCTATCCTAATTCTGATCTGTGTGCAAGGAATAAGATTAATGACAGTGTATAAAATACTTTATGTTTTGAGCCTGAACGATATGGTGCATGGAACATGTTTTGAAATTAAATAAAAGTCTAGATATTGGGGCAGAAATCTGTTGAAAGACATGATTTTAAATTCTGTTACTTACATGCAGTTCCAAAGACACTGCCAGTTGCCAGGCCCCCCCAGAAGTGGTTGATGGGATCATCTTTACCACCACGGAGATTAGCAACTACGCAGGTTGTGGCAGCAAACACCCTCCTGCAGCAACTGAAAATACACATGTATATCACCAAAGTTTCATTTTTCCAGGACAAAAACTATCTCAAAGGCTACTAAAACCACCAAACACCAAAGCTCAACTTTTATCAGTTTTAACACAACTCAGTAAAATTATACACATGAAATGGGGTGACCTTCTATGTGTGTATCATATCTTTTGTTAATTTGTTTTGTCACTTGTTTCCCTGTACTATACTCAGCCTTCTTAGACCAGCAGTTTCTGTTTATGTTGCTTTAAATAAACCATGTCCTGTACTCCTTGTTGTGACATTTGCCCTTAATGTTCATAATAATTGTCACTTTTACTAGTTTTAGCCCCTTCACTGCTGAGGCTGTCTGAACTAGCTTAATGGCCAAGTGCTGAGCTACTTTCCCTGCAGAGAAGTGTGTCTTGTTGGCAATGTGCATGACAACATATTCATGAAAAAGAAGAGGAAAAGATTGCACACTTAATTCAATCAGCCAGTCACCACTGAAATCATCATCAGAATATGCATCTGAAACAGTTTCATCAAGCGTTAATGAACCCTTCATCACCATAAGAAACTATGAACTTTGTACCACTTCAATTGAGAGAATACTTTACAAGTGTATTCCACCAACCACCAAACTTTTTCAAACACAAAGAACACACACTTTGTGTACCATGAGAAAGGAAAGAGCTCCAGTTTCTATTGGTGTGCTTATTATTCATGTGCAAAGCAATGCATGCCATTTATTGGCAACATGATCGACAGTGGGTGTCTAGTGATGAACGGTTCATCAGCCGCATAGCAGCACAGCCTGAAAAATTACCGGCCTATCTCTAATCTCTCTTTCTTGTCAAAACTCCTCGAAAAAGTTGTCCTCAACCGGCTGAACTCTCACCTGTCTGCCAACAATCTCCTCAATCCTTTCCAGTCAGCCTACCGCCAGTGCCATAGCACTGAAACTGCCCTGCTACACATTCTCAACAATCTCCTCCTTGCAACTGATATTGGCAAAGTCTCTCTCCTCACACTCCTTGATCTGTCTGCAGCCTTTGATACCATTGATCATGGTATTCTCCTTTCTAGACTTCATCATACTTTTGGCATCTCTGACATTGCTCTCTCCTGGTTCACTTCATATCTATCAAACAGAAAACAAACTGTTCTCATCAATGGCACTTATTCTCAACCTGCATACATGATACCTGAACTGTAGTGTTCCACAAGGATCTGTCCTTGGCCCTGTTCTTTTCATTCTTTACACCTCCCCCCTGTCCACCATCATCAACTCCCACTCTATAAAACACCACTTCTATGCTGATGACACCCAACTTCAAGACAGTGACTCACCTGACAATATACAGCGCCTCTTGACTCGCACCACTGAGTGTTACTCAGACATTAAGAACTGGATAACATACAATAAACATCAGCTTAATGACGACAAGACAGAAGCTATCCTCATTGGCACCCGTCAGAAACTTTCTCAGCTGCCTCCTCTTTCTCTCCCATTATGTAACACATCAGTCCCAATTTCTGATTCAGCTAAAAACCTTGGTGTCTGTATTGACTCTACCCTCTCCATGAACAACTTTGTTTCTCAAACTGCCAGATCTTGCTACTATCATCTCCATCGTATAAGCCTGATCAGGAATTATCTCTCTGTCGAAACAACTGCAAAACTCGTTCTCTCCTTCATAATATCTCGCATTGACTATTGCAATTCACTCCTGTCTGGTCTTCCTGCCTCCACCATTCACATCCTACAGCGCATTCAAAACAATGCTGCACGCCTTGTACTCAAAAAGAAAAAAGCTGACCACATATCTCCTCTCCTGGCACAACTTCACTGGCTCCCTGTATCAAAGCGCATACAGTACAAACTAGACACCATGTGCTACAAAAGCCTCAATAACGCAGCCCCCGATTACCTGTCAAGCCTACTTGAGATCTATGTTCCCTCACGTACCCTCCGCTCTGCCTCCGATCCTCTGACTTTTCGCTTTCCACGCACTAAGCTCAATACCTATGGTCCACGAGCCTTCTCTGTTTCTGGTCCACTCTCCTGGAACAAACTTCCTCTCTCAGTCCGTCAGCAACCTACTTTTGTCTCCTTCAAGTCCGCTCTCAAAACTCACCTTTTCTCCTCTGCATAAAATCCTGACCTCACTCAATCCCCTCTGCAGCCTGTCTCCACTCAGAGGGGAATCACATTGTAATATATAATTGTATATAATATGCTCTATAATTTTCCATTGCTTTTATTCTTTCTCCCCATTTATAGCCGTGTGCGTGTGTGTGTGTGTGTGTGTGTGTGTGTGTGTGTGTGTGTGTGTGTGTGTGTATGTATGCGTGCGTGCGTGCGTGTGTGTCTGTTTCAGCGCTTAGATTTGATTTTATCAAGATTTTGTGCTATATAAATATTTGTAATTATTATATTGTAATTACAGCCTCTTTGCTGACGAGCAGGTTCAGCAGACACAGTCGGCACCAAACCACTTTCATAGTATATAGGCCTACAGAGTACACACATGTTTCACATCACACTTTTTTTTCTACAGACTATATAAAACAGTTTTGAAAACATTTAGACTTTTGCATGTCTGCAGCAAATTCATAGTCCCTGCTAGTTAAGATGCAATTTTTTCTGGTAATAATTTTTTTCTTTCATACAGGTGTTTTTGCTCAGCATCACAAATGATCACAAACAAGAGATCATTTGCTGACATAATATGTCTTCTGTGCCTGTATCATCAGTCTGTCAGTTGTATGCTTTTGTGACGAGTTTGGTGCTCTAGCAAGATGAAACACTGTTCAAGAATCATTATTTGTTATTCTTACAATAAAGGATAAAATGTATATTTACACATGGGTAGTCCATATTTTGTCAGTCTGATCAGGACATTGGAGCCAAGAGCAGGGTTGTCTGCTGTCGTGGAGGTCAAGCCTGCTACTAAGGCAAATGTGGTACCTGTGCATAATTATACAATAATAATCCATATTACTTGAAAAACTTTAAAAGTGCAATGGCTACTGATAGTCATTCAAGTCAAACGGCCAGAATTGATGTCAAACAAGCATTGCTCACTGATTCATAAAATTCATTTCAAAACACAGTAGGCCCTATAAAAAACATTATCTTAAAAAGGAAATTCTACACTATTTCAACTATTAAACCTGGACTTTGTTCTCAGTCTGTCATTGGACATTGGATCTCAAAGACTAATGAATAATGCTGGCACAAAAAATAAAATAAAAAGGGCAGTAAGCGTAACGTGAGTAAGACATTTTATTCTTCTGGTCAGCGAGGCAAGAGGTACTGATGTTTTGGTGAGTCAGACAGTACAGCAAACATATTACAACCACCTTCATTTTCGAAATAATGAACAATATAGCAAATGAGCAATACAATTAGACAAAGAATTAAACCACTCTGACTGCAGACTGTAGTGAAGTTCAGAATTCGAGTTTGTTCAAGAGATTCATTGCACTTAGAAAATTCCATATTTTTTATGTATAGCCACCTAAATCTGCCAACAATTATCAGGCAGACCCTTTATGCCTGCACAAAACCCTATGCACTGGCAAAGTCTTGAAATTTGAGGGGGAGAGGGGGACTCAAAATATCAGATCTCCACTACTTTCATTACCAGACTGTAGTAAAGGAATACTAACATTCACTGTGTGCACATGTGTGTGTGTCTTTTTTATCTGTGTGTGTGCATGTGTGTGTCTTTTTATCTGTGTGTGTGTGTGCGCGCGCGCGGGTGCGTGTGTGTGTGCATGTTACCACTGTACATTTACATGTGTATGTGATACTATGTGTGGGTGTGATTGTGTATGCATTTACATGTCTTATATGTCTGTGTGCATACTTAAACTACAGTGTGTTTGTGGGTGTGCATGTACATGTGTGCATGCACACATGCCTATGTATCTGAGTGCATACACGCGTATTTGTACAAACATGCATGTGAGACAGAATTGGAGTGCACCTATGTGTATGTGTATGCACAAGTGTTTGTATGCATGAGTTCATGTAAGTGAACATAAAAAAAAATCTTCACACCTCCACACTTACTCAGTGATAACTATGCAGTCATGAACAGGTGTGTACAACATACTCTTACAACAAAGCTTTATCTTCGTCATCTAGATATGCAGGCCTAAGTCTCAGTAAATATGCATGCGCATGCGTGCATGCAATGATGCATATGTATCTGGGTGCATACAAATATTTAACTCTGATTCCCTCACCCTATCCAGCAGCTTCCTGCAGGAAGCTGGTGGGTAGGGCGAGGGAGGCAAAGGGTTAAGTTTTTGAGCTGGTGGACAGGGTGCAGAAGTTAAAGGGATATTCTGGTTATGCAGCCACTATCTCTCACTCTCTAGAATTGTAATCACAACTTAAGAATCTGACTGCCAAGTTTAGGATTTTTTCGTGGCAAACATTGTTTGTTTGTTTGTATGTTTGGAGGGGGCAAAGACTGTATTACTGAGCCTGAGGTCTCCATATTTCCTGGCAATTATTCACATAAAAGGGTGCAGTTTAGATCTCTCTCAGTCATGAGAGATATAAACTATGGCCTATTCAGTGAATAAAATAAACAGTTCTTCCGCATTCTTCCACTTCCAACGCCACATGATAATGATTACTGCAGGCAAGAGACCAGTTCTCTGAGTCGTAGGCCTAATTGTTTTTACTCTGGGCGTCTGGCTCATACGCTGAATCAGTGAATGCGGTCAACATATCGACTCACCTACAGCACCACTGTATGCCGACAGGGTCAGGGTCTTCTTCAAGCAATCGTCTCCATCTTTTACTTGGTAAAAGGGATACAATGTCCGGTTCCTAGGTCTTGGGGGAAAGTATTTCTGACGATGCTCTTCAGACATGTCTGTGCCTCCTGAGTTTTACAGCAACCGCTGTGAAGGACACAGGAAGTGAGCGATTTGGCTTGGTAAACTTCACGTTTGGGTGCCCCGAGAACGGTTGTTTCCCTTTTTTGCTCTTGGGTATGGTGGTGGAGGATAGGTTTGTTGGGACTGCTCTCTGAGAACGCGATTATTGATTCAGCCCTTGGCAGCATCCCCAGCATGACTGTGTGTGTGTGTGTTGTGTGTGTGTGTGTCTGTGTGTGTGTTTCATTTTTGTGGATTAAGGATACTGGATAGGCAAGAGAACTAATGTAATGGGGTGATTGTTATAGAGCGTAAAGGGGTTATTGTGGTGGATTTCTATGATGTGATTTGGGGGGGTGGGGAGGGGTTGTGTTTTGTCACCAGATCTGTTTTCACTTACAGCGAAAACATCATGAGGAACCTGGAGGAAGACCCTGGATTAAAGGTTGGAGGAAAAATGATAACATTCGATACGTAGATGACAGCATGCTAATTGCAGAAAATGAAAGGGACCCACAAAACCTTGTGAATATACTAGAAATTGAAAGCAAAGGTAAGGGGTTGGAACTAAACAGCAGGAAGACTGATGTCATGGTGATCAGTAAAAAACATGAAATCCCTTCATGCAAAATAACAGCAAACGGCACAACCTTGAGACAGGTTGATAAGTTTAATACCTGGGAACGATTACTTCACCAGATGGCAGATGCACATCAGAAATAGTCAGCTGAATCGGCCAAGGTAAAACAGCATTCAAGAAGATGAAAAGCATTCTTACCAACAAATGCCTATCATTAACATCAGGAAGAGAATTCTTGAATGTTATATAGAACCAATAATGTTATGCAGTTGTGAGGCATGGACAGTCAACAAGCAAAGCCAGAACAAGACTGAGGCAGCCGAGATGCGGTTTGTAAGAAGAATGTTGAGAGTTCCATGGACAGCAAAGAAAACAAACGAGACTGTCTTGATGGCGGCATACACAAGATCATTTATAAGGAAGATTAGGAAAAGACAGGCAACATTTATAGGCCATTTTATGAGGAAAGGGGAATTGGAGCACCTGGTCATGACAGGAAAGCTGGAGGTAAAGAGAGCACCAGGTAGACCCAGGGAGGAGATACTAGACGGACTTGCAGAGTGGCTGAAGACAAAGAGGTTGGAAGAGATGCTTGAGGCAACAAGAGAGAGAAAGATGGAAGTCCATGATCGCTCAATGCCATGTGGCAAGGCACCTGTGATGATGATGGGGAGGGGTTGTATAGTGCACTCATATTTGAGAGCCCTTTGTGTGTGCATTTAATTTTTTTTTTTAATCATGCTGATGAATAGATGCATTTCACTAAAATCAAAGTTTTTCAATTACAGAGTGATACAATAATAGACACAGGATCCATGTGCTAAGGGCCTCAAGATCTTGCCAGCATGTAGGGCTTCTGTACAGGTTTACAGCTTTTTGCCATGATTATTTTGGATCTTATCCATCACATGGCATTTGTGCTATGTGTGCATATGGAATTTATTCCAAGCATGAGAGACACCACCTTCGAGAAACTGAAAATCTTCAATGGAAGTGAATGCTGGTATATTTCCACATACCAGCCATAGACATGATTTAATGGGTCTTTAACATGTATGTTTAATATTCTGCATGTGTATACATGCAAAGAAAATTTTGGCACTGGCAGGTCTGCACACATGTTGACCTGGGAGATGGGAAATTTCTCCAATCTTTATGCACCACATAGTGTCTGGGCAGACTGAACTCAAGACTTTTAATTTGTGTAATTAACATACAGGCACGTTTTTCTTAAGTGTGTTCATCCACCAAGACTATTCACTATAAAGAATTTGTAATAATTTTCATCTGTTAAAGTCGGTATCCTATGCATTGAGGTCCCCATCTTGGATTGACTTAACAGCTGCAGTTATTGTAATGACACGACTGCAGTCTCCACACCAAGGGCAACTCACAATTGGTCTGCCCTCCATGACAAGCATTTGCCACAAGGTGATGGACTGCTTCAGGTAATCATAACAGACACTGCTAAAATCTGCAGAAATGACCCTGCACTGCATGGAATCTCTTCTGATGTGATTGGATTCACATGACAGTCTCCACTCACTCAACCTCTATGACAAGGCCTGCCATTGTCATCACGTGGTGTGATTGTTTTTCTAATGGTGAATCAGAAAATGTTCAGCTGAACTCCACTGAAATATCTCTGCAATGGTGTGGGAATTCTTCTTGTATGGTCTATTGTGATGGACTGTGACTATATCAGTCTGTGAATAATTGGCTTGGTGACTGCAATGGATGATTAACTGGAACTAGTAGCATCAAGTTAATTAGACTAAAGCTTTTTGGTATCAAAAGAATATCACACATGCAAAGAAATACAATCTCACCACCACCACTATCAGCACTACTACTAGTGACTATCATCATCACCATTACAAATGCCAATAACACGGACACACACACAAAAATTTGTTTCAGACATTTACTTTCAAGTAAAGTGCACACATTATATGCATGCTGTACAACGTGCAGAAGTAAAATCACACTCATGATACAACATATGCACACATAATATGTGCAACACATCCACAACTTAATACATACAACACATGCATACATATATTTCCATCCATTCAGTTCACCACATGTATCTAAACTCTGACCGTTACGTTCACATGCTACCTCATGATGTCTTTCATTGCTTGCTCTCTCTCTCTCTCTCACACACACACACAATCACACAAAGACAGGTGAAATGTATTTTTGTGGGCCTACTACACAAAAGGAAGAAAACAAAGTTTAATCCCAGCCTGCACATAAAAAATGGCCCGTTCACTGTCCATCTTAACCTTCACAGTGCCACCCTAGCCATCCTGAAATGGTAGATAATTCACAACCCTGTCACTGCCATGATCACTGTTCAGGAACATTAGTCACATATCTCATCTTCAGAAAGTCCTTTCTTTGTTCGAGAATCATAAACTTGGGCAGCTTTAGACCTGTCAAGGTTCCCTTGAATCTACTAATAAATGGGAAACTTACATCATTCAGAAGCGCACTTTTCAAGCAATTTTGCTTGCTGTTTTGGATTGTGAACAACGAGGCGAAGCAAGCAAAATGGCAACACCAGATCTGAACGCAAGTATGAGCACAAATCACCTATTAAACTAATGAATTTTGCTGCCAATTAGCAAGAATAAAGCTGAATGCTTGATAAAAATAACTACAGTCTGATGATTCTTTGGAAGAGGAAGTTTAGGCAGATGAGGAATATCAACCGCCAATATGTACTCTTGACCAGAGAGCTGAACCGAGTTCGACAGCATTCCTAAATAATCTGGATTAAATTCTGAACTAACATCAGTAAAAATACACATTTTGAGGAAGGAAAATGAATGGGCAATAATTTTCAACTATATTAGTTCATAGTTTAACTCAGACTTTCATTTCCAGGAACACCCATTTTTTGTGAAAATTCCTTTGCAAATAAGTGTATTATCTGCCAAATTCCATGGCAGATTAAGGATTGATGTTCCACTCATTCTGGAGGTGTGAGCTTAGTGTTTCAAAGGTCCTCTCCTTTCATCCCCACCCACCCACTAATCCAATTCCTAAACCTTAAAGCACACAGGGTTTTGCACAGGCTCGGTGAGTCTATCAAATGATTACTGGCAGATTTGGATGGACAGCATGTACCGTAAAGTTCGGGCTACTGGGCACACCGGTATATAAGGCACACCACTAAATTATAGAAAAATCTTAACTATATTCACACATAAGCTGCACTGGTTCATAAACCGCACTTTTTCAATGGCCAGGTCGATCACCTTAAACTTGAAGGCTGCTTCGTAGACATTACATTGCGTTTTCGGCATGATGAAGGTGTACACTTGAGCAGAATGCTTATATGTGTGTGGATTTGATTTAAAAACGTGAACAGTTAACAGTTAACACTTTAGCATGAATAGTTAACACTTTAACATGGAGCTCACCAAAAAATTCATGAACGGTAAACACGATTTTGGTGAGTTAAGAGAAGCTAAAAATATACGAGAACGTGACGCTCCTGGGATCAGGGAAAATCCACAAATAAGCCGCATCGTTTTTTAAGCCGCAGGGGTTAAAGCTGGGGGAAAAAGTCGCGGCTTATAGCCCGAACTTTACAGTGGATATGTCAGAGTAATAAATCTCTCCTGAACAAAGTGAAAACTAAAAATAAAGTGCCTATCATTGCAGTGGGGTTTTAATGTACAGAGGCACCTCAGGATACGAGCGTCTCCCCATACAAGCAAATCAGGTTATGAGCACAAAATACTTGGAAACTTCGCCTTGGGATTTGAGCGTTCGCTCGCGTTACGAGCAATGTTGTGGTTACACCACATGCTTCTGCCGCTGCATCCCACTCTCAGTGTGCGTTGTTCTCTCATAGCGGAAGCATCCCTGCGTTCATTTGCACTTTTATGTGGTTTACGTGAAGGAATTTTGTAACCCACGATGTCGTCCAAGAAGACAGTTGCTAAAGGTAGTGCTGCTAAGAGGAAGGATACAATTTCCATAGAATTGAAGGAGGAGATCAAAGGAAAACACAAGCGTGGTCTACCATGTTAACTGATTTTTATATTGATATTTTTGGGGTGTGGAACGGATTAATTGGATTTCCATTATTTTAAATGGGGAAATTTGTTTCGAGATAAGAGTTTTTCATGATACGAGCTACGTTATGGAACGAATTAAATTCGTAACCCGAGACGCGACTGTATTTGTCTGCTTTATCAAATCAGATTTTACATAAATCAAAATAGTTAAAATGTCTTAAACAACGTTATATTTCTACATAAATCAAAAAGAAAAAAAAGTTTCAATCAATCACACTTTTCTTCTTGGATTTATATTCACTTTGTCAAAACATTTTTTGCCCCAAATCATAATTTCAAAAAAATCGTGTGTATTCTAATGAACAATGTCACAACAACCAACCTCACTCAAATGATAAATATTGTTTAGGGGAAGAGCATCCATTAATTTCAGCTTTAAGCATGCGTTAAAGTTCTTTGTTCACATTGCTTATAGCCCATCCAACTACTAGTCTACAGCCATCTCAGGATAAACTCCACGTTAAATAGGGCCTACAACTCCAAGTTTAATTAAAAAGACAAGAGATATCCTTTCAAGTTGAAAAGGCATGTAAAAATCTTTCCAATACATATGATCATATAAGATGACATCTATTGATCTCTTGTAAAAACACTTAAAAGTGCATCAGGAAAGTGGATGGGATCAAGTATTTTTCAGGCAGGAGGGTCTTACAGAGCCATACAAAACGCAGCTATAGTAGTCTAGTTTAGAGTGAATTAAGGCTCTGTATAGGTGGAGCAGTGTTTTCTTGTCAGTGCCCCAGTCCATATGAGCAACAACTCGAAGAATGTTCATGGCTTTCTGGCATGAGGTTTTAGGATGTTGGAAATGACAAAGTAAATTTAGCTTTTGGTTAAAAAAAAAATTCAGCTTGTAAAAATAAAGAGTCCCAGTAATTTAGTTCCTTTTACAGCTGGGATGATGGACTTGCAAGGTCAGCAAAAAATGTCAGAGGTTATGAAAGTGGATACTCTATGCTTTGGATGCTGAGAAAGTAAAGCCATTTACCTCTTCCACTGTCAGATCTTATCTACACAGAGCTGCAGTCGCTACTGAACGCCTACACACATGCATCTAGTTGTACATACTACAAAATTATCTGCGAACAGAGAAGATCTAGAGCCCTGCTGTACTGATCTGACAATATTACTGACTTTTATACAAAACAGACCAGGAGAGACAATACTCTCTTGTGTACACTCAACTCCTGCTCATGGATGTCAGAGACAATAGCACTGACATGGGCTTGGAATTGTCACTAGGCCGAGAAATTTTTGATAAACAGAGGCAGCTGAACTCGAAAACCATGTTCCTAAAGTTTAAAAGTGTTCCCGGTTTCCAGAGTTAACAGACACCAGCAGGTGCAAATAATGATTTCTGTCCAAAACTACAGAGAAGTTTGACAGATAATAATATCCTGACAGATGGTAATAGTCTGATCATATGTCTTAAACATGCAAGACTCATTTTGAAATCTTTCTACGCCATGTCAAGACTGAAATGTATACTGTTTGTATCTAACGTTATGTACATCATGTAGCAGTTCACTCTTTCAGTCCCTCACCCTAAACCGTATTTCTATGAGGACTGAAGCTGAGATCTACTTTCAGAAAGCTAATGGGTAGGGTCGAGGTAGTGAAAGAGTTATCACATACTGGTACAATGCCCAAAGCTGAGATTTTTTCTTTTCTGATCCACTAATGAATGCCCCACACAGCCTCTGCAGCATCACACAATTTGGCACAAGTAAGGGCCGCAGACAGGGGATAGTTGCTTATGGAATACTGTGCCTCTGAATAATCAACCTCAACCTGGAAAAAAAGCAAAAAGAATAATATTAGTAATAGTAGTAGTGGCAGTAGTAGTAATAATAATAATAGTAATACTATTATTATTATTATTATTATTATTACTAGTATTATTAAAGAAACAAAACACCAATAACAATAATAGTAATAATAATAATAACAATAATATGATGATTAATTTTTTGACTCCTGCACCCTATCCACCAACTGCAAAACCTTAACCCTTTGACTCCCTCAAACTATCCATCAGCTTCATGTTTTTGCTTTGCTATTAAATATTATGGTTGACAATACAGGATGCTGATGGAGAGGGTGCAGGCGTCAAAGATATAATAATGACAACTCATACAGATTTAGTAATGACTACTCATACATTGCCTCATCTCACAAGAATCTGAAGTGCTTCAAAAAAGCATGAGAGACAAAGGCTGACACAAAAAAGCAAATAAATGACAACATGTACCTCTAAGATGAAAACAGATGAACTATAAAATACAATGGTGAAAAACTAAGAAACATGAATATAATCAAATTATGACTTCATATGTCGATTGGTCATGTCCAAAAAACAATTTTTTTAAAGCACCTTAAAGATTACACACATACAGCACAAAGACATATATGCACACATACACTCTTGCTTATTTTACAGCACACAGACATATATGCACACATACACTCTTGCTTATTTTAACACACTCAAACACTTATGCACAATCATGCACACACAGACAACAAACACACAACACACATTCTCTCTCTCTCTCTCACTCTCTCACACACACACACGCATGTGCATCTATCTTATAAGAAATATCCCTTTCTCACAACACACACCTGATTCTATTTATTTTCTCTCTGAGATTGTTCAGGACTGACAAAAGGTTATTACAGTGAGCAGATGATACTGTACACACTGTACCATTAATGCATCTGATCAGGGTCCCCAAAGACTATGACGGATGCCATCAATACGTGCATAATATTACGTACAGCCAAGAGTTTGAGATTTTACATAACAGCAATTGTTCTGAACTGAATGAACTGCCAGTTCAATACATAAGAACAGAAACAAGACCAAAAACCAAAACAAAATAAGAATGTAATTATCAAAATAAGATGGCAACACATTCCTGATCAAATTATCTTTGTCAAGCATGCCAAAAAACACAAAAAACACACCAACTTCAGCACATAAAGATGCATGATACATAAAAGACAGTTTACTTATCTGAAATCTGTTAAGTTCAATAGATGGTTCTAACAGTAAAATAGAATAATATTAATAACATGGCACTTCTAACGTTCTTCGCCTTTACCTGAGCACTTACAAAAGAATTCTTAGAATTAACTCACATTGCTCAACTGATCCTGTTAATGGTACTAATGTTAAAGTTAATCTCACCTAACTATGACAAAACTCGAGAAGTTTTCCATCAATTTTTTCGATTTACAACCGGGGAGATTCAGAACACACAACTAAACCAAACGCAATGTTCAATGCATCACTTACAATTTTTCAAGTTTTCACAGACCGGATTTTCAACTAGTGACACTTGGAATACAATTAAACCAAATGCAATATCCAGTACTTGATACAGAACTTTTCACAAAGCTATTCTCATTTTCTACATGGGACATTTGCAACATGCAACTAAAGCAAATGTGATATTCAATACATTATGTAGCTGATGCCAGATACTCACACTGCCATGAGCCATAGCCCCTATGACCAAAGTGACTGGTTCATCATCTGGGATGAGTGTTTTAGGATCCACTACTTCACTGGCTTTGAAACTCATTACAATCTTTTTAACACCTGCTGGAAGGTGGCCTGTGACTGGATTCTTGATAACCTGCAGACAAATGAGTAAAAATTAAGAAACTGGAAGAAGCAATCTTAAATTTCAAAACTGACTTAATACCCAATTAAAACACAAAAGTGGAAATAAGATTTGCACCCACACACATTGAGGTGTGATGCATACATATTTTCACACACACACACACACACACACACACATACAATAACAATACAATACAAACACCTAATCCAGGTTCATGGCACAGAACACATAACTTCCCAATTTACTCAGTGATAATACCTAATTACATATATTTATGTATGTTGTCCATTGCTTATCCTCAACATTACTTTTTGTTGTTGTTGTTAGTATGAATTCATACTGTTGTCTGTTACCAAACTGTTCTTTGTTATTGTAAAACAAACTGACAGGATAAAAAAGAAAGGTTTAAAAAGAGAGTATATAAAAGCTCAAGACAGGAATATTCCCATAACAAATTACAAACTCCTTAATAACTTTTTTTTAATATAGATTTTGTGGAAGACCAAAATGATGACCAACACACAGGTGCACATTTATGAAAAACAGACTGCACAGCAAATTAAAAAAAATAGCCCCTCATCGCTTATGAATGATACATACAAGAACATATCTATGAAAAAAGCTGCAAGGCAAATTTTAAAAAATGCACCTCACTGCTTTTGCATTAAAAATCAAACGCATCTAATTATCATCAATAAAATATTGTCAGACTTACTCAATGGGCCTTATTTAACAGTACTGAAGCTCCATAAATCTGTGAAGGTATACTTAAAGATGATAAATTTAAGGTTCTTTATATACCAAGAAAGTGTGACTTGGAGCTGAACATATGACTGGCAAAGGTGTGGCCACTTATGTCAGTTATGAGTGCTAACATGCTTTAATCTGAATCAAAATGTGCAAGCATTCAAGCAAACAGAAACCAGGAAAAACAAAACATAAAAATCAAATGAAAACACATATTTAATTAATCAATATAACAATACAAGAGTAAATGTTTAGTCAACTGACCTTTGTCAAGTCTACACAAAAAACAACAGAATAACAAATTCACAAAAATTCAGGACAAAACAACAACAGAACAACTAACTTCTGGATGTTTCGATGAGCTGCTGAAAATGATCCTGATATGAAATCATGAAGTGTGTGTAAACTGTGGTAACTGGCAAGAAGGAGAGGGAAAAGCAATGAATTATTACAGGAAGTAAGGTGAATTCTACAATGTTACTGTTTTATCCTGAGAATAGCCTCAGGCTGAAATGTTGGAAGTCAACTATAATGCGCCTGTTGAATGTCTTTTCTTAAATACCCACACCCACACACAGAATAAACATTGCAAAAAGAAAATCAAAGTAAAAAATAGATCAATAAAACAACAGATTAACAAATCAATGTCATTTTATTAATCAGTACACACAAATTTGCAGAGAAGTACAGGGTTGTGACAAGGCACGAAAAATGGAGGTCTGATGAATGGAAAAATATAAATTCGAGATGTATGACCGACATAAAGGAATCAGCAGTTTGATCAAGAGGCATTCATTGCACTCAGACAATTCCACACATGTCCCATCCAAATCTGCTAGCAATTGTCTGGCAGACTCCCTGTGCCTGCACAAAACCCTATGCACTGGCAAGGTCTTAAAAATGGGGAGGAGTGAAGGAGAGACGTGTGAAACATTATGCTGACACCGCCAGAATGATGGAAACATGAAGATGGCCCACAAATAGGCCAGTTTTTAATGTTACATGCTGGGGCTGAACTCTCGATAACAGATCTTGAGTCAACAACTCTATCAAAACCACCACCAGCCAGCATAAAGGGACTGTGTTTAATGCAATGAATCCAGTTTGACTAGGAAAAAGAAATTAAAAAAAAAACAAAACATCCTAATCCAACAGACAATGGGCTGAAGGAAAAAATGGAGTACAATAGGGAGAAAAAAACATCTAGTGAAATGTGGCGTTGCTCAAAACTGGATTCATGTGGTAAGACTTTGAGTAACAGTTTGTTCTGCCATAAGTATGGGCATGACTATAAAAGCATTGGAGCATCTATTCACACAATCCTGTCAGAGCAGCTAGCTGCCAGTCTGTGTGTACTACTTTGATTTTTGTTTTAACTTTACACTGCATTACTTTTCTCAGTATTTTTCAACAGTCTGACTGCAACTAGAGCTATCCCATTATAAAGTTCATTTTCTAGCAATTTTCAGCAAAATTACATTTATCACACAGAATATAAACCTGATCCATGAGAAAGTTCACTAATCCGACCCCCTATCCCTTTTTTTTTTTGACTCAAATCATTAGAGCTTTGTAACATTATGCAAATATGCCTACACACCAAAAGAAAAGAAGAAAATATTTGTCTCTCTTTCTCAAGACATAAACAAAACTTAAGACAAACAAAAATCAAAGAACTAAACCATACAAAGGAATACCTCCAACAAGACTTGAAACACCAATACTTACCTTCAGCAATTTTGTGTTGTCTGTGCCTTTGATTGCAAATTTGTGCAGAAGTTGAACTGAAACAAACAAACAAACAAAAAAATGAAACTATATATATTCATATAACAACAGGCCTACTGAATGACTCTCTGAATGTGAGCATGGCTATCTGTCTGAATGTGAGCATGGCTATCTTACTATTTTTACGTATTTTATCATTTTTGACTGCGCATCACAGGAACAACTAAATATAAGTTGAACAGATTCACAGCCAAAATTAAAACTCGTTCAGAACAGGTTGTTGTTGTTGTTGTCCTTTTTAACTAATGTCATTCCAAAGCAAAATGACTGCCCACATTCAAGCAAACAGGAACCAGAAAAACACAAAAACAAAATCAGCAACGCCAGATTCCCACTTGTGTCAAGTGTTTCTAAATAGGTGTGATAATATGTAAATTGTGATGCATGATTATCACTATGATGCACATGCCACGGTTGAATGTTCAATCTTAAAATTCTAAAAAAAAACTATGGCTTGTCAAGTAAGACTGTCCACTTATCACATGCCAGAAGACGCTCTTGTACAGGTCTACAGCTGATGCAAGGACACTAATAAAGAGAGACCACTACATGGTATATGCAAGGGTGCAACTTAGAAAAAGTCAAAAAATGGAAAGGGGTACAGGGGGCCTACTGGCCCATGGTGGGCATAGCCCCCCAGACGCTGAAGCTTTTGTAAAAATAAAACTGAATCTTAAGCTTTCTCCTGCAATTAGATTCAAGAAAAACAGCAGATGCTTTTCATCCTATTTCAGACAATTTCAAGTATCTTTATAACTGCTCAGTCAATTTTCACACACCACAGGCGACGGGAATTATCTTTGTCTGTATCTTTCTCCTCTACCCATTCCAAACGCCATTTATTCTTAACAGTTGCGTCGATTAAGGCAACACATCTGCCTTCTTTCACTGCTCGCATCGTGAAGTTCGCTCAACATGTGAAGCTCGAAAATGGCGGGGATTTCATGGAATGGAACATGCGCATTGACTTTCATAGCTTCATTCACAAAAGAGTGCTTCTGCCTTCCTCTCTACACCGGAGAGTAACCGTCATGAAACATTCATGTTCGATAAACGATTTTAGACAACAACAACAACAACAACAAAAAACCAACAACCCTAGCTTGGCGATTTTTCGTTTCTGACTCTTTTGAAAAAACGGATTCCTTCGTCAAACGGAAAAACTTTCACCCATGTATATGAGGACTGTTTGCACCAGTGCACGCCATCAGTACTTGACCGGGTCAGTCACAGAGCACCGTTTATCAATTAGCCATGTGCTAGCCACCTCCTCTCCCCTTCCTCAGCAATGGGAAAGGGGTTGGCACTGCATCCTTTCTCTTGTTTCTGCCTCATCTCTAAATGCAGGAATGAAGGAAATACAAGTCCTAAGAGAATCCAGAAACAAGGGGAAACAAAAATTCATAAAAAATAGGAATGAAAAAGTTAATTTACGTGATCACAAAATCACATAAATGTGACATGACAAGTGAATCTGTTGCTTCAATTTGGCTTTGTTAAGATATATTCTAATTGATTCAGTCAGGTGTTTCTAGTTTTCATTAAATAATTAAAAACAAGAACAAATACAAACTGAACCAAAATAACAGATATTAGATAATAATATTGATAAACAAAGACAATAGCTAACAGTTCAATAGCTTTAATCAATTCACCTATGACTAAAAATACTATTTCAATTCTTATTCATATTATTAACATAAGCACTAAATAATGAAAAATCAAATAAACAACTCAGTATGCTCTACAAGGTCCAGTTTTGCCAATTCTGTCTTACCCATAAGACCACAAAATCTCTCAAAAGTGCGAGGAATTCGTGTCTGTGGGTTGATTTCAATGAGAACATTTTTCTCTGTCCTGATGTAGACTTGAAGTAAGCCTGCTCTGTTGAGAGGGCTGTCCATCAGCATAAGCAGACACTGGTGGGTGATGTCCGGCCGGCATTGGGTGATGTCCCGTTTCGCCTTCCTGCCCAGGTTTTTGTGTTTGTCACAGTTCAGCAATTCAAAAATCTTGCCCACCTGATAACAGAAATGACATCTTGCTCATTTCCACCTGAATTGCAATAGTTAACCCTCGGACTCCTGCACTTTGTCCACCAGCGTTCTGCATTGTCAACCACGCTTGCAAAGCAAAAATTTAACCCTTTGACTCCCTCACCCTATCCACCAGCTTCCAACAGAAAGCTGGTGGATAGGATGAGAGAGTCATAGGGTTAAGTTTTTGCAGTTGACGAATACAGTGTGGGAGTCAAAGGGTTGAAAGAAAATTACTGCCTGATGGTACATTTTCAAGGAGAGTAAATGCAGGTATCTGTCCTCCACTGAAAGAATTGTCTAAATCCAGTAAATTACCAGTTTAAAAATGGAAATAAAGAAGTAAATGTGCTTTGCCAGTAATGATAAGAGATTGGCATTTAACTGAACCGGCTAACAAATATAATCTATTTCCCCTACCACCATCCAGTCCCCAAACAATGTAACAACACTGTGCCATCAAGCTGAGGACCATGATTTGTATCAAATAGGCATGTATACACATGTCTACGCATATAACAGTGCCACACTGTGACATCACTGATAAAGGTTACTGTTTTGTAGCTGCAGCAAGTCTGGCACCACCTCTCCCCATTTTCTTTCATGCTCTGAGCATAAAGTGATCACTCCCCTCCCTTTCCGTCCCATTCTGCCTTTACCCACCCACCCATCCCTCATTTTCCACAATATTCATCTTTTCCAGCGTCATATTTCCTGTGTTACTTTTCCATGGCATGCCCTCCTTTCTCCCCCAAACCCATTCATCCTACCCCTCATAATTTTGTAACCTTTACTTATTTGCCCCATTTTCCCAAAAATTTTCACTTCTTCAGTTACCTTTCATTGTCCTCATCCAATATCAGCTGCATACCGCATGAAGCATCATGGCCTACCAGCAAAGGTGGGGGAGGGGAGGGGGAAATGACAAATGGAATGGAGCATAACCGATATTTTCCCACAGGTACTGGTTGAATTTTCTTGTTAGGCAGTTTCAGGCAATGGTACTAGCTGGCAGATAGAAGCAGTCATTATCATTCTTCTCTTTTTCTTCTTCCGTATAGTCTCCACAATCAACAGGATGATTATTATGAGACTGTGAAACGGGGGATCTGCTTATAAATTTTTTTTTTAAAAACCCTATTCTGTTTCCTATTTCTTTATCACGAGATTACTCACATTCATACTACAAAGTGACACCTCCCACCCCTACCTTACCTACTCATTACGACATTAGCCTACACAAAAAACAAAACAACAAAAAGGTAAAAGCTACGTGCAGAGCTGTCAGCAGGCTACCACATTCGCTTTTCATCTATTACTATGGACAAGCTGACCCCAGGTTGCAGTAGGCAGCTCAGGCCCGCAACATCCTTCCACTCATCCATTCACACAACGAGACAAAGTATCGAGAAGTTTACTGGAGAAGCCTGTTGATCCATGACACAAATGTGTCAGGGGTCTTGGCATCGACGGTCTCCTGGGGGAGGGAGTTCCAGTCCACAATTGTTCTTGGGAGGAACGACATCAGCCGGTAGTTGGTATCTGCAGCTATTTGTGTGAACTGCTGGTCGTGACTTCGTCACGTTCTCTTCTTGGAAGGTTGGAGCTGTTGTTTCAACCTCGGGCAGCTAAGTTGTTCTTGATTTTATGTTGATGAGGCTGTTTGGAAATGACCTCCTAGCTGGCGAGCCAGACAGGGAACTCACAGTAATCATTACACTGGGTGAGTGAGAGTCTAAGTCTGTAACACCATGGGCCCAGTTTTTACATGCTAGCATGCTCACATGCAAATGGTAAAATAGCAAATGGGAAGGCAAAAAAGTAGTGTGCAATAAAACTGATGCAAGCCAGAAGTAGATTTTGGCAACTGCCATCATTACCTTGCAGGAAAGACCCTCACAATAGCTTAGTCTACCCAGCTTTACCTAGAGCTACCCTTGCCACATGGTAGAACACAGTTCTAAACGCACCTTCCTAACAAAACTAGCTTGAAAGAAACAGGCCTCAGGCTTCACCACCATCTGCCCAACCAAGCCATACATTGTAGGAGAGACACTTGACCAGTCCTACATTTCTTTTTCTAAAACAAAGCTTGTTCTTTATTTCTTGTAATAATATTATAAGCCCATCTTTTGAATGAATAAGATTGCTTCCAATTCTGTACACAACCTTGTAAGTATTCCCTTTCTTCTTTTTTCTGTGTGTTTGTTTTGCTTTGTTTTCATTTAGATATTAGCATAATTTTTCCTAAATTTATAAATTTTATCATAGTATTACTGGTTTATGTGGAGTTAAGTATTCAGCAGATGGTATGACCGGTACCAACAAATGCCTATCAATTAACATCAGAAAGAGAGTCCTTGAATGTTATATAGAACCAATACTGTTGTACGGATGCGAGGCATGGACAGTCAGCAAGCAAAGCCAGAGAAAGGATTGAGGCAGCCGAGATGTGGTTTCTCAGAAGAATGTTGAGAGTACCATGGACAGCAAAGAAAACAAACGAGATAGTCTTGATGGAGGCAGACACAAGTCGATCACTTATAACTATAAGGAAGATTAGGAAAAGACAAGCAACATTTATAGGCCATTTTATGAGGAAGGGGGATTTGGAGCACCTGATCACAACGGGAAAGCTGGAGGGAAAGAGAGCACTGGGTAGACCCAGGGAGAGAATGCTGGACGGACTTGCAAAGTGGCTGAGGATGAAGAGGGTGGGGGAGATGCTGGGGGCAACGAGAGATAGAGATAGTTGGAAGTCCATGGTCGCCAACGCCATACGGCAGGGCACCTGATGATGATGATGATGATATTACTACTAAATTACTATAAATTTTACTAAATAGGCCTACTACCGTACTAGTCTAAAAATATTTAGTAATTTTTAGACAGACTAAATACGAGCTCTAACTCGTGCTCTTTGCGTTTTATCTAAATCATTCTGTATATGATCTGTATCTGCAGGATAAGTTGCTGCCGCCAAGGTTTGTGGCATTATCGCGACAGGTTTCGGTGTGCGCAGCTTAGCAGGTTCGCTGTTTGGATGTTATTAATTTTTTTAATCTTTCAAGAGTTGGAGCTCTCACAGTGTTTTCTTCTATATCAGTATATGGTTCTAGTCTCTTACGGTGCTAACAAAAAAGGAGTGTTTGAACTGCTCTGTCTGGCATCTGCTGACTTGGAATGTTCTCGTGTTGTTTCTTATGTAATTTGAGATTGCACTGGTGGTATCCTACTGGTCGCCAGATGTTCATGGCCTTATGAGTTTTCCTGGTTTATGTGGAGTTAAGTATTCAGCAGATGGTATGACCGGTACCAACCCCTCAACCACCTTGTAGAGGAAGATGAGGTGTAGGTCACGTCTGCGCTGTTGAAATGTTGGCAGTTGCAGAGTGTGAAGCATCTTGGTGATGGAGCCGGGTGTTCTGGATTTATAATCGCTGGTTATAAATCAGCAGATAGGCGCTGCACTTTTTCTAATTTGTCAATGTCCTGTTTGAGGTAGGGACTCCATATGATAGAGCCATACTCGAGGGCTGGTCTAATGTGTGTGGTGTGGTGTATTTGTTTGTATCTGTGTATGTGTGTGTTTGTGTGTGTGTATGAACTAATTAATGTAAAGCGCAGTGAGTCCTTACCTACGCTATATAAATGTGATTTATTATTATTATTATTATTATTATTATGAGAGAGAGATAGGCCTAGGCATTTTTCTTGCATTGGAGGGGGCAGAAGCGCAAGTTTCTCCTGAGGAAACCAAGGGTGCTGTGTGCTTTCTTACAGGTGTGGGCAATGTGGGTGCTCCATTTCAGGACATTGGAGAGTTGAATACCTAGATAGGGGTTTGTGTGGACGTGCTTAATGGGGGTGTTGCATGATAGTGACGTGATAGTCATAGTCACAGAGTAGATATGGTCCAAGGGAAACAGACAGACATCCTTGTCATGGATTTTGCAATTTTTAAGCATTTGATAAGGTCAACCACTCACTCTTGGTCCACAAGCTCCACCATTATGGCATCCAGGGAACGCTCCTCACATGGATCTCTGATTTCCTTAAACTAAAGACCGAAGGCAGGCAGTGGTAGTCAACGGTGTACGGTCAGACTTCATCAATGTCCAGTCTGGAGTCCCACAAGGAAGCGTACTTGGCCCCTGCTTGTTTCTGGTCTACATCAATGACCTGCCAGACCTACTGACTGCCCATGCCAGACTGTTTGCGGATGACACAGCTGTGTATGACGTGGTGGCATCACCGGACGACCAAGATCATCTACAACGGAATCTCAACCAACTTGCAGAGTGGGAGAAGAGATGGGATATGGTCTTTCACCCAGGGAAATGCACCACACTACCTGTAACCCGCAGCAAGAAAGGCTTACTTCAGCCCCAATACCAACTACACAGGCACACACTAGAAACTGTCAGCAACGTAAAGTACCTTGGTCTGACATTCACCATAGACCTCAACTGGAATGAACAAATCAACAATGTTTGCTCAAAAGCCAACAAGATCCTCGGCTTCTTAAGGCGAAACCAGAAGTGTCAGAATAATCAACGTGCTGATTGTGGACACTAAACAAGAAGAAGAAGAAACCTGAAAATCAGCTCCCAGGGAATCAAAGAGACAGCATACAAGACCCTTGTGCGACCCATCATGGAATATGCTGCAACAGTCTGGGATCCCTACACACAGGAGAGTATTGACAAGATTGAGAATATCCACCGCAGAGCAGCTCGATTCGTCTTGAGGCGCTATCGCAACACCTCCAGCGAATCAGACATGATTGACGAACTGCGATGGCCCTCGCTCCAAGACAGACGTCAAACTGCCCGCCTCACCATGCTATACAAAATCCGGAACAATATGGTGTGCATGAACAACATGAAGCAAAGGATGGAGCCTGCCATAGCCCGCCAGAGGAGAGGCCACGACCATCAATAGGCCTATAATCAACCGAGATGCCGCACACAATACGGTGAATACTGAATACCAAGACTTTTCTACCACGAACAATCCGCGACTGGAACCGCCTGCCCCAGAGCGTCGTGGAGGCCACAACCATCGACATCTTTGTGTCAAGGGCCTCCAAACTCTCTAAATAGCCCCCCCCCCCCCCCCCCCCCAACATGCTTCCGACCTCCTCCAAAGTGACAGAATAATCAACGACTGAACGAGTTGATTGCGGTCACTTCCCTGGAAGAAGAAGAAGATATAGTTGGTAGACTGCTGTATACTAAGGATGTAGCACTTGTTGGGGTTAAACTTCATTATATGAACAATAAACGATAAGTAACTTACCTTCACAGTTTCAAGACTGGCGTTTTCTAAAATGACAATCAACCGCTTCTCGTTCTTTTTCGCTGCCATCTTGCACGTGTTGACAAAACAGAGGAAGCGCAAACTAACCGAAGGCGATTTCCGCCAGCCTCACTTTGAAAGGAGGAACACTAGCATCTTTTTACTAGAATTATACTAAAGTTTCAATGAATGGACTGTCAACACGTCGTAGGTTCCACGATGTGTATACAATACAAATACGACAGAAAAGGGCACTATGCCAGGTTCATCAAATGGGTCGAAAAATGTTTTAAAACTTCTTTTAGCAGCACTCTTACAGCTATCCTCGTTCACTCCGAGAGTGGTAAGACTTTAAACTGTACACAACGGAGCGGCATGATGCTTCCTAAATCAGTAAATGCAGGAAAAGCCAGGTCAAAGTACCGAGTTGTGTGCAGAAGCAGTCAGCTGATGGTGCTCAATATTATCATCATGTGCCCTGCCGCATGGCGTTGGCTACCATGACCCTCTATATGAATCTATCCTTTGTCGCTGCACATACTTTTTCCACCCTGTCTGTCTTTATACACTGCGCAAGTCCATCCAAAATTTCTCCCTGGGTCTATCTGGTGCTCTTTCTCTCTCCAGATTTCCTGTTGTGATTCGGTGCTCTAATTTCTCTTACCTCATAAAATGTCCTATAAATCAAATGTTGCTTGTCTCTTCCTAATCTTCATTATTGCGCTCTCTCTCTCTCTCTCTCTCTCCTTCTTCTATGCTGTGCATGGAACTCTTAACATTCTTCTTAGAAACATGTTGACTGTCTACACTTCACATCTGTACTACAATATCGGTTCAGTATAACACTGAAGAACTCTCTTCCTGATGTTAATTGATAGGCATTTGTAGGTAGGAAAGCTGTTCATTTTCTTGAATGATATGGTAGGTTTACCGATTCTGTTGGTTATTTCTAATGAGCATCTGCCGTCTTCCACATGGTTCCAGTCTACTAACTAGTATCAGACAATAATTTTTTAATAAAAAATAGTTGTTCAGTACGACTGTTTTGAATCATAAATATAAATGCTCTGTGGTTGTTAACTGACAGTTTGGTAATGAATATTGACAATGTAGTACTAGCAAATATCTTTAGCGCATTTCTTTTTATTGTTCCTGTCTGCTGGTACTGACATTAATATGTCCAGTATTAGACTATGATAGATTTATGAAAACATGAATTACTGTACTGTTCAGTACATTTATCTGATATTATGAATGTACTGTGGTTTGTTAATTGGCAGTTTGGTAATGAATTTTTCCATCGATGTGTTACTGTTAGCAAATACCTTTGGTTGTATTTTTTGTTTTGTTCCTGTCTGTTGGAACTGTGACGTTGTGAGATTGAAGACTTGCATTTATAATGAACCACCCATTCCTTGCATTTATTACAAATCTCTTTGTGCCGAGTTTCACATTATTTACTATTGTAATGCTTTCTCTAGTGATTTTGTTATGCACATGTAGCGTACACCCACAGATGAGAATGGATCTTGCCCATTGACTTCAGGAGGGAGCAGCATTGGGTCCTGCACCTCAAAAGGATTCCATTCAGCTACTGGAATCCTTCCTAGTTATCTTGCAGCACGAAAGGATGTGGGAAGAAAGCCACTGACAACTGATCACCAAGCTCCATGGCAGCTGGTGGGACCTGGGAAAAAACACAGTCACATTCATTGCCAGAAGCGGTGTGACAGTGTAGACAGCAAACGAAAGAAGACCAAATGCTGGGTGTAAAAAAAAAAGTACCCAAAAAACAGACACTCCACACATTTGTTTGTTTAATCGTTTGACTCCTCCACCCTGTCCACCAGCATCCTGCATTGTTAGCCATGCTAGCAAAGCAAAAACTTAACCCTTTGACTCCCTCACCCTGCAGGAACTTGGGAAGCTGGTGGATAAGGTGGAGGAGTCAATGGGTTCAGTTTTTCCAGTTGGTAGACAGGGTGCAGGAGTCAAAGGATTAATTAGTCTGATATCTTTGTAAATTTTTTTATAATTTTCTGTTTAATCTTCCTCTCTCATTGATACATGCACACACATGTAAAAGTGACATGTTTTTTCTTTCTATTAAAAGGTCAGCATGTCAAGTTTTCTTTGTTTTGAGGTTTGAGTCTTGTGTCTGTGTGTGTATGTGCTTTCTGTTTGCTGGATTTGTCTGTATGGGTAGGTGAAGTAAGTTCTTTAATTTGGCACATTCAGATTACTGGCCAGTTTTGGCCATTTTGAATGAGAGTTACCGTTAATCAAAAGTTTGTTTGGGTTAATATATTTTAATCATTTCAAATGATTTGTCTGGCTTGCAATGAGAAAGAATTTGATGAATACTATTACTAGTTGTAATACACATGCAAACACATATGCTGTCTCTGTTTCTCTATCACACACACTCACACGGACAAGACAAAACCAAAGCCAATATAAAGTTTACATGTACATACATACAGACCCCTCGTTTCATCCAGCAGCAAGTAATTTTCTGACACACTGAAATGAACTTACAGCTACAAAAACAGACTGCTCACACAAGATATGGACAGGTTTATATATCACCGATAACGCATGTGCAGAATATTATCTTTATTTGTCCTCATGATGCAGTGTGACACATGTACATAGACGGTTTCAGCATAAATAATCATTTGAATTTCCAAGCGTTTCCAATCAATGCATGGACCTTCAGGTATTTACAACAGAAATGCAATAAATTAAAACCAGCATGACAAGAAAGAAACTAAGTTCGTAAAGAATTAGAACTTTAGAAAAGAGAAAATGTGTGCTTTCCATTCCCAAGACAAGAAGAACAAAAATTCACCAAATATGCAGCATGTTGTCGTTACTCCAAAATATATTTCATATATATCAAGCGATGTAAACACTTTCTTCCCCCTTAATCAGACATGGTCAGATACGAGTTCCAGTTAATCAGGCATTGACAAAGACATGTATAATCTGACAATTCTTTGCAGGTCCATGTTTCTGGCAATTTTGGAGATTAGACAGCACTTTAATATAACAAGAAAAACTAAGTAGGCCTATACACTGCATGCACAGAAAATATGACAGTCAAATAATAAGTAAATAAATCAAACAGTGCTTCACAAGGACTAGTTAACAGTTACAAGACTGCAGTTCACATACATACTTAGATAATTATACTGGAAGTCACATGAAACACACACACCACACACACACACACACACACACACACACACACACACACACACACACACACACACACACACACACACAAACACACACATACACCACAGGCAATGAAACCATAAAATACAACAGGATTCTGGAATGCAACCAAGCTATATTTTTCTTGTTTGTTTTGTTTCTTTGCAAATCTACTCTTAACTTTTAAAATTCATCAAAACCATCCCCATCCCTTCCCCACCCCTTTTCCCATGCTTTATATGATTTGATTTAGTAATACAAAATTCCAAAAGCTAGTGTCAGTCAATGATGAATACGCAAAATCATGACAAGAGCAGAGATACTTCTGATAATGAATACACTCCAATGAAAATGATGACTTGAAGCATAAAGCTATGCTGGGTAAACTATAACCAATACTATATCAAAACTGCTTCAGAATTCCCCAAAAGGAAATAATAATACAAGAAATGTATGACAGACTTACCAAATTTCAACACTTTTGCACTCATGACAATAATTCAGCGAACAAAACTTGGGGGGGGGGGGGGGAGAAATGTGTAAACAAGTGATAAAGCAGTCAAATAACTGGAGGAAAATTTCAGATACAATTATCAGCATATATTAATACAGGCATCACTGTTCCTGTAGCAAAAGACACCTCCTTGCCACTTTTTAAACTATTTAATGATATGAATTACACTTTAAAAAAGAAAGGAAGAAAATTATTTCTTAAGACTGTATAGATGACTGTTGTCCCAAAATAATTAGAAAAAAAGAAGGGCGAGAGCTTTTCATAAATGGGGTAACCTGACTATTCAGTTTCTACACCAGTCACCACACCTCAGAATTTAAACATATCTAAAGGCATACAATCTCTCTCCCTTTCTTTCCTCCCCCCCCCCCCCCCAATCTCTTTTGTATTAATGGTGTTATCTCTAATTCAACTCTTTTTTTTTCTGGTGTTACTATTGTTTAAGTTTCAACATTCTTTCACTTTCCTTTCTTTTGTTGTTAATATAAGTAGATTAGCAGTGGCAGATTTGTGAATTGGTCTATGTGCTAGTCTCTGTATTACTGGAAATGAAAATTATTTCATTTCTCTTTATCTCCCTTTATTAACACACACACACACACACACACACACACAACAATCTCTCTCTCTCTCTCTCTCTCACACATACACACACACACAAAGAGGAATATATGCTGTACAAGTTTTAACCTGAAAGAGAACACAAAAATAACAATCCAGTAGCCTACAATGATGCAGTCAGAAAGACTAAAAAAGCAAACAAACAAACAAAAAACTGTAAACCTAAGACAAAACAACAGGTTAATTCCCACTGTACAGTAATTTGTGCTTTGTTGTCATTAGTTTTGTGTCAAATTTTTTTTGCATAGTTTTCTTTTTTGCTGGTTTTCTTTCTTTTATATAATGAGAAACACAGGTGTATTTTGATTACAGAAAGTTTTGATGGTTTTGGAATGGCTCTACCTGGTCAGCTTGGCTGAGTATAATAAATGTATAGCTCTCAGAGCTAGGAATATAATTATATTCCCTTGGTTAAATTGTATAGTGATACTACCTGCAGTGGGGTACTATGGGTGCACACATTAAGGTCCCCTCTTGTTTTGGAACACAAAAACTGTCTAAGTTATTTTCCTACCATGCTCTTTTCTTCACAAGATTTTTACTTATTTCTGTCTTCTTGATCGTTCACCTGCATTTCTTCTAAATTCTCTTTTTAGCTCCACAGAGTATGACAGCCTTTAAGGTGGGGTAAAGAAGTCACACATGCAAAAACCCTCTCCCTTTGCAAGGAAGGTAGGTTTTAATAAATCTGTACATTTAAAGATAGGGAGTGCTCACAAGAGCTCTAGCCTGCTTAAGAAGAAGAGGGATTCTGATGTTGATATTTGTGGAATGGAACACATCTTTGTGTTGACAGCTTATCAAAATATACTGTTTGAAAACTTTTACGAACTATTACTCGGTGTCACAATAAACACTGTATATAATACTGTATGAATGCTGTATTAACTGAAATGCACACACACGTGCACACACACGTGCACACACACACACACACACACGCACGCACGCACGCACGCACACACACACAAAGGGGCAAGGGCTTTACAGCACTGTTTCCCTTTCATTTATGGTGATATGCGGGGAGGAAACTTTTCCCAAGAAGAGCATGTTGTCATAATATGGCACCATCGTCCCTTTTCATAATATGGGTGTGTGTGTGTGTGTGTGTGTGCACATGCTTGCCTCTTTCTTTTCACTTTAAGCTACAAGTTTTCCTCTTTGTTTTAGAGGGCAGATTTTTTTGTGCATGCAAAGAGTAAACAGGATCTCAAGCAAGCATGATGAATTCTACAAATCTGAACAAGTCATGTGCATCTGTAATTCTATTCATTTAGCAATAAAATCACCATTTGTAAGCGTGAAACTTATTCCTAGCATTTATACTGTTATGCATTATCACTCCCATAATAAACAAGACAACAACAGAAACAAACTTAAGACACTCAAAAACAAAACTACAAGAAATAGAAAAATAACAAAGATATATACACATTGATTTTCATAAGATAATGATAAAAAAAAGAAAAGTAAAAACAAACCAAGCAAACAAACAAACAAAATCGACTAAAGGGCACTTGTAAATAAGATGAAATCTTGTGATCTGCGATGGCAAGTCTTCTCAATTTATTCATGTACTACTACTAGTTACATTCTCAAAACGCTAAATATGTACACTTCTCGTACACGTTCTGAACAATGTACAAAACACACAGTTGCAATATACAATAATTAAATAAATAAAAACAATTAAAAGCAAAAAGAAATAAAACAAACAAAATCGGACCCTCACTAGGTAATACATATCTGTCATAAAATAACTCATGAAGATTTTTTCTTTCTTTTTTAGCACTCCATAATTTTTCAGATGTGTATGCATATTGTTTTGACCACACTACGCAGGCCGTATGTTGCTGCATAGTCTGCACGTTCTGTTTTCAGTGGACGTGCATGCTAGGTGTTTTCATATTTCCATAAGCCACCAGACACTGACATGACTTACAGGACGGCGGGAATTTAAGCAGGCCTACCAACAAGGTCTGATGTGGGAGATCAGAAAAATCTCCGCCCTTCATTAACCCTTTGACTACAGAAAAATCTCCACCCTTCATTAACCCTTTGACTACCGCACCCTGTCCACCAGCATCCTGCACTGCCAACCATGCTAGCAAAGCAAAAACTTAACCTTTTGACTCCCTCACCCTACCATCAGCTTCCTACAGGACACTGGTGGATAGGGCAAGGAAATCAAAAAGTTTAAGTTTTTGCAATTGATGGATAGCATGCAGGAGTCAAAGGGTTAATCAGCAGGAAGCAGCCAGGCAGGACTGAACCCAGCTGCCCAATTGGATGTCAATGTCTTACCCACCGGACTATCGCGCCCATGACTTGTGAAATAATACACCATCAATTTTTCAGGAGTGTCTGATGGAAAACATGACTTTCAGTAGGCTACTTCTATAGGCAATGGTCATCTCTGCAGTGTGATCAAACCCTCTTCCCTCACTGAAATTGTCTTAATGTTACAACTGATTCAATTTCAGTCATACTGCCAAGAAAAAAGCATGCTGTAGAATGTGACATGGAACCCAAACATTGCCTTCTTTCAGCTGCTTCAATATCAAGCACACTGTCAAGAGAAAAGCATGCTGAAAACTGTAACAAGGAGCAAAACACTTTCTGACCTTTAAGAATCAGTGTCTGTGTATAATATTAATGAACAAAATTTCAATATTGATGTCGACCAGAGTTTCACAAAATCGCAAGCACAATGTGACACTGGTGACAACACCAACTGTTTTCATCTTTTAAAGTGTAAACACTCATATCAATTTTCAAGATTGAATATCTTATATCAGTTGTAAAATTTGATTTTGCTGGACAAAATTTTTCATCTTAAAATACAGCATTATAACCAAGCAACAAAATCACCAAAACCAATGTGAAGGTACACAATATGTACTAAGTACAATACAATAAGTACTTACTGAATTACATTTCTAGTTGTAAGTATACTATAAGAGGCAGATAGTACTGCTCTTTTTAAAGATCTACTGTATAGAACTATATCAAAAATGTAAAACTACAGTCTTAACAGTAATATTCTCGATGGACTCTCCCACTGATCTGATGAATGAGATGGCATAAATCCTTTATCACTTGGCATGGGTATTCATGTAGGGCTATGATACCAGACTGATCCTGGTGGTGTATGTTGATCCACAGGTGCTGCATTGGAAAGGTACTGCACCTCTGGGTTCTCTTTCTTCTGGTCCCTGTTTTATTCTTAAATACCAACAGTTCACATTGTTTAAATGTGACAGTGCCCCGAGTGCACTGTGGAGGCAAGCTTACACTGTTGTGGGCAATATTTTCCCAGCAGGTAGTTATGATGCCACAGCTTACGAGGTTGGCCTTCAGAGATCCCTTGTATCTTCCTTCTATCGTCTTAGCAGTCTTCCTTGGTCATGGTATCCTTGCTCCAGCTCTCCATACAGAAGTATCTTTGGGATGTGGTTGTCTGCCATATGGACAATGTGTCCTGTACAACAAAGCTTGCATCTGATGAACAGAAACTCCACACTTCCTCTGAACATTAAAGATTGGACACTAGATATTGCCACGTGATGCTGCATATTGGACTGACATTTTTGATGGCACCATTCCAGCTGCTGAATGTATTGTTGGTAGGTAGTCCAGGTATCACTGCAGTACAGCAGGGCACTAAACACTACCACTCTGAACACAGTTATCTTTGTAGCAAACAGAGATGTGCAGTGCCATCTTGCATCAAGAGATCCATTACTACTCAATGTAATGGATCTCTGTACTGCCCAAGTTGCAGATTTTGTCAACAGTCGTGCTCTCCGGTTGCTGATAACAATCAGAGGCAGTTAAGTATCAGCAGCCTGATATAATACTGTTGAAACATAGCCTCTGTCTTGCAGAGGCCAACTGTAAAACCGACGCATTTGCAGGCCACAGCAAATTGGTCAACCACTGCATAGCCTTGTGCAAGTGTGCAGCCAGAGCACAGTCACATGCCAAGAGAAAGTCCCCATAGCATGGCTTTGATTAGATTGGTTTTGCGGATTTTCTGCAGGTTGAAGAATTTTCCATCTCAGTGGAACTTGACATACATCTCCCTTTCAAAATCTCTGAATGCATCAATCAGCACTGCCAAAACGAGGATGGAGAAGAGTGTGCATCCCTGTTTCACTCTGTTCTGCACTGACAGGTTCAAATGCCTCCCTACGCTCTCTTGCACTCTGGCCAGCAGCACACCATTGTATAAGCAGTAAGACAAGCTTCTGAGGGCTATAAAATATTTGTCATATCTCCCACAGGTCCTTCTAGTTAATGATGCCAAATGCTTTGGTAAGATTAGTAAACATCACATGGAACTCCTGGTTCTGTTTGTGACACTTCTTTTGCAGCTGTTGTAAGGCAAACACCATGTCCCCTGCACAACTCCCACCACGAAAACCACACTCAAGACTCAGGAATGATTGGGCCTGGCTACATGGTGATGACTGTTCAGGATGATTCTGTCAGACATTCCCTGCATTGCATACAAGGAATATCCCATGATGATTATCACACCAGATCTTATCACCCTTTCTGTTGTACATGTGGATATCAATTATCATAGCATGTTTATAGTCCTGGGAACCTCTGCCTCCTGCCATATAGATTACTGCAGGATTGTCAGCTTCTCCATGATCATCTTGCCCCCATTCCTATGCATACCTACAGGAATATCATCAGCACACGGTGCTTTCCCAGGCATAGTCATACACTTAAGCAATAATCAGATAAAAGCACACATAAATCATACTGAAGGTAAGCACATTTTCAAACAACTGAAACATCATGGGTTTCATTTGTCAATCAACACTGGATGCCTTTTGAATTTATCAACCCTTCTTCCTAAAACAATAAAACAAATAACCAGATTGTTCACATGTACTAAATATAAGCCCATTATACATTTTACCACACTGAAGATAGGCATCCTTTCAAGAAACTAAAATAACATGACATCTATTAAATCGGTGTCAAATGCATTTTTTTGATGCAACACAACCTTTAAAATTCCACAAACTGTTCTGCCTTAAAAGACAAAAATAAATAAAATGAATAAGAACAATAACTTTTGTTCTTATAAATCCTTTGGCGTTGCTTACATCACTATTTTTTAAATCACAAACAAGCTCACGGTGCACAAATCCGAGATACTTTAGTTGGCCACTTTCTGCCGGCTATTAATAGCGCGCCCCTTCCCTTCCACTCCCCACACCCTTTTCACCCGTCCTTTTATCACTAGTGCGGGAGCACAAAGACGCGCTACACTGACGGACTTTGGTCGACCCTGCCTGGCTAAAAATAGCACACGCAAGCGACGCCGGCTCGCAACTAAAGGGTGCAGAATGGCTGGGAAAATGCAGCCGTGAGCTGATCACAGTTCAGGGCTGTTGCTTTCAGAAGCTGTTTCATGAAAACTGGAAGCAAACAGAAATTGTGTGTAGTCACACTTGAACAATGTCCTGGAAATACTTTTGAAATAAGAAGTGTGCTGTGTTCTTTTTGGACACTGGCCACAACTAAAGCAAGTTTCTAATCTAGTAAGCCCCTACAAAGTCTGTACACACACACACGCACACACACACGTAAGCATCCATTCTTCTGCAAAGTGTCCATCCATTTAGACACTAATAAGTAATGAGCAAAACAGGAACTACTGAAGTTAAAGACTATTAATTACATTACAGAGATACCATGAGTATATCAAAGAATTAAAACACCTGAATTATTCAATTATCATGAACACAAAAATATATGATCAAAACAATGCAATTATTATACTCCAAGATCACTCAAGCCCATACTTGTTTGGAAAAGCAAGCAAACATGAATAATAAATAATCTAAACATGAATTATATATTTTAAAGGCTGAGCATCAATCATTATTTACTCACAGCTGAAGATCATAACTGTAATCCATTGTAATGTAGCTTCAAGCACAAACAAGGAAAGAAACCAATTTCTAATTGTCAAAAATGAATATGTACTGATTTGTCTGATTAATATAAATCATCCATTATTAATGAGAAACTTCTTGTGTAATTATGTAGCTTCCTTCACTAGACCATTCCACAGAGGGAAGTCGGAATGGGAGAGAAGCAGATGAGAACATGGGAAAGCAGAATAGCAACAGTGATCTTTTTCTACTGATTTTCATATACAAGACAATCTTTATAAACTATTACAAAAACCATTCACATCACTTCTCAATCGACCACTGCAGCGATGTCTTCATGCAGTAGGATACCATTTCTGTTTGGCAGATCAAATCAATTTGTCAGACTAACAAATTTTGGCATGTCAACTTCTGACACAAAAATTGGCCGATAAAGTGAATGACAATCTGTGTTTACATCTCAATACATGCATGTCAAAATGCAGTCATTCTGTATTTCCTAGTCATTTTTCTTGTATCACTCACTCTTCCATTACTTGCTGAGGCATTCATCACAGAAAACATGCGTGTTTTTTCTTTTGTTTCTTTTTTTTTTATTCAGATGCAAAAAATAGTAACAAAAGATGGTTGAAATCTACTTAAGCTGAGTAACATTCAACACATACTGATATAGTTAATGGGCAATGTATGATGTTTGAAATAATGTCAAGAAATGAATCCAGATCAGACCACAGAGAAACAGAGCCAGTATGAAAGAAATGGGTCTTCCAGAGTATTTCCAAAGAAATGGGTTTTCCACAGTATACTTCCAAAGTACAAGCACAAATAAAAACAAATTTTTACGTGTCAGTAGACTAATCATCATGAATTTCTTATGACTGGTTGGTCTGTAGTTAAGAAACTGAATACAGAAACATCAATGTGGATCTCATTGAAAACACTGAAATGTGAGCCCCAGCTCCAAGCAAACAAACAGAAAACACACACATTTGCTTCCTCTCTTCTTGTTTTCTTTCTCTCTCTGAAGTATGTGAGCCCCACCTCCAAGTTTTCAAAAGAAAAAAGAAAAATACATTTTCTCTCTCACACTCTTCTCATTCCTCTTTCTCCCTTTCACTCTGAATCTTAATTAGCAGACTGCCTTCTGTGGCAGACATGACACAATGACATTGCTTGCAGACAGACACAGGTGAGCGCAAAACCAAAGCCAAGTTCTTTCATGGCTGACCAAATAAATGAAGCAGACGCCGTGCAGTGAGCACACATGTGTGTAGATGGGACAGAACTGTGGTAATTTTATACAATGTGTCCAAAGGTCCCACACAAAACCAGGTCCGTACAGGTGTATGTGCATCAACAGCATTTCTTGCTCCCTGTGTCTGGACTACTAACGTTCACACCCCCTGGTTCTGCTACTCGACCGGGTGTCTGCAAAACATCAAAGACAAGGTGTTAGAAGTTGTTCTGACTGCTAAAAACACTATAGACATAGCCCAGGGGTCTCCTAGCCAGCCAAGTGACAAAAACATAGTAAGACAGGAAATAACTTTACCCTTACCAAAGTAGTTCTTTGTACACGTTGACTATGTTTAAACCTGTCATGAGGCTTTCCTGTGGACGAGTACTGGTTGCATGTTTGACCCCAGCAAAAAAAGAAATTTAAATTAAAAGTTCCAATTATCCTGAAAGCATGTTCGTCCTGTCCCTATCCCAACACTGTTTTTTGTTGTGTTTTTTTTTTCAAACCCAAATGACAATGTAAGTAATAGGTTGAGTCTGAAAGCAGAAATTACAAATTACATATTCAAAAGTGCAACTTCTAGGTATCTGACAAATACCCACTCTCATTTAGGGTCATTTTTTTCTTTTACTGCGGTTGCTGCTCCAGCTACAGATGTTATCACTGAAAAAATCAGGTTCACAACATCAATCATTTTCCTGTAAGTGAAGAAATCAACTACTTTACAGAAATTAAAACAAAAAGAAGAACTTACAAGAAATTTACCAATTCTCTTAATTGAAAAAAAAATCATTCTTGGATAGTTTTATCATTTCTCAATTTAAAATCAATTTACATTATTACTTCAACATAATGAAAGCTCTGTGTTGTGAACAAAACAATTTCAAACTATACACAACAACAGACAACTAACTTTAGAATGTAAACTGAACTATACAAGCAAATTTTCAAAGTCATTCCAAAGCGTCCAAAGCTTCTGTTTCACAGACTTGAAACCAAAGTCACATGAAAAGAGAATACGAACATCTATTTAACTGATGAAACAAGACAGGTGCCTCACTGATGAAACAAGAAAGATGCTAATTTTGACCAACTGGCCTTTGTCAAGAGTACAAAGACAAAAAACAAAGCAACACGATCAACATGTTCAGGACAAAAGACTTGATACTAAATGCTAAATAGCTGGTATCACTGAGTTTTTCATAAATCCTTGTCTCTATTTTACATGAATGCTGGTACTAACAGTCCTTTGATTCAAATTATGACTGATCACTAAAATCTTTCAAAGAACTTAAATACAACTTGAATAATATTCTAAAAACACACCAACCAAATTAAGAATACCTTATTTAAAATTGCCTGCGCAAGATCCATAAATGCCTGTTCTACATTGATGTTGGCCTTTGCGCTGGTCTCCAAAAATGGAATACAGTGTTCCTTCGCAATCTGCAAATGAATGACAATATTGTATTACTGACAATCTTGCATTATTGACAATCATCTCTTTCTCTCTCTCTCTCCCCCTCCCTCACTCTCTTGCACACAGTGGATATGCAAATATACCGCTATCATCTGACAACAGACAAAGTATATTCATTTCATTTCACAAAAATATCACATATGGGGTGGAAGAAAAATTTGGAATTCTCTTTTTTCTTGTTCTTGTCTCTTTCTTCTCTTTTTCCCCCTAATTCCCTTATGTTCTGAACTTATTTTGGAATAACACAATCTGATGAAGATTTTTCCATAAACAGCAAAAGTAACACATTTATAAGGTACTGGCTATCTGTAAATTGTAATACAAATCATCATAAATCACTGTTGTACTGTTCTCTGCACTTGCTGGAACATACTGGGAATCATCTTATTTCTGAGGGGAGCAGAGAACTTCATTCTATTTGGCAAGCTGACCACATAGGTTTGCATCTTAGCATGTTTCCGTAAATCAGCCACTGACATGACTCAGTGGACATTTAACCCTTTGATTCCCTCACTGTATCCACCATCTTCCTGCAGGAAGCTGGTGGACAGGATGAGGGAATCGAAGGATTAACGCACATATCTGATATCTGTCACAATTCTATAAAGGAAGTTCTGACACAGATCTATCAAAAACATCACAAAGTGTGTGTAGGACATAAGCTCTTTCATAGGCTGCAGTTCATAAGTGGGTGTCATTCTTTAAATATGGACAAAATGATTTCAACTGCAAGCATGGTCAGGGGAAGCTTGTTAAAGTTATTGACAAGGAAACTGTTCAAAAAGTTTTGAGAAATTTTGAATGATAATGTGTGAAGAAATCACTCACAACACTGCTATTAATTCATTCAATTTTAACAAGTAAAATTCACAACAAGACTTGATGCAGAAAGGTGGGTCCTGCAATGCCTTACTAAAGATAAAAAAAATGTCCCTGTTAAGACTGTTAAAAAGGAACGAAAATAAGGTGAAAACTTTTCAAATCAGGAAGTTGCCAGTGGTAAAATCTGGGTTAGAAGCTATGAGCCAGAATTACTAATTGTCAAAATGGCACACTTCTGCCTCTCCAAGGTCCAAGAAGTTCTTGAGAAAGCAAGAAAATTTAAAGACGATGATGATGTGCTTTATGATTACAAAGGTGCACTGACCACACATTGTGTTCCAATGAGACAAATCATTAATCAAGATTACTGCGGGATGTTTCTGATGAAAACGCTAAGACCTGCAATCTAAAATAAACATAAATGATTCACTATTGATATTACATGACAAGTCATCTCTCCACAAAGCAGATCGTGTAATGACACTTGTGACATCAAAGCAATGGGATCCTCTGCCACATCCCATCTTCTCTCCTGATATGATTTGACAAGTCCTCCAGATCTCAATCCATTTCCTGGATTGACATGACCCCTCTGCATAGTATGTTTCTACGACTCAACTTAGATGACTGGGAAGTGGAGGTGTCCACGCAGGTACACAACATAAATTCTGGTTGTCTCACAACAGGCATTTGGATCTTCCCACCAGATAGGAATCGGTCATTTGGATGAAGGATGTTACATCAAAGGAATATAATTATAGAAGGTACCGATCATGATCTTACTCTTTTACATTTTTATACACTATATTATTATTATTATTATTATTATTATGAACATTTAGTACGCCTAATCAAATTAATGCCCTAGGCGTTAACAATGGCAAAACATATAACCGAAATCACAAGCACGCACACACACACACATATTTCCATAAGCCACTAATACTGACACCGCTTACGTGATTTCAAACATGCACATTCGATATTCAGCATGTGTGTACACGCAAAAGGGGTTTAGGCACTTGCACGTCTGCACATATGTTGATCTGGGAGATCAGAAAAATCCCCACCCTTTACCCACAAGGTGCTTATCCAAACAGCATCAAACTCAGATCTTCAAACTGAAAGTCTAACAACATCCACTTGGCTGCCCATCTCATACTGTATGATGTAAGTAAACTTACCGACTCCCCTCTGCTTGTGGCCACCTGGCGCTTGTCCTCCATGTCACACTTGTTGCCTAGAATCATCTTCTCTACATCTTCATTTGCATGCTGTAACACAATCAAAAAAACCAGTTACTTTCCACTTTTCTGTTGTGTCATCTTTAATGCATGTGGAACCAGGATCTAATATTTCCGCAAATCCAGTATATGGTTCTAGAAATTATTCTGGAACATTTTAACCTCATCTGTTTTAGTGTGTGTTGTTTTTGTTTCTTGTATTTAACAGTACCAGCAGTTGATAATGAAAATTGTGTTTAAGGTGATGGTGATGCTGTAACTAGAAGATAACTGTTATACCTTCTCTAACCATGAACAAATCAGGTGCCCATTCACAGCTGGATTAACTGGATGACAACTCAAGAATACATTTCTTCACAGACAGAGCAGGCTCATGCTGTGCAATCACATCTGAAAGCAGGCATGACTTCTGACCATCTTTATCATATTTAGATATCATTCTGTAAATAGAACCAATAATTTCTCAGGAAAGTTTCAAGCTAATGCATTCACAATCTCTACATATGCACTGGTAAGATTTCATCTGCAGGCGATCATGCATGTGTGTTTAATTTTCTTAATCATAACAAGCCAGTATTTGGTAATACTTTCTGAGTTAAACATGATACCGAGGTAAGGAACTGTCTGTACAGCGTTCTGATTTACAACTGTCAAAGAATTTTTCCATCAAACAGATTGGAGAAACAAACAAGTAAACTGAGCAAAATTCAAACGTAAACTCCAGTTCACATACCCGACAGACTGACACAATGATAAATGTTCTACTTAACACGCAGTAACTCATCAAAGGTGATGATAAAATGCAAAGCAGCACATAAAGGATTTTATGCAAGAAATGATATTCTAGGGGTAAATGGAGAAGAGCGGGCATTTATGTTTACATATTCTTTTCTCTTCAAGGACATTTAGATATTCTTTCTTTTTAAGAATTCATAAAATGTACACACGTTTAAATCAATGGCTGAAAAAGGCCCAGATAGTTTCACTAATTATGAATAAGGAAATGCTAACTGAACGAGTCAGAGGTTTCTTCGTAAATGAAACTAAAAAACCACTTCCTGCCACAGGATGAGAAACTATTTTATCATGTTACAATCAAAGTCTCCAGGTCTACCTCTAAGTGGTTGCTTTTTAAAACATCCTCTTTCAAAGAAAGAGTTCCAATTGCTCTTCCTTCCCCACACCACCACGCCTCTCTCCATTAATATTAATCTCACCTCATCTATATTCCTCAACCATTTGGAGATATTTTCAAATGTTTTGCCATTGGTGATATCATACACCAGCATGATGCCCATGGCACCACGGTAGTAGGAGGTGGTGATGGTGTGGAACCTTTCTTGTCCTGCGGTATCCCTGGTAAACACCACACAAACAGAAAATTAAATTCCAATCATGTTAGATATCTATGCCTAATGCCATCACTTTCTTATCAATAATTTCCAACAAGAATGTAGTTTCTATTTAAAATGGTGAGAATATGCTTTTATTAATTTATGTATTTTGATATAAATATCCCATAACACTGACCCAAAGATAAATACCAAAAAATGAACACAGACACACACACACATACACACACACACACACACACATACACACACACTCTCTCTTCTCTCTCTCAGTCTCCTCATACACACACACAGTGCAAATATATCTACCAATCACAAAAAAAGCAAAAAAAACAAACAAACAAAAGTATACCCTTTTTCTGCATACGGAATAAGTTTCATACTCAACACTGATATAAACAGAATCACTTTCCTTTCACAGCATGTATTTCTATTCCCGCTCCCCCCTCGCTCCCCCAACCTCCACAAACACACGCACATTCAAATACCATCATAAGTCAGGTTAACAAGTTAACATGGAAGTTGTTAAACACACACACACACACACACACACACACACACACACACACACACACACACACACACACACACACACACACACACATTCAGTGACACAAAACACAATTCCAACATACACACACTCTCTCTTGACAATTAAACTTTAAAGAAAACAATTCACCATATCTGTAACTTGATTTTCTTGCCACCAAGTTCCACTGTCTTGATTTTAAAATCAATGCCTGCAACGAGAACACATGACACTTGTACTTCAGCTCTGGACAACTTCCTTAAAACAATTGATTAAGCAGTGATGCCCTTGGCCTGGGCTGTTCCATGACACCACCAGGAAAATACACACTTCCTCAACAACTGTGTGACAATAGAGGATATTTCAACAACCACAATTTATCATCAGAATTAGCATTAGAATTAGTATTAGTATTGTTGTTGTTGTTGTTACTATTATCTTTATCGTTACTATTATTTTCATTATTACATTATTACTGTTGCTGCTGCTTTCAATATTATCACATTATATAAACACCAACATCTTTAATCCAGCAGCTATCTCAAAATAATATGGGGGAAGACAGAGGACAGAGAGGAGACCAAGCAAGAACAGGGGTAAAGAGATGTATGAATAAATCATGAATCAATATATCTATTTTAAAAAAAAAAAACTATCATAGCACACTAAAAAATATGTGCGACTTATTGTTATTGTTGTTTAAAGCCCAGCCAACTGTGTAGAGCCATATCAGGGCTAATATGTGTGACTACTGACAGACTTCTCAAAACTTGGTAAAAAAAAAGTGAAGTCAGAATTGAAAAGCTCTTTTCTCCAATCATCCCTATCTATCAAAACAAAAATCTTGATATCCTACGTTAGTATGTAATGGGTTATTTATGAATTTTTATCAGTGATAAACACAACATGTATTCAAATTCAAGCATGTAAGTCATAAAGAATGATACATTATTAGTAAGTATTATTAGTATTATTGATATTATAATAACAACTGGTTTTAATATTAAACAGTTTAATGCAATGCTCCTCATGTGAAACATGAAAGAATAAAGACTGGAAGAATTTGGATGTGAAATAATATTTTAAGTTTAACGCATTGCTGCCTCATATGAAATATGAAAGAATTAAGACTAAAAGAGTTTGGTTGTGAAAGACTGGAGAATAACCTTTTTTCTTGGAACACCCCCCCCCCCCCCCCCCCCATATAACCAATTCTTTCTTGTGTATGTAGTATATATTTCAGCATGTGATACTATTTAGTCACTTTTCATATTATGTACTAATGTAGACACTGCTGACCTGAACGACTGGCTAAATAAAGATATTATTATGCAACCTTATCATATTATATATATATATATATATATATATATATATATATATATATATATATATATATATATATATAGTATCATATCCAAAACATACTGATAGTGATACTGACTGCATATTCACTGTCACAACTGTACATCATCATGATTGATTTCTTAATAAATCAATAATCATGATACCAACATCTTCCTTTCGTTTGTGGTCAAACTTATTTAAACAAGTAACATTTCATCATTAAGCCCTTGTGCCTAAAAGTAGCAATGTTTTCATATCATTTTTTCTGCAGTAGGCCTATCTTCTATGCTATGCACAACATGGGAAAAATGAAAAAAAAAAAAGGAAAGAAAGAAAAAGAAAAAAAGTCAAAGCACACAATTCTGTTGACCGACACGCCTACATACTTAATCCACAAAATTAACACAATTCCACCGCCCTATTTCCATCTCACTAAAGAACATCCACTTAACATATTAGCTAGTGCTCTTGACCAGTTCTAGTGGTCCTATAGAAGACAACAAGTCTAAGTCACTCAGATTACAAGTGATCACCCAAGCTGCACGTATCAGGATGTATACACTCTATAACTTATTTTCCATAGGATTTCAAAATTACTGACAATAAGTGATAACAGTGTTATTTGCATCTTCACTTGTTCCTTGGGGAATCCTGTATTACAGATGTTTCTAAATTTGTGGTTACAAGTATGAACCACTGAATGTACTCAACTGAAAAAGAGACCATTCATGCATTGCAATATGTACTTATCATGCTTGCATGCTATGCCTATGGTACAGTAAATATCACAAGTATCCACCATACATCAATTCTTATGTTTAATTACATGAAGTGAAACTAGTTGGAAAAAATCTTACTGTCAGTGATACAGAAAACGCTAAGTACTACTTGTTTTGTTTGTTCATACCATCTATTTCCTTTGTTCAAACATTATCATGTTTTTCAAGTAACAATTACTGAGGCAAATGAAAACAAGTTAGTAATACTGATATCACCTGATTTCACTTCATAACAAAAGTCTCCAAAGATCAAGATTGGGACTTGCTTTCACAAGACAATTGATATATATATTTTTCCAAATCTAAGCATTTTTCTTATGTCTTCTGTCAGCGACACTGTTTTATCGTTGACAGAAGACACCAAGAAAATTTTGTTTGCACAGGTATACATTCAAGTACCTGGTTCAAAACCATTTGAGGCCGTCTGCCCTGTAAATCAAATATCACCCTTGAAAAATACCCGAAGTGAGACCCTCCCCCAACCCCTCCTTGCCCCCTTTGTGTTCAAACAATTGTTTTCTGCTTCTTGAATGTATTTGTGTACACTGTTTGGCCCAAACTGTGTGATTTTTTTTTTTTTTTCATTTTGAACATTCTGTTCTCTTTCTCAGATGCTTGTATATTATTTGGCCAACATTACACTCGCATTCTGTTGCTGTACAGTAAGTATATTCTGTTTGGCACATACTCATGATACTGTGTCAGCATTAGATTGCTGCTTAGTATATACTGTTTAGCTCATAATGTGCTAGCATTATGTTGCTGAAAAGTATATACTGTTTGGTCACACTGTGCAAGCATTATGTCGCTGCAGAGAGTATACGGTTTGGTCCACACTGTGCAGGCAGTATCTTGCTGTACAGTGTATACGGTTTGACCCATACTGTGCAGGCATTATGTTTCTGTACAATCATTTTATTCCATTTTTGTGGACATGTGATGTATGCTGCTTTTTGTTGTTGTTGTTGCTTTTTTCCTATATATTTTTTCATGTCTTTTCCATGTTTCCATAAGCCACCAGACGTACACATGACTTACGCTGGTTACACAATCTTCAGCGTATGTATTGATGTTCAACATGCATTTATACACAATGGGGGTTTAAACACTGCAGGTCTCCACAGATGTTGACCAGAAAGATTTTAAAAAATCCTTACTCTTTACTCACCACATGCTACCAAGCAGAACTGAACACAGACCGTCCAACTGGCAAATGAAAGTATGACATCCCAACCAAACCAACTTGGATGACACACCTATCACTGATTAGGCTTAGCCCTCCCCATGACAGTGATCTTTTTCGTCATCATCATTTTCCAACCTTTGGGTCTGAGTACAGCTCAAATTAATATGACTTAACTTATTTCAGATGTCACTCAACACCGACTTCTGAGTGTATCTGTAATGGCGAATTAAATTTAAAAAAACTCATCTGTATCTATGTTTTCTCATTCCATACCATGTTTCATGAGTTTCTGCCCTTCACCAGTCTTCAGTCTTCCATATGCTTTGCATTAGCAATCTTTCTATGAATCTTAACATTGAAAATGTCAAATAATCAGAGACAGAGGTGTTCAAGCTTCAAACAGTGAGTACATGTAAATCCTGTAAGTTCCTTCTTCTGTCTACTAGCTTCTATTTTCTTGTATGTGTGTGTATGCATGCTTTGTGTGTGTGTGCATGTATTAACCATAACTGAATGATTTTGTTTACAAAATTTGCCCCTTTCCAACATGGCTACCACTTGTCTGCTATGGCAACATATATTTTGATTTTACTAAATTAAGGCTTCATATATATCTCCTGTCATCATGCGAAGTTTTAGGCCCATCTGTCAACAGTTAAAATCACACTCACCTATTTATCCCATGTATACCTGTTTTCTAATTCTTTTTTCTATGCAGCCTCAGGCCTGAAGCAGCACTGTCCTGAATGGATTAACAGTCAGACATCTGTGCAAGGCTAATAAGAATAAAAACACACAAACACATGGTACTGGTTTGCACTGATTCAGTATACACTGATTTTTTATTTGCCACTGTATCCAAATGCAACCTTCACTCCTCTGTTTAATCTCTTAACTGTGTCTGCCGAACCCACTCATCAGTGAAGAGGCTGTACTACAATGCGGCTGACTAATTTGCTTGTCACTGACCTTTACTGTTGGTCTGTTGCCAATAAATCATCCCCATTGCTTCACATACAAATAAAAATAATAAGCACATCATCAGAAATTAGTCATTTATGATTTATTAATGGTATGTAACTTGTGGTGATGTTTTGTGTCTGAAATAGTTTGGCAACTGCATTAAAATTAATGTTCTCTTAATCTCTGTTGACACAAAATTCATGATTTCTCATGGCAAAGTATTGGTTTACATTTGACAAAGGTGTTGCTGAAATACTGGTAGTGTGTCTCTCTCATGAAATTTAAAGCAGCGAAAGTGAAAATGATACTGTTGCAAATGAGACAGTGATGATAATTCTGTGCCTGTAGGTGTAATCAGCTATGTTTCACACAGCACTTGAGCACTGACCTACTTACCATAGCCTCAGCAGTGAAGGGGGTTCAAAACAGCCTCAGTAATCAAGAGGGCTAAAATACATTTTAGGGAAAAAAAATGGTGGACAATCCACAAAAAGTCACCTCCGTTGTTTTGATTGAAGCTGTTTGAAAAATGGATGCAAAATCTAAGATCCACAATCTACGATCATGGGCTCTAATGAATACTGAATCAATACACACATAAAATATATATAAACAAAATCCAATAAAATATCAGAAGACAAGAGAAGCAAAACCTATTAAACTTTTTCATAACACAGCGAACACTTGCAATAATTGCATTTACCTAAGTATAACACTACAGTAACATTAATAATATGATAAATAGGCCTAAACTGGGACTATAACACTTCTGTTTATCTTACTAATTATAACAGAAATATTAAAAAATAACAGGAAAGTAAACAGCAAAATTTTACATATTTTGATACCACACATAAGGAAGTCTACATCATGTAGATCTATACAGTGCAGGGAAAGACCGTAATAGTTGCCTGACTGCCCAAGGCAAGCATTCGTGTTGGGCATGTGATAAGCGCTGCAACTTGCCTGCCAGGCAAGTGCAATACTTTGCACCATCTGTCACAGAAATTTGGTATTTTCATTTTGCCTACTCAAGCATTCAACAGCCAAAGAGAGCAGAAGTAACAAAGTTACACTTAATCATGACACTGACATCCATACATATTATGCAAAGTGAATGGCTACGTCAGAAGACATTCAAAATGGGGCTCACAGTTTCTTGTTTTCTGGCCACTGGCAGATGACACAATCATGCCATGGCAGACAACAAAGTTGGACCAATCACCATGGAAAGCAAAGATTATTGTGTTGTCCCACAAAACAAATCTTCCCCATAATGTATTTTGTACGACTTTAGTGTGTCAAGATACCATCAACTTTGGTGTTCAGGAACTGAATGCTGTCCTCTTCCACTTTGAGGAAATAATTATAACAACAGAAGTCACAAACTTAATACAGAAACTGAGAAAGGAGGTGGGGTGGTGGCTGAGGCTGAAGACAGCTCTAAAAAAGGCTGCCACTGAGCTCCCACATGCCAGAAATGTGGGAGCAATTCCTGGCAGATGGAGACAGACTAAAATTAATGACTTTCCAAATTACTGAAAATAATGCTCATCGTTGTTGTGCTGCCAATGTCCATTCACAGCAGATGTGAATGAGGCTTTTGAACAGTGAAAAGGATCAAGAATGACTGGAAAGGAGCAAGCTCAGTAACAGCACTCTGTTCAAACTTATGTGTTTTTTTATATAGATATATACCCATCACAGGCCCAGACATTATCATGATTACAACTGTCTGTATTCATTCAAAGATAATGAGATGATAGAGAAAGGCTCGAACTGACTCACTTCTCAATAAATTAAGTTCTTACTTCACAGATTTGGAACAAATGTTGATCCTCAGGTTTGGAAGAATGTTTCGCTTGTGAATTCACTAATTATATAATGCATTATTACACATGGTTCACAGTTTTGGAAAAATGTTTCGCTTGTAAACCCATTACGCATTATGTATCCATAAACAAGCCAAAGAATTAACCCTAAGTGTTAGCGGATCTGTGTGAATGCAAGTGTGTTGACGTTTAGAGATCATTTAAGGATTCATAGCACTTGGACAATCCCATATGGGCTATCATCCAGTCTGCCAACTGTTACCTATCAGACATCTTGAACTTGTGCACTGGCAGTGGCAAGGTCTTGAAATGGAAGGGAATGAGGTAGGCATGAAATACTAAACAGTAAACAGGTCAGTTGGGGGTTTTTTTTGTTTTGTTTTGTTTTGTTTGGTCATTTATTTGGTTGGTTGGTTTTTGTTTGTTTTTTGCGAGCTTGGTTCAGATTTGTAACATCGAATCTTGAGTTTGAACACATCTCTATTACAAGAACCAACCAGTTCCCTGAGTCATGTTTGAAGATGGTGTGTGTGTGTGTGTGTGTGTGTGTGTGTGTGTGGTGTGTGTGTGTGTGTGTGTTGTGGTGTGTGTTGTGTGTGTGTATGTGTAGTGTGTGTGTGTGTGTGTGTGTGTGTGTGTGTGTGGTGTGTGTGTGTGTGTGTGTGTGTGTTTGTGTGTGTGTGTGTGTGTGTGTGGGGTGTGTGTGTGTGTGTGTGTGTGTGTGTGTGTGTGTGCATGTGGTGTGTGTGTGGTGGTGTGTGTGTGTGGTGTGTGTGTGTTGAAAATGTGTGCTAGATAGGCTGTGTGCACTGTGCTTTCCTACTTTTGTCTCAACATGCTGATTGGTGGGCAAGTTGTTTCACCTGCCGGACAAGTAGAAATTTTGTCTACTTGCTCCCAGATCATGTTAGGAAAAAGTATTGTTCTACCCTGTACATGTGCTTGGAAAACGATGAAAGTTCTGAAACCACATCTATACAAGTGCAAGGCAGATCTAACAAAGTACTGGGAGTAGGTTGGGAGACTCAGTGCTATGATCCACTAATGTGATCGAAGTTTGATCACACATCCTTAACATAACACACCAACAGGCTGAAAGTGAAATAGCTGATAAACATAGAACCATTCTCACTTTGAACAAGAAAGCTAAAAGGTACACGCACGCACTTAATTATAAAGGGCTAGTAATAGCTGATGCAGCCTGTATCACATTAAATCATTCATAAAATCATCCCCCCCCCTCTCTCTCTCTCTCCGTTCCCTCCTTCACACACACACACACACACACACACATACACACACACATACACACACACACACAGTGACACACACACTCAATTAGTCAATAGTCAATCAGACTCAGTCAATGACATGTGCGAAAGCCCACGTTGTTACTGTCATACGAGGCATAGAAATAAAACTGTACATATACATTTATTTTTTAGAACGGGTTGTTCAAAAGTAAATTTCTGCAGTCAAAGGCCCAAAATCTTACCTATCGTCGAAATGAATGTTGTGTTGAAGGCATCATCTGAAAATCGAAACAATAAGCAGGTCTTGCCGACACCCGAGTCGCCGATGAGTAACAATTTGAAGAGGAGATCATACGTCTTCTTTGCCATTTTACCACTCAATGCAAATGCATTCAACTCTGAGCGATGCCCTTGAATTAATCTGCGAGTAAGGGCGAACACAGGAAACAAACAAACGAATTAAAAAGAATGACAACGACAGATCTCAATCGTCTGCTACTGTTCTAGCACGGTGTCTTGGACTTCTAGATGTCACAAGCTTACTTCTGCATCTACCATGACGTCATTTCCTAATCCGGGCGGCCAATGATGATTTGATGATTTCATGCACATGATACCGAAGGGATACAACTCAACTGCATATATAAGCTTTATGTTTCTGTTGGGAAGAGGTAGAGCGGTAGGGTAGAAGGAAGGGTGGTGCGTACGTCACATCGTTATCTCAATCCTAACTGATGTTTCATACCAGCGAAATGAGTCGTAGCTGTTTTGAAATGTTTGTCTTTATGATCTAGACTCCAATCTTTATACAATGATTAACTATTACTATGAGGTGGAGGTGCAAATTCAATTGCAAATGATAACTAGGAAGACATTAAGCGGTGATTAAATCGACAAAAATGCATTCAATCGCTGCTCTATGTATCAAATAGGCCTACATGGACAACAGTATTCAAGATGCTAACCTTAATCCCGAAGCTCTCAATGAACTAGAATTCATTGCTGATCAAGCGACATACGAACAACGAGGTTAATTGAAATAACAGTTCTCAAAACTATTCGCTGATGATACATTCGTTGATGACCGAGCGATCACGAGCTATGACAAAACACTGCAACAGAAACATACCAACAACGAAGTCAATTGAAATAACAGTTCTCAATGAAAACTATTCGCTGATGATTAAGTGATTCTGAACAATGACAAAACAGAGCTGAAAACAACAACAACAACAACATACAAACAATTTAGTTAAACAAGAGCTCAAAACTACGGCATGAAAATAAGCACTGGCAAGACTGACATTATGTTAGAAAGACGTACAAACTAGACATGAAAGGACAAAAAATTCGTTAAATTACAGAATATAGATAGATATTTACTTAACGTGGAAAAATGCAAAAAGAAAACTAGACCAAGTCCAAAAGGTAAATGCTATGAACCGCTAACTTTCATCCCATGCATCCCATTTGGAAACTAAAGCAAGGCTTGTACAATCTTCAGTATACCGGTACACGCACTGACTTAATACCTTAGCAAGACCGAACACATTACTCAAAACACTTGAAAAAAAGATGTCTCAGAAGAGCTGCAGGCAAGAACAAAAGAAACATATGATCATAAACAAAGAGATCCGAAAGAACATCTGTCAACCATTACATCACACGGCAGCGGATAGATTCCAGTCACCAGCCAGCTATTCGAGCTTTCAACCCCGTAGTTTTGGGCGGCTTCAGAGCCAGTGGAAGACCATAGCTTCGGAGTCAGTAGAAGACCACAGAGGCGCTGGATAGATGGATTGATAGACACATTCCACATCTACAACATTGCTCTTCGCCAGGCTTCCTATTTGACTGCAGATCGGCAGATTCATATCTCTTGCCTCATAAAATGTTCTATAAATGTTGCTTGTCTTTTCCTAATCTTCTTTATTGATGTTCTTCTTGGTCTGCCTCCTTCGAGACTGTCTTGTTTGTTTTCTTTGCTGTCCATGGAACTATGAACATTCTTCTTTAAAAAAAACACATTTCAGGTGCGTCAATCTTGTTCTGGCTTTGCGTGTTGTCTGTCCACGCATCACAACCGTACAACAGTGCATTCTAGCACTGTCACAGTAAATTCTAAGCACTAGAAATACGCGTGCGTGTGTTTGTGGGCGTGTTCTTCCTTTAATTTTCTTTTGTTTTATATATTTATCTATATATACAATATGTGTGTGTGTATATATATAATATATATAATAGTTGTCTTCCCTACGTTCCTTCCCTTACTTTTTCTGTCTTCCTGCTCTTATTTCTTTCCTTTTTCCTACTCTTCGTCTTCCCTTTCTTCCAGCCCTTGCTGTATCCTTTCTTCCGGTGTTTACTCTTCTTTTTCTTCCTGTGTAAAATATTCCCTAACTCTTCCCATCCTTAACCTTGTCTTTCATCCTGCTCTCACTCTTCCTGTTCTTACTCTTCACTTTTTTTCTTCCTAACCTATCTCTTCCCTTATTCTTTCTTTCTTACCCTTCCGTTTCTTTCTGTTTGCATGTTCCTTTTTTCCTGCCTTTTATGTTTCCACTTCGCCTCCTGCCCTTACTCTCCCCTTACTCTCTCTGTCTTTATTTTTCCGTGTCTTCCTTCTCTCACATTTCCATTTTCCCATGCATTTAGGCTCCCCCTCTATTCCTGTACTATATCTTACTTTCTGTCCTTACCTTACCCTTCTTTCTACCATACTCTTCCCTTTCTTTTTGCCGTTAATCTTACCTTTCTTCCTGCTTATCCTCTTTTCTTTTTCCTGCTTTTATTGTCTGTTTCTTCCTGCCCTTACCGTGCTCTTTCCTTCTAACCTTATTCTTTCTTTTGTTCCTGCTGTTACTTTTCCCTTTCTTCCTGAACTTTTTCGTCTTTTTTTCCTACACTTACGTTTCCTTTCATTCCTGTCCTTACTCTTTCTTTCTGCACTCACATTTCATATTATCTCTGCCTTTACTCTTTTTCTTCCCGCCTTTGCCCGCTCTGCCTCCGATCCTCTGACTTTTCGCTTTCCACGCACTAAGCTCAATACCTATGGTCCACGAGCCTTCTCTCTTTCTGGTCCACTCTCCTGGAACAAACTTCCTCTCTCAGTCCGTCAGCAACCTACTTTTGCCTCCTTCAAGTCCGCTCTCAAAACTCACCTTTTCTCCTCTGCATAAAATCCTAACCTCACTCAACCCCCCTCTGCAGCCTGTCTCCGCTCGGAGGGGAATCACTTTGTTTTAATATATAATTGTATATGATGTGCTCTCTGTGGTTTTCCATTGGTTTTATTCTTGCTTTTATTGCTTTTATTTTTTCTCCCCATTTGTGGCCATGCATGTGTGTGTGTGTGTGTGTGTGTGTGTGTGTGTGTGTGTGTGTGTGTGTGTGTGTGTGTGTGTGTGTGCGTGCGTGCGTGCGTGTGTGCGTGTGTGTCTTTTCGGCGCTTGGATTTGATTTTGTCGAGATTTGCGCTATATAAATATTGTAATTATTATGTATGCATGTGCGTACGTATGTATGATGTATGTAGTATACGCTTAGATTTATGTATGTATGTATGTATGCATGTATACGCTCAGCTTAGATTTATGTATGTAAGTATGTAAGCATGTATGTATGCATGTATACGCTCATATGTATGTAGGTATGTATGCATGTATACGCTCAGCGCTTAGATTTGATTTTGTCAAGATTTTGCGCTATATAAATAAAATATATTATTATTATTATTATTATAAACTTTCTTCCTATCCTCTGACTCTTCCCTTTCTTTCTGCCCTTTCTCTTCCCTTTCTTCCTATAGGCCTACTTATACTTCCCTGTCTGCCCGTCCCCATCTTATCCTTTCAACTTCTCCTTACTCTTCCTTTCCTACTGTCCCTACTCTTCCCTGTTTTCCTGTTCTTGTCCTCTTCTTTCTTTCTGTCCTTACCCTTCCTTTTTTTCTGTCTCTGGCCTTCCTTTTCTTCCTGTCCTTACCCTTCCCTTTATTTCTAACCTTTCCTTTTTCATACTTTCATTCTGCCCTTTCTTTCATGCTCAAGCACTTCCCTTTTTCCTGCCCTTCCCCCTCCCCCCCCCCCCTTTTTTTTTCTTTTTTGTCCGCTCCTTACTCTTGTCTATTTTCCTGTTCTTACTCTTCCATTTTTCTGCACTTACTCTTCACTCTTACCCTACCTTTTCTTCTTGTCCTTACTCTTCCCATTCTTCCTCTCCTTACTCTTCCTTTTTTAAAAATATCCTTACTCTTCCTTTTCTCTTGTTCCTACTCTTCCCTTTTTCTTGTCCTTAATCTTCCCTTTCGTCCTGTCCTGACCCCCTAGCCCCCTCTCGGTTTTTAGTATTTTTGTTTTGTTTTGTTTTTGCTGTCATTAGTCTTCTCTTTTTCCCGTCCTTACTTTCTTCTCTTCCTATTTTTTTCTGCTTTTATTTTTTCTTTTTTTTTCCCTGTCTTAAACCTTCTCTTATTTTCTATCTATCCTCTGACTCTTTCCTTTCTGCCCTTTTTTCTTTCCTTTCATCCAATGCTTACGCTTTCCTGTCTTCCCATCCTTATCCTTTGCTTCCTGTCCTTACTCTTTCCTGTTTTCCTGTCCTTGTCCTACTCTTTGTTTCTGTCCCTAGCCTTCGTTTACTTCTTGTCCTTAGCCTTCGTTTACTTCTTGTCCTTAGCCTTCCTTTACTTCTTGTCCTTAGCCTTCCTTTACTTCGTGTCCTTAGCTTTCCTTTACTTCTTATCCTTAGCTTTCCTTTACTTCTTGTCCTTAGCCTTCCTTTACTTCTTATCCTTAGCCTTCCTTTACTTCTTGTCCTTAGTCTTCCTTTACTTCTTATCCTTAGTCTTCCTTTACTTCTTGTCCTTAGTCTTCCTTTACTTCTTGTCCTTAGCCTTCCTTTACTTCTTGTCCTTAGCCTTCCTTTATTTCTTGTCCTTAGTCTTCCTTTACTTCTTGTCCTTAGCCTTCCTTTACTTCTTGTCCTTAGTCTTCCTTTACTTCTTGTCCTTAGCCTTCCTTTACTTCTTGTCCTTAGCCTTCCTTTACTTCTTGTCCTTAGCCTTCCTTTACTTCTTGTCCTTAGTCTTCCTTTACTTCTTGTCCTTAGTCTTCCTTTACTTCTTGTCCTTAGTCTTCCTTTACTTCTTGTCCTTAGCCTTCCTTTACTTCTTGTCCTTAGTCTTCCTTTACTTCTTGTCCTTAGTCTTCCTTTACTTCTTGTCCTTAGCCTTCCTTTACTTCTTGTCCTTAGCCTTCCTTTACTTCTTGTCCTTAGCCTTCCTTTACTTCTTGTCTTTAGCCTTCTTTTACTTCTTGTCCTTAGCCTTCCTTTACTTCTTGTCCTTAGTCTTCTTTTACTTCTTGTCCTTAGTCTTCCTTTACTTCTTGTCCTTAGCCTTCCTTTATTTCTTGTCCTTAGCCTTCTTTTACTTCTTGTCCTTAGACTTCCTTTACTTCTTGTCTTTAGCCTTCTTTTACTTCTTGTCCTTAGCCTTCCTTTACTTCTTGTCCTCAGCCTTCTTTTACTTCTTGTCCTTAGACTTCCTTTACTTCTTGTCCCCAGCCTTCCTTTACTTCTTGTCCTTAGCCTTCTTTTACTTCTTGTCCTTAGCCTTCCTTTACTTCTTGTCCTTAGTCTTCCTTTTTGTCCTTAGCCTTTCTTTTTGTCCTTAGCCTTCCTTTATTTCTTGTCCTTAGCCTTCCTTTACTTCTTGTCCTTAGCCTTTCTTTTTGTCCTTAGCCTTCCTTTACTTCTTGTCCTTAGCCTTCCTTTACTTCTTGTCCTTAGCCTTCCTTTACTTCTTGTCCTTAGCCTTCCCTTATTTCTTGTCCTTAGCCTTCCTTTTTGTCCTTAGCCTTCCTTTATTTCTTGTCCTTAGCCTTCCTTGTTGTCCTTAGCCTTCCTTTATTTCTTGTCCTTAGCCTTCCTTTTTGTCCTTAGCCTTCCTTTATTTCTTGTCCTTAGCCTTCTTTTTGTCCTTAGCCTTCCTTTACTTCTTGTCCTTAGCCTTCCTTTACTTCTTGTCCTTAGCCTTCCTTTACTTCTTGTCCTTAGCCTTCTTTACTTCTGGTCCCCAGCCTTATTTTACTTCTTGTCCTTAGCCTTCCTTTACTTCTTGTCCTTAGCCTTCTTTTACTTCTTGTCCCCAGCCTTCTTTTACTTCTTGTCCTTAGCCTTCTTTTACTTCTTGTCCCCAGCCTTCTTTTACTTCTTGTCCTTAGCCTTCCTTTATTTCTTGTCCTTAGTCTTCCTTTACTTCTTGTCCTTAGCCTTCCTTTACTTCTTGTCCTTAGCCTTCTTGTCCTTAGCCTTCCTTTACTTCTTGTCCTTAGCCTTCCTTTACTTCTTGTCCTTAGCCTTCCTTTACTTCTTGTCCTTAGCCTTCCTTTACTTCTTGTCCTTAGCCTTCCTTTACTTCTTGCCCTTAGCTTCTTTTACTTCTTGTCTTTAGCCTTCCTTTACTTCTTGTCCTTAGCCTTCTTTTACTTCTTGTCTTTAGCCTTCATTTACTTCTTGTCCTTAGCCTTCCTTTACTTCTTGTCCTTAGCCTTCTTTTACTTCTTGTCCTTAGTTTCTTTTACTTCTTGTCCTTAGCCTTCTTTTACTTCTTGTCCTTAGCCTTCTTTTACTTCTTGTCCTTAGCCTTCCTTTACTTCTTGTCCTTAGCCTTCCTTTACTTCTTGTCCTTAGCCTTCCTTTACTTCTTGTCCTTAGCCTTCCTTTACTTCTTGTCCTTAGCCTTCCTTTACTTCTTGTCCTTAGCCTTCCTTTACTTCTTGTCCTTAGCCTTCTTTTACTTCTTGTCCTTAGTCTTCTTTTACTTCTTGTCCTTAGCCTTCTTTTACTTCTTGTCCTTAGCCTTCTTTTACTTCTTGTCTTAGCCTTCCTTTACTTCTTGTCCTTAGCCTTCCTTTACTTCTTGTCCTTAGCCTTCCTTTACTTCTTGTCCTTAGCCTTCCTTTACTTCTTGTCCTTAGCCTTCTTTTACATCTTGTCTTTAGCCTTCTTGTCCTTAGCCTTCTTTTACTTCTTGTCCTTAGCCTTCCTTTACTTCTTGTCCTTAGTCTTCCTTTACTTCTTGTCCCCAGCCTTCTTTTACTTCTTGTCCCCAGCCTTCCTTTACTTCTTGTCCTTAGTCTTCCTTTACTTCTTGTCCCCAGTCTTCCTTTACTTCTTGTCCTTAGCCTTCCTTTACTTCTTGTCCTTAGCCTTCCTTTACTTCTTGTCCCCAGCCTTCCTTTACTTCTTGTCCTTAGCCTTCTTTTACTTCTTGTCCTTAGCCTTCTTTTACTTCTTGTATTAGCCTTCTTTTACTTCTTGTCCTTAGCCTTCCTTTACTTCTTGTCCCTAGCCTTACTTCTTGTCCTTAGCCTTCTTTTACTTCTTGTCCTTAGCCTTCTTTTACTTCTTGTCCTTAGCCTTCTTTTACTTCTTGTCCTTAGCCTTCTTTTACTTCTTGTCTTAGCCTTCTTTTACTTCTTGTCCTTAGCCTTCCTTTACTTCTTGTCCCTAGCCTTACTTCTTGTCCTTAGCCTTCCTTTACTTCTTGTCCTTAGCCTTCCTTTACTTCTTGTCCCTAGCCTTTCTTTACTGCTTGTCCTTAGCCTTCCTTTACTGCTTGTCCTTAGCCTTCCTTTACTTCTTGTCCTTAGCCTTCCTTTACTTCTTGTCCTTAGCCTTCCCTTTATCTCCTACTTTTTCCCTGTTCATGCCCTTACTCTGTCCTTTTTTCGTACACAGCGTTCTTTTTTTTCCCTGCCCTTACACTTCCTTTTTGTCTGCTCCTTACTCTCCTGTCCTTACCCTTCCAATTTTTCTGCCCAGCTCTTCGCTTTCTTCCTTTCCTCACCCTTCTCTTTATTCTTGTCCTTGCTCTTCCATTTTCTTCCTCTTCTTACTGTTCCTTTTCTTATTTTCCTTACTCTTCCCTTTCTTCCTCTCCTTACTCTTCTCTTTTTTTGCTATTGTTACTCTTCCGTGTTTCTTGTCCTTACTCTTTCCTTTTTCCTGTCTTTAATCTTCCCTTTCTTCTTGGATTGACCACCCATTGTTTTGTTTTTGTTTTGGTGCCATTACTCTTCTCTTTTCCCTTTGTCCTCACGCTTTCATTTCCTCTTATCCACGTATTTTTTTTCCTGTTTTTATGCCTCCCTTTCTTCCTATCTTAACTCATCCCTTATTTTCTATCTTAATCTTTGTCTCTCGTCTGCCTTTCTTCTTTTTTTTTTTTCTTGTCCTTATTCTTCCCTTTCTCCCTGTCCTTACTTTTCCATTTCTTGTAAGTTAACAAGAAACACCCAAGTTACAAGAAACACCCAAGATGCTGGATGGGACCCGGAACACCAATGCCTCACCACTGACTAGACAATCACCTCCCAGCTTCTGATGCTACATGGGTAGCCATTTTGCCAAGCAATAAGGGTTGTCCATACGCTGCATGACCCAACTTGTTCATCAATTATCTTGTTTACAAACCGAAAGGCAAGGTGGGAAGATGATAAATCCTGGGAAAAAGGCACATAATGCATACTGACCGGATCCAGCCAAGCTACTGGACCAAGGATACGATCGCAAAAGCTGCCAGACATGATGCTCTAGACACAGCCCATTTTGCTTTTCAACTAGGCCTGACATGCCCCTAAAGGGTTCCCAAGTTTGCTGTCTTTCCGAGCTATCATCAGGATGTTTTCTACAGTCACCAGGCCTGATTTACTGAAGCCAGCAGTCAAGCTGCAGGCCAAAGTTGACAAGAATCTCTCAACAATGTTGGGTGGGACCCAGATGAAGTATGTAGGCTGGATAATTTAGAGAAAAGTACGTTGTCTAGTTGTCATGTTGAGGTAGTAAAAAAAAAAAAGTATTAGATGGGTAATTTAGAGCAAAGTATACAATCTAGTTGTCATGTTGAGGTAGTAAAAAAAAAAGTATTAGATGGGTAACTTAGAGCAAAGTATACAATCTAGTTGTCATGTTGAGGTAGTAAAAAAAAAGAAGTATTAGATGGGTAATTTAGAGCAATGTATACAATCTAGTTGTCATGCTGAGGTAGTGAAAAAAAGTATTACATGGGTAATTTAGAGCAAAGTACGCGATCTAGTTTTCATGTTGAGGTAGTAACAGAATTGGGAGATGGTGGCATAGCCTTTATCTCTCTCTCTCACATGCATGTGTGCATGCACACACACATTTATGCACACACATACCCAACTGAACTCTTTCAATGCCCGTGACAAAATAATCTGTCGACAGTTCTGTACTATTTATAGGCAAAGCATTCTCATTATTGAAACACATTAATGAAACTATCAGCCCACTACTTCGAGCCATATTGCACCTTATGCCTAACCAAATTCCTAAGTTGAGGAAAAAAATTAAAACAAAACAAAACAAAAAACCCAAATAAAACCACATAGAACTGAAGCACAATAACTGAAGATACTACTTTTTCATCAACATGAATCAAAAACCATTCATGAAAGGAAATCATGAACTACATTTGCTTATATCCTTAAATAAACATTCTGTCCTTAAATAAACATTCTGTCAACTGACATGACAATTAGTATGTATGTCAAGATTGCCGCACATCTTGGGTTCCCCTAATATTATGTATGTAAATGAATTCAAAACAATTCACAGTAAACAAATGAGAAACTCACTTTCTCTCTTTCATTTTCCCCCTTCCCCTACTCAAACACACAGGCAAACAGAAAGAAACACACATACAAACGTGTTATAAAATTGGCCTTTATTACCCAACAATTCAAAATCTGACCAGTCCCTTTTTCCAACAAACAAAATATATGCCTAATATATCACTGCAAAAATGATGAGATGTTTCGCTGAAAAATAAAATGTGGACCAAAGTGAGATCCTCTTCTTATGTGAGGATACCATAATTCAAGGACTACAAACCAGAATTTCCTTCCTCTTGAAATGATGCCAGAGAAAACAATTTTTTTCTTCTGCAAAAAAAAACAGAGCTGCTCTACAGAAATTTCATTTCATAACACCTACAGTGATCGCTTCTCTGTGTAAACTGCTTTATGAACACGTTTGCCACATCCTGTTCAAACTGAAAGCTGTCAATTGATTTATCTTTAAATATACAATGCTAATCCAATTTCCACAACGGACTGAAATACTAACTGAAAGGAAAAAAAAAAAACCCCGCGGATGTCAGACTCAGCATCTAAAGAAAACGAGACTAAGGCTCTGTTATCTACTATGACAGCCAAAAGGATTCATCTGGGTATCTTTGAACCTGAAAGATCTGTGTTCTCTGTTTTCACAGTCCATGAGGTTGTAGAAAGTAACTGTGCTTTGTCTTTCTTTTCTGACATGTTTAACCCTTTGACTCCTGCACCTTACCCAACAATTGCGAAAACTTAACCCTTTGACTCCTGCACCTTACCCAACAATTGCGAAAACTTCAACTCTTTGGCTCCCTCACCCTGTCTACCAGCTTCCAGCAGGAGGCTGGTGGACAGAGTGAGGAAATCAAAGGTTTAAGTTTTTGCTTTGCTGGCATGGTTGACAATGCAGGATACTGGTGGACAGGGTGCAAGAGTCAAAGGGTTAAAGCATCTTTTTTTAACATTTCTTTTTTAACTTGTGAAAATGTGCCCACGTGTGAGCGTGCGTGCATGTTAACCTGTGTGTGCATGTAACGTTTTGATTCAATATTCCTGTTGAACTGACTACAGGGTAGCTTAGTTTTTATTTCTATCTTTTCTTTTTTCTTTTTAAGGATAGTTTAATTCATGAGAGTATCAGATGTAGAAAAAGCAGGCTGCAGTCTTCAGAAGATGGTATTTTTGTTTCACTTCACAGCAAATTCAACATATTGTGACTTTCTTATGAGGTATACATCTATGGATTGAAAACCAGTTTAATGCTTTCTTTCGACATTCATACTTCCATTTAGTACACCAAATAAACTTAATGTTTCTGACTTCCGACATTCAGTCGTAAGTATTGTATGGCGGATACCAAATCAAATGATTATAACAGCACAATAAAAGAAAAATAATCAAAACCAAATCATTCAGGTAAAAGAATACTGAAACTTGATCTCTGAAAAGATACTACAGACCTATCTTAAGCACTCTTTCGTAAAATAAATAACAAAATAAATCATAAATTAGTAAAAAATAAAAAGCAAAAACAAAACAAAACAAAAAAAGAAAAAACAGTTTCCATGCCATTCATTTGAAATTACAGTTGTTATGTTTGAAAAAGGAAATTAGTTCATATACTACACATATGATTCATATGCATCAATAGGATGAATAAACACGTTAATGAGACATATACAATATACGATTATGGGATTATCACAGATATAAAAACACAGTAAATTATGAATATTTGTACATGCACACATGTCAGTGTGTGCGTGCGGCTCATGTGCATGCCCGTCAAAAGCAACGAAAAAGTGTAAAGTATAAGAAAACAGTAAGTCTGTTTGATTTTTACTGGATGCAAAGTACGCATCTTGTGATGTAAAGAAAAAAGTCATAGTACTTTTACTTGTGTTAGGATGTGATAATTCTGTGTACATGTACATGTGTGTGTATGTGTGCTTTTTTGTGCGTATGTATGTGTACGTGTATGTGTGTTGAGTGTGTGTGTGTGTGTGTGTGGTGTGTGTGTGTGTGTGTGTGTGTGTGTGTGTGTGTGTGTGTGTGTGTGTATGTGTGTGCGCACTTGTATGCTTGTGTGTGCGTGTGTATGTGTGTGTGTTGTATTGTGTGTGTGTGTGTGTGTAGTATATGTGCTGTGTTGTGTGTGTGTGTGTGTGTGTGTGCGTGTGGTGTGTGAATGTACATGTATCAGATAGTTTAGGTTCAAGGGGTATCACTTCTTATATACAAGGTCATCATCTCTTTATCAGATTTAAAAGGCTATATGATGTGACGGAATCAACAATAACAAAACTGTCATAAGTGCTATAAAAGAATGTGACCATGATCTATATACATAAAACTTATCTTGTAAAACATAATTTATTTTTGACAACAGTCAAACCAGTATGAATGCATTCTCACCAAGAAAGCCATCATATGGTCCCACACAATCAGCCCAGTTAAAAAATCATTTCACAAACATATACACAAGAAATATCAATAAAATCTAAAAAAAAAACACAAAAAAACAGAAAACCAATGAACATTGTATCTGAACACTTGAAACTGTTACATACAACCAAAGTATTTTTCACAGACTCGCATGTACGCCTACTCAATTTTCATTTTAAGTCACAACGAATTTATTATAAAACAATGCTGTGTTTAAATCATTGTATATAACCATATGCATATTAGACTTTTATGATATATGCATGCTCTGTGTAACATAAAACTACTCTTTTGTGAAAACACAAATAACAAATGAAACATTTTCTTCAGCACAGGCAAACACCTGAAAGGAAAAAACTGCTCATTTGAATATCAGCCTCGAAATCCACACAACTAAAAAGAGGTAGTATAATGTTACAATGACCAATTTACACAAATATTTTCAAAGCAACACATTACTTTGAGTACTAAATGAGACAAAGTGATGGCAAGAACATTAAAGTGATTGAACATCAGTTTCCACACAGGCACATTAACAAATCAGTTGTAAAGGAAGATATACAAAAGAATAAAAACGTTAAAGCTTGAAAATATTGGGGTCAAGACTGGTACTGAAAACATTAATGTTCTAAAGCATTTTTACCCCTTCTGCTTCAGACATATCTTACATCCATCTCTAAAGTATTTACCAGCATGTGTTATCTTTGGAAGGGAGGAGATGAGGGATGGGAATTGATTTGGACACACATTGTACGTAAACTTTTATGTTTGTAATTGTGTGTTTCTCAATCCTGTCTGAAAAGTTTTCTCCCCACTTTTTCTTAGTCCTAACCCCTGACTTCAGAAAATCCAACTTACTTGATGAATTAAGACACATGTACAGTTTCCCCCAAATTATTCATCTAAGTTAACCAACAATACTTCAGTTGATAACGGATCATATTGGCATATAATATGAACCAAACACTTTTGAAAAAAGCAAAAGTTAAACATGCAGGCAACGTCAGACTTGATCCTGAATTTGGACAAATTAATTTCAATAAGCAAATGTTCATAGATCTTTAAGAATCGGTTTTCAACGCTGCATACACACACACACACATGTAAGTGTGTGAGCACAAACAGTGCTATACAAGAATGACTTACAATAACAATAACGATGATTTGTAATATAAACAACCACCATTTCAGTAATGCTTGTGTGTAGGACTCTCTTTGGTCAATTAGTTGACTACTTTCGCTGTCACTTTCCCCTTATGGAAACACACACAGACACATACACAGACACAAAGGGTATACAATTACGCTGAAAAACTGTTTTCGCTGTCATGTTTCAACTCATGGACATACACACACAGAGGTACACATACACAGTTTTATAATCATATACATGTCAGCCACTAAAGAGTTACACCTCAGTAACGCACCTTTCATACTGTAGTAAGAGACTAAAGTAGAAAAACAGTTTTGTTTATTTTTGTTTTTGTTTTGAAAAGTTTACTGATGTTGTTTATTTATTCATGAAAGATAAAAGATCTCTCACTTTGGACAGAATGAGAATCAGACAATATTCAAACATCCTACCATCTGCGAATTCTCAATATGAGCGTGCCACTGCTGAGCAGAAATGTTGTGAATCTATTTTTCATGCAGTTTTCTGATTTCACGTAGTGTTTTGTTTATATGCCGTAGTATTTGGAAAACAACTAAAAAATGTGGGAATTACATGTAAACCATACAACCTGATTTGTCTGTAACTGATAAACTATATGCTGATACACTATATATGTATTCAAATGTTAATAAAGAGATCCTAATCACTCTAACAAAAGAATCAGCTGGAAATGTTTTCTTAACAGACATAATCAGGTACAATGTTTCTTATCCTGTCAATCAATGTACAAAACATTCACACACACACACACATACACACCAAACAACAGATATGAGGCACAGTTTGGGAGAGAAGCACAACATTAGAATAATGAAGATAATAATGAAGATTTGTCCAATGCTTGATAACAAAAAGAAGATGGCATGTATATGCTTTACATAAACAAGAATTAAGCATCCCAAGAAGCAAAGATTTGGAAAGAATACAGTTTAGAGCGTGTGCGCACACACACACACTACACACACACTACACACACACACACACACACACACACACACACACACACACACACATTCCTCATTACTCAAAAGGGCTGCTTCCAAAGATTATGAAAAAAAAGAAGTAGAAAAAAAGTACGTCACAAAAGAGAGTAAATGACTGAATTAACCTAAGAACACACACACACCCATTCCTCAAGAGCTACTTCCAAAGATCATAAGAAAAAAGTAGAAAAAAAAAACTATCACAAAAAAGACTGCTTAAAATAAAACCAGTAAATGATTATGAATTGGCCTATATATAAAGATCATAAGAAAAAAGAAGTAGAAAAAAAAACTCTATCACAAAAGAGAGACTGCTTAAAATAAAACCAGTGAATGATTATAAATTGACCTATGACTATATACACATTATGTCTGGGTACCATCTGATGAAGTCATGCAGGACAAATACCCTGTACCATGAGTAGAATGAGGCAAGATGGACAGTTGCTCCAAACTTCATATTCAGCAGCTCACTTTCAGTGCAGCAGAAGCAGCCGTAATTTTGCATGTGACAAATATCTTGATCACAGTTAAGCTAACAGACTTCATTTAGAATAGCAAAAAAGGTGTTCATATACATCATACTGGCCAAACACAAATACAATGAATGTGACATTTCAGTGTCTTGCCATCTCTATTAACCATCCATTCAACCTACTGCCCGCTTTCGTCCTCAAATAATTTGGAGCACACGCATTCAAATAATTTGGAACACAAGCATTCAAATGTTTTGAGATTCTCTTGAGTTTATAACCTTCCTTTACCTTGACTTTCAGCAAAAAGTAAGTGTGATGCTGACTTCACAGTCAAAAGATACATGCCATACAGACAGTACAGTTGGACATTGAAATTCCCCAAGTGGTCACACTTAAAATAATCATTCAGCACATTACATTTCTGCTCTCAGAATCAAGATTTCTGCTTGCAATTAAGCATACAAGATGGGGACAAACATCCAAAGAAAGAAACCAAACTCACAACCGTGCCATTAAGAAATTGCTACTTTTGTGTATTTGGTAAAAATAACACACACCCTGCCTTGTCCACTTTGCTTCCCTCTTGAACACACACACACACACACACACACACACACACACACACACTACCACCAACATATGAACATACATCATCATCATCATCTTTATCAAAAAGAGATCTCATCCAGAGATCAAGTTTGACTACAAAACTTAATTCAACAACAAAAACTTCTTCACCAAATATGATACTAACATCTTATTAACCAAAAATGATACTAAACTGAATTCTGATAAATAACAACACAACTGCCAACCATGAATGTAAACTTATAAGATGCTGGTATGCTGACAATGTTACACACTAAATAAACAACACACAAAAGTTAATCAATAATAATCACTTTTTCTAAGCACTGGCACCATATATATAACATGATGCCAAGTTTCACATGCTGGAAGAACAATCTGCCATAACACACTTACATTACATAAACAAGTTAATATGGACGGAGCTGTACAATGCTGATACCAAATCAACTTTCTGCTATGAAGAACAGTTCACAGCTAACTTTATCCAGCATTGCAGTTAGTGTCACACAGGTGATCTGAGTAAGAATCAAAACAATCAGCCTGGGGTCGATGAAAACCAAACTCTGCAGATTCTAAGCGATTGTCTGTCGCCGATTCTGGGAGCAGCGGTCAGGATATGATGAGAGTTCTCCAGCTGATTTGTATTTTCATTGGACATTCGGTGCATTTTCAGGACTTCAGGTACCTGGGGCAAATAAACGGCCAAGATATAGTTACTTTATCCACACACAAAAACGGAGCATAAAAAGACTGGATTTTCTATGTGTGTGTGTGTGTGTGTGTGTGTGTGTGTGTGTGTGTGTGTGTGTGTGTGTGTGTGTGTGTGTGTGTTTGTGTTTGTGTGTGTGTGTGTGTTTGTGTTTGTGTGTGTGTGTGTGTGTGTGTGTGTGTGTGTGTGTGTGTGTACATGTGCATAAGCGTCAAGAGTGTGTATGTATGTATGTATGTATGTATGTATGTATGTGTGTGTGTGCGTGTGCGTGTGCGTGTGTGTGTGTGTGTGCGCGCGTGCGTACATGTGTTGTGTGTGTGCCTGCCTGCCTGTCTGCAAGCATTGTATATATGTGCAACATGGAAAGAGTTATGACGGAGAAAAAAGTACCGCATATTTCAACATGTGGAAACCTACTTCAGCTGTTTACTATTTTAGTGTCTCCAGCCTCAGTGTCTTCAATCCATTTAACATAGTAAATCAATTCAATTAAGCTTTTCAAACTACTGGTTCCAATGATCAGCCAGTCTATATGTATCATAGAAATACAATATATAAAAAAAAAAAGACTTGCATTCACATATCTGAGTATCTTCCATCAAGCTTATGTTACTGAATTCAACTAAGCTTCTGAATCTGCATGTTTCCAATTGACAGACCACTCCATGGGTATGGAAGAATACATCCACACAAAATAGGCAGGATATCAAATGACTTGCACCAACTTCTGTATGTGTGTGTGTGTGTGTGTGTGTGTGTGTGTGTGTGTGTGTGTGTGTGTGTGTGTGTGTGGAGAGAGAAAGAAAGAGAGAGAGAGAGAGAGAGAGAGAAAGAGAGAGAGAGAGTCAGTGTGAATTACAGAGGAATTCTTTCACTGCTAATGATAGCACTTGATTACTCTATAGGTGTATGTAGATAAACCCATTTTCCTGAGACAGTAGTACAAAAGTAGATACATGATTTCTATCAAGATTTTGCGCTATATAAATATTGTAATTATTATTATTAATTATTAAAAGTAATCATTACAAAGTATCATGTATTTCTGGCATACAACTTCACAAAAAAACATGCTTTAACGAGGCACACAAGAAATGATGAAACTCAACAGCAGCAAAAAGAACCAGGTGCACCTCTTTCCTTAACAACAAGGTCAAATGTTCAACAATTTGTGTTCATACAAATATGCTTCAACAATATTGGGAAAAAATAAAACAAATGAACAACCTTTTAGAACAGAAGATACCTTATATGATAATTTGTTCATAGTCAACTTAACATGCAATGCAGTCATGCACTAACTGGAAGACAAATTACCTTTACTATCACTTTCATTATTTCCGTTAGAGAAGATTTTGCTAAACAGAGTATACATCCAAGTTCCACATAAGGTTTAACTTTTTTCAGAAACACTTGAATAAAATTTCATCATGTTCTTTTATGAATGAATGAATAAATGTATGAATGAATGAACGAATGTGTGTGTGTGTGTGTGTGTGTGTGTGTGTGTGTGTGTGTGTGTGTGTGTGTGTGTGTGTGTGTGTGTGTGTGTGTGTGTGTGTGTGTGTGTGTGTGTTTGTGTGTATGCGTGTGCAAGTGCATGTGTGTGTGCATGCATTTATCTATGTATAGGTGTCTATGAGCGGGTGTGTGTGTCTCTGACTGTGTGTGCATAATCATGTAAGTTCATGTTGGCTATAAAAAAGCATGCCTTTTGCTTGCTTTGGTTTGGTTTGAACTAAACAATCTACACGAAGAAGTGGAAATCTGATTATAGTATATTTTTATTGCTTCTCTACCACTGTAGTATTAGTTTTCATTTTACTGGTATGAGCTAACAGGTAGATGCATCATGTGTATCTACCTTGATCTCTAACGCTTTAGTAAATTGTCTGTCATAAAATCTCTTTTTAATCTTAATTATTAAAATCCAAGATACAAGGCATAATTTATAGCTTTTGAAGGGAATTCACTTAATGACACAGAACACCTGTAGATAGGAAGTAATGACTGTTACAATAGTTGATGTGTAACATAATGCAATCTATCACAATTTTTTCCTGATTAAAACAAAGGCCATCAGACAAACAACATTCAATCATTCATGAACTAGCAAATCAAAACAGACACACATTTGAATATTTTTTTCAAACAAATTCTCTACTTACTGTTTTCCTTGAACAAAATCAAAAACATGTTACACATCAATATTACAACAAAACTATAGATTTGCTCGCTTTCTGCAGAGAAAATGGCCTAACCACAACCTCTGAACTGAAGGAATGAAATCTTTCACCCAACACACACAAAGAACTAAATGAAAAAATAACACAACAGAAAAAGTGCTATTGTAGCAAAAATTGTCTGATTATGTGTCAAAATGATGACGAAGGCTCATCTTGAAATCGTGACACAACGCAACTAAATATTTTCCAACCGACATCGAGTCTATGTTTCGAATTGTCACAATTAATTCAGAGGAATGTTTTCATTATAGAGAATCAAATCCTAAAACAATAAAGCTGACGAAGTGCATCTTGTTTGAAAAAACAAAGCTAAATTTCCATGTTACATGCAAAACGAGCATGTTATATATCAAAGCTTCAAGACATGACAACACACCTTTTGCCTTTCTGAGCGTTTGCCATGTATTGTATCCTGATCGGAAGTGGATGAAAGCAGAAAGTGACAATGACAAAGATTCCAAACAGAGAGAAAAACTAGTAATTTTTTTCCAGTGTCAATGATGTATTCAGCGTTATGTCATATACAAATCTTACAATACAATATTGTCCAACAACAAAAAGAAATTTGAAAAAATAAGATATCAAATGTTAAAAAAACTGGCATCAAAGTGAAGTGCATTGATTGGTCGATTGATAAACCAAAAGCTGTGACAAATTTCCTATTAATTTGACTTAGTTTTGCATAATAAGGGTTACCTGGTTACAGCAGTGACAAAATTTCCTGATAATTTGACTTAGTTTTGCATAATAAAGGTTACCTGGTTATAGCAGTGACAAAATTTCCTGATATTTTGACTTAGTTTTGCATAATAAAGGTTACCTGACTATAGCAGTAACAAAATTTCCTAATAATTTGACTTGGGGGGTGGGTGGAGTGATTGTAACTATGTAACTTACCGTGCACCTATATATATATCCCTAATCTCACCTGGAATTTATCTATGCGTAATCAAAGATACAATACACAAAAAAAATCATTTTCATACATAAATGAACTGTTAGGAACAGTGTGTAGACACAGAAAAAAAAAGCAGAATAGGAGAATATATATATATATATAAAAAAAGAACTTACTTTGATGCCCAGTCTGTGCGTCCATGCCCCAGAGGTTTGCTAAAGTTGCCCCCTGGGCTATTGTTGAGGGGTAGGGGCTGAGCCCTCTTCCAGTTCATGTTTCCAGGTGGGGCCGCTGCACAATGGCCATCAATGGATATTACATAAATTAACAAGCCAAACCTTTTTCTCCATTTTTATTTTGGTCAACTAAGCAAACAATAAATAACTCCACTCAATCTCTGTATCAATCTCTGTGCAATCAATAAGTAACTCCATTCAATCTCTGTATCAATCTCTGTGCAAGCAATAAGTAGCTCCATTCAATCTCTGTGCAATCTCTGTATCAATCTCTGTGCAAGCAATAAGTAGCTCCATTCAATCTCTATATCAATCTCTGTGCAATCTCTGTATCAATCTCTGTACAAGCAATACACACCTCCATTCAGTCGCTATATCAATATCTGGGCAAGCAATACGTAACTCTATTCAATCTCTATATCAATCGCTGTGCAAGCAAAAAGTAATTTCATTCAACCTATTTCATTCTCATTATGTGCATATTAACTTTATTTGGACGTCTGTTCCAATTTATCCTTCCCCTTCCAGTTTCTAACTCATCAACAAATCTATTGACCTGAATTTCTTTACGTATTCAATTTCATTCTGATCTGACTTGTACTGTTCTTTTTCAACACACAGTAACATGATGAAGTCATACTACAATATTTATACAGCAAACACCCATGTTGTATCAAAAGTATACAGCAATGTTCTATTTCCTAAACAAATGAAAGTGCTTTGAAAACATGTTTCTACTTCAATATCTTCAATGATTAAACTTCAACTCCATACTCCAACTGCAAAAACTTCATCCTTTCACTTCGAGGTATGAATGGGTTAAATGCTTTGCTGCCATGGCTGATAATGCAAGAAGTTGACAGACATGATGAAAGAATAAAAGGTTAAGAAATTTCAGATAGATCCCTGCTCAGTGATAAATGCGGATGTGTAACCTAGGTATAAAATGTACGTCCAATAATGCAATGGCCTATTCTTCAGCATTTCTTATAAAATGAAACAACTTTTCTAGATCTATCACAATGTCCCACTTTATCTTGTGTCATGCTCCAAACATTTTCTGTGAAAGCATGTTATTTACTGTTAGCACAAATTCATGGCTGCAAAGTTGCACTTGTCTTATTTTGTTGAACTAAATAAATGTTCTGATTATATTTTGTGTTTTTCTGGTTCCTATTTGCTTGAATGTTGACAGTCACTTTAACCCCTTCAGTGCCAAGTACATTGTTTTGCAAGTGTATGCTATTTGCCATGTGATTTTTGCACGGGTAAGATAATAATTAACAAAAAACTATAACATGCAAATTATTGCATTTAAGTAATTATAACCCTTTTTTCCTGAAATGGAAATGAAAAGACTATCCATTTATGATAGTTTTAACTGTATTTGACACTTACGTTAGTGAACAATGGGCCATAAAATTGACATAAATAAATTTCACACAATCTATTGTTATACAATATGGATCAGTGATAAAAAACCCCAAAATATTCTAAGAAACATAAAACAAAATATTCTAAGAAAACATATATATACAAGTATTGGAGATATGTCTTTAAACCCTATGGGCATATGAAGTTCTGAATAGTAACCACACACACACACACACATGCGCGCGCCTCCCAAACATCAAAACCTCCATCTCCTCATCACTCTCCCCCATCCCCCTACCCCATTACCCAGACTGAAGTGTGGGTCAGTCAGAGTTCACCTAAAGCTTGTCTCAGTATGTGCTGTGATAAAATAGTTAAAACCTTTGGCAACATGCTGTCTTTCTCACAGCACTTGGCCCAATCCAAGCACTGTCGTCAGCCATTATGAAAAAAAGGTCACTATCTCTAAGGGGGTAGTTACAAACTGCTGCAGTGCTGTGACCATAGCAAAATATGATTGACTGCTGACCTCATGCACAATTCATGTAGATGGACAGAGCTTTCTGATTCGTATGAACTGGGATTCCCCGGCCTAAAAATGGAAGTGGGAAAATTCTTGATGTGATGTGAACGTACATATACGTCACTGGCAAATGAGATACACATTATCGTGGCACTGAAGAGGTTAACTCATTCGCTACATACGATTATGCGCCTTGCCGTACCCCTGATACGCACCATTTGTATAGGTCATGAGAAAAATTCTCATACAAACAAATGAAAACAGAGAGTTTTGAAATTTGGCAGGTCATATATTAAAAGATTGGTGTACAAAATGCTGAAATTTCAACTGTCTAACCCTCATGGTTGCTGAGTAAGGTACAAGTAAGATTAGAGAAAATTTCAGATGAAAAATGTCTTACAAAATACACAGTCAGGTCAATACATCAATTCCTACAGTCACATTTTGCACGAAATTTAATAAAATCCAACGTGCACAACACTCCATGTGTACTGAAGGAAGACATCGTCTTGAAGAGCGCTGAGAAGCTGAGTACTGTTCAGCCATTTGCTTTTCCATCGTCTGCTTCGCTGCAGACATAGTGGGTCGTGAACTTTGCACTGTCTACACACTTACTGCAGAGTACAGTACATGGCCTGAAACGAGGCTAAGAATGACCGAAGAATCTATTTCTGGCTATTAGTTTCGGTTAACGGAAACATTGAAAGCCCCACAAATTTTCAAAACTCAAGTCCGATTTCTCTGACGCTCATAGACAAGCGTTGCTGAGACATGATCGGGAAATCCTGACGTTCGCAGCAAGAGTTAATTCAGATGTCATTAAACTTATGACTTAAAGAAAGCATTACCTTTATTACTTGCAAGGAACGAGGGGACGTAAGCACCATCACCTCCAGGAGCTGCCTTGGAGCCCACAGGACTGTGCTTACGGGGGTTAGGGGATCCACCACCTAATGTAGCACACACATAGCACGTGCCAACATCTCCATAAGCACTCACACAACAAACCACCAAACCAAGCAAATGATGCAAAAATGAAAGCATTTTAACATGAAAGTATCAACTGCATATAAATCCCTAAAGCTGGCACATCTTTTTCCATAAAACACAAATTTCCCAGAATACAATACTATCAATGAAGTTCTGAACGAGAACCATATAAAGTATCTTCCATACACTCAGATGTGACAAGAGCAATTATTTCCAGCTACAGGCATTAACAGGAATATTCAGAACAAAGACCGCATTTAAAAAGAAAAGCATCCTTTATTTGTAAAGCTTTGAAAAGAAACAAATGATGTTGAAAACTCCATTTTATTTTATATAAGCTTTCCTGCAAGATTTTCACCAGAAACTAAACCAAATGGTTATCAATAGCTAGTTATTTCTATAAAGTTTTATGGCTGTACTACTGTGCAAATGGATAAAAGCCTGATGAAGGTGCTGCTGCTGTGTCTTTTGTTCTGCTAATCGCCCATTTTCAAAACACATTTGCTTTGACAGTTTCGTCTATGCAGCAGAAAAGCCTGCTTGGGCATTAATAATGGTGCCCCAATTCAAGCATAAAGACTTTCTTATCTTTTTCGACTCCCTTTCTGATCTGGAGGCAACTGCCTACCCACAACATCGGCTACTCAGAGATTCTGAAATTTTCTGAACTCTTTTCCTCTCTATAAACTGATGGTTACAACACTGTTCTTACCTGTGTCTCTGGCTATTGTGTTTGAGGCATTAAAATAGCTGATTGACTAAGAATGCCACAATATAAAAAGATGTCTAAATCCTTCAACCTCACACAGATCTAAAACCTGAAACAAAACTTTATACTGAAAAAGCTCAATTCTAACACACTAACACTTATGCCTTGATTTAACATGCTTGAATTGGGGCACCATTATTAATGCCCAAGCAGGCTTTTCTGCTGCATAGATGAAACTGTCAAAGCAACCACACACAAAAAGGCTTATAAACACACAAACAAAACAGACAGTAAGGATGAAAGGTAGTTGTTATCTCACACACCAAAATCAAAACACACCCCACGGCCGTGTCTGAAAGCGCCACCACCGCCACCTGTGCATAAACAAAACAGACAAGTGCAGTAATGCAACAGGCAGCAGAGTTAAGACATCACATTTGCACACCCATTATGAGTGAGGTTTTCAATCCTACAGAAACATTATCAAACACACAGCAAAAAAGAACTGGTTGAAGTGGTTGGATCACTTGTGTTTTACAGGAGTTAAAAGGAACCGAAGTGATTTTTTTACTATTGTTTTCCAGTGTAAGGCTAACTGTTCGTTGACCAAATGTATTAGCAGAATTTCTAGGCAGTTAATGGATGATCTGTAATAAGTCTCCTTTTTAAATCTACATGTAGTCTGACATGAAGCTGCAAATACGTAAGTTTGAAAAGGTATGATTTATTTTTACACTGACTGAAAATGTCACAATGTTTCATTTCCAGTTTGAATATCCTGTGTTTATGGGCAGACATGAAGTCCTAATTCCATGAAATTTCAATCAAGGGCATGTATTTATGTAAGTCTGAAAGAGGCTGGTGAATTTTCAAGAGCGTATTTATGACAAAATGTTCCACGAAAGATGAAAACATATCCAAAGAGGACTGATAATCTACTACTGCTCATCTGTTCTTTTGTTGTCTTTTTTTTCATTTTCCATTAGTAATTTGAATGGAAACGAATATGCACCATGAAGTCATTTTACTTCAATAATACTGCAGGACTCAGATAAACAGGTGTTGCAGGTCTGTTTAACATTTCCATGAAAGAAAAGAACAGAATGATAGTAGAAAGAATGAGGATGATCTTGGAGAATTATAATGTTTATCTCAATCCAACTCATTATCATACTATCATTATCATACTAAAGTATTCACAACAAATGGGTCAATTCAAGTTACAAGCACTCTTGCTGTATTTTTGTTTGTTTATTTTTTTGTTTTATGACCATTGTTTTGTGAAATTATAATAGGCACAATCTTATTATAATTTACACATATATCACGCCTAAACGAATATTATCCATCAAGGAATTTCACTTATTTTTTTGTTACAATCTATTTAACACATTTATTCTCAAATCCTATACACTACCTTTCTGTAGGACAGGGTGCTGGCAAATAAGGTGATGTAGTTAAAGAGTTAAAACGTAAGTTAATGAACTTAGTTCACAGCAAACACATGATGCACAACTTAACACTGAACCCTTTCCATGAAGTCAAATCAAATCATATACCAGTGCCAGTAGACAGTGGTGTACGCTTGGCTTCTTCCTTGCCTGTATCATTACCATATTCTTGACAAAAACAAAAAACACCAACACCCTACCATTCTTTTGTGTGTTGTTGTGTGTGTGTGGTGTGTGTGTTGGTGTGTGTGTGTGTGTGTGTGTGTGTGTGTGTGTGTGTTGTGTGTGTGTGTGTAAGTTGTGTGTGTAAGTGTTGTGTGTGTGTGTGTGTGTGTGTGTGTGTGTGTGTGTGTGTGGTGTGTGTGGTGTGTGTGTATGTTGTGTGTGTGTGTGTGTGTGTGTGTGTGTGTGAGTGCAATTTTTGTGTGTTTGATTGTGTGTGTGTGTGTGTGTGTGTGTATGCATTTCTGTGCATGTTTGCATTTGTGTGTGTGTGTGTGCGCACACACGTGATGCCGTGTGTGCATGCGTGAGTGATGTGTGTGTGTGTGTGTGTGTGCACGCGCGCACATCCATGTGTGCTTGCATGCATGCAAATGCCTGTGTGTATTTGTAAATGCGTGAGCAGATATGTGAGAGAGTTAGTACATAATCTCTGAAATGCACAGAAATACAATTTACATTAATGACATGAAGGCACTTGCATCAACCAGATTAAAAAAGGAGATGAAGCAAATGTATATACACTTCCAAACTATCTATCTCCTGATTTTGTAACAGCTGATGGTTTGGTTATAATACTGTTTTTCTCAACTTCCCTATGTGAAAATTGATACATGTATCCCACAGCGATAGTGTGCATGTGACCAAAAAGTGCTACAAACATGAATGCAAAAATAAAATAAGTTAAATTATACAAATCCTATCCTAGGATTAAGGCTATGACAACTGTACTAACCACTGTTATGATGCAAGACAAGTGATTGGATAAGCTATATTATTTGTTACCACACTGCAAAACATACACACAATGTTTAAACGTGTTGGCCATTATCAAAGTGCAAGATGCTTACATCCTCTTTGCACTACACATGGTGGTTTCGTCCTTTAATGTCTGTCTTTTCCCTTTTTGACAAATTGCAGAACAAATTTAAGAGCTGGCTGAAACTGACTGAAACATTACTTACCCAAACTGGTCAACTGTGTATTTTTTGGCTTGCCAAGGTCTCCAGGACTCTTGGACAACCAATCAGCGCCCAGGCTGTCTTTGCGAGCACTATTCTTGGGGTTGATTCCTGTACACGGAAAGGAATCATCGTAGCCGACAAAGTTTGACAGTTCCAAGGTAGCACAAGAAAATTACAGTAAATCAATTCAAGATTTCACTCAACATCCCACCAGTTCAGTTAAACAGTTTGAATTCATTTATTTTCTCCCCCTACTACTACTACTAACAACAACAACAACAACAACAACAACAACAACAGTAATGATAATAATAATAATAATAAAATATTCATAGGGCATTAAATCTTGATGCATAAATCAAATCAGAGGGCACACTCTCATCGTTCATTCATATATTCACTCCCAATGACAAAAATAATTTAAGGATACAAAGCATGTGCATACCGAGATGGGGAGAACAGGGCAGTGGGATGAAGGGGAGGATGCAAAACTTAAATGAGTGTGTTGTCTGAAAGGAAGGCAACTATCTTGCAGTCACTTCAGGGAAGTTAATCTCTGTCTAAAGCATGAAATTTATCAATTATAAATCTCTGTAGAAAAAGAGAAGTGAAAGTTCTTTATAACCTTCAAATGTTATGCAATATGACATTGTCTGACCCTTTCACTTCCTTACCCAATCCACCACCTTGCAGGAAGCGGGTGACAGGGTGTGAGGGAGTGAAAGGATTAACTCTCTTGCTATGAACATCGGGACTTCCCGTTCATATCTCAACAACGCTTGTTTAAGAGCTTTGGAGAAATCTGACTTGAGTTTTGAAAATTTGCGGGGCTTTCAGTATTTCCGTTAACCGAAACTAAGAGCCAAAAATAGATTCTTCAGTCATTCTTAGCCTCGTTTCAGGCCATGAGGTCACTGTACTACGCAGTTGGTGTGTGGGACAGTGCAAAATTCACAACCCACTATCTCCGCAGCGAAGCAGACGATGGAAAACCAAATGGCTGAACAATACTCGAACTTCTCAGTGCCGTTCAACAAGATCTCTTCCTTCAGTGCATGTGGAGTGTGTGCACGTTGGATTTTATGAAATTTCATTCAAAATGTGACTGTAGGAAGTGATGTATTGACCTGACTGTATTTTGTAAGACATTTTTCACCTGAAAATGTCTCTAATTTACTTGTACGATTACTCAGCAACCATGAGGGTTAGACAGTTGAAATTTAAAGCATTTTGTACACCAATCTTTCAATATATAGCCTGCCAAATTTCAAAACGCTCTTGTTTTCATTTGTTTGTATGAGAATCTTTCTCATGACCTATACAGATCGTGCATATCAGGGGAACGGCAAGAGGCATAATCGTGCGTAGCGAGTATGTTAAAAACAAACAAACTGATGGCCTACCAGGCAAGTATCTGGCCTTGCTGACATAATGCTGCTTGGCTGAGCTGTTGGACGTACGGTGACCCGAGTTGACCCTGACCGTTGGTTTAGACACTGTCTTCTTGTTTAAGATGCTCCTGAAAACAGTGAAAAAAATGTATGTGGATCACAATTATCCTCTGAACTTTTTGTACATCTAACATTCTTTTGTTCATCTTAAACTATAACAAAGCGGAATTTTTACACCACTCAACAAGTGCTAGACAACACATGAATGAATGAACTCAGCAACGTGATGATGAAGAATCCAGCAATGATGCTTATGGTGAGTTGGATGACATTCCACCATAAACATTGTCAAGACAATTACATCAAAAAATTGTCAAAAGTAGTGACAGTAAAGTTGCTGAATGGTGATGATCATGATGCTCGTTCACACTGTTTGTGTACATTATAAGAAACAATAATCAAAACGTTCATGGTGCCACTCTAAGTGGACATGGTTGAATTGAATATTCAAAAATATGATGTTTTTTTCTGGCAACAGACAACTGCACAATACATAAAACAATCATTTTTATACAATTTCACAAAGTTTTAAGCAAATCTATCCAGAAACAAGTATGTAAAAGGATTTTATGTTGACACAACCTATTAGAATAGTCAAAATGATTTGGTCCAGGGGCAGTAAATTCAGCAGATATTATATGGTCAGAAATATGTTTAAGTGATATTTTTCACCCCTTTTCCCTCTCAAATGAGTGTTTCCTCAAATATGACAGTACTTCTCTTCTCAATGTCAGAAATACACCAAACACTTCAACTGTCAAAAACACACCAGAGTAACATTATTCTGTTTTAACTGGCACCTACCCCAAAAAGTCATCATCCTCGTCATTCTCTTTGTTTCTGGCATGTCCTCCAATGGCTGGCACTTTCTTGGTCGTCTTGCTTGGACTTCCGAAATCAAAATCGTTCCAGTCATCCCAGGTGTCTGACAGACCACCTCCACCACCCCACCGCTTTCTCCCACTCTGCTTCTTGGTCATCGTCATTGCAAAAGTGTCCTTCAAAAAAAATACAACAAACATGACGAAACATGTAAAGTTATCCAACTAATTTTTTAGAACAAAAAATTACAAACTTATCATAGCCTATCACTGTGCCCAACCCTTATGAACAAAGTTACAACAACAAAAAACTCCCATCAAATTATGAAACAAGATGGTTGATCAATGCTAGCAGTCTCCTTTTACCAACGAAACAAGCAAAATAGTTAATAAAATAAAACAAATCTAAATCAAAGTGATTGCCAGCCTTCAGGTAAATTGGAACCAGAAAAAAAAGTAGAACATGTACTTGATATAAAACAAGACAAGACAAGACAGGCACAAGAAAACAAGACAAGACAGGCACAAGACAAAACAACAGTGTTGTCTTGCCTTGTGCCTGTCTTGTCTTGTCTTGTCTAATTATACTGATTACATGTTCTGATACTATTTTGTGTGCATTTCTGGTTCCACAATAAAATGAAACCTAAAACAATAAAACTACATTTCTGGCATATCATGTATAATGTACAGCAAACCTTCTGGGCACAATTCTACTGCCCCCTACCTTACACACACATTCATAACATATGCATACACACAATGGACAGGTCTACCTGGGTTAGTTTCCCTATTTCGTTTTGATTGATGAATTGTAGCATTGTATCTAATCCACAAGCTCAAGTTTTATACAAAATACCTACCAAAATCTAATATACATCAAGCAAGTACATACAGTGTATTTAAAATGTCTCTCCTAAATTTCTGCTGCCTTAAGTTTTAAAGTCTTTTTAGATAGCACCTTTGTGCTTGAAATAAATCAATTCCATATACACTGACACCACAGATGCCATGTGATGGGTATGTTACAAAATGATCATGGCATAAGCTGTATAACTAACTGTCCATAAACTCCAAGCACAGGCAAGGTCTTGGGGTCCTATTTAGAATACTGTTTCTTGAATTGTGATTGCGTTGTATACCCACTAACACTTTCACAGAACTGTTTCCATTTACTGTCCTTTGTTGCTGAGTTAGAGTTTCGAAGCGCTCTGTTTAAAATTAAAAACATTATATCCATCTTTCTTTGAATATCATCAATATTTCTGATACTGTCATAATCTGAAAGATGTTTTCTTTTGATCTGCTGCCAAACTTTCACAGCAGCGCATTTTTCTCTCCAAGCAGCCTCTGTGTCACAGTTCCTCCAAAGGGGTTGACTTCTAGATGCTTGATGGCTTTATATTTTCTTTTAACAGTTCTCAGTGCCACCCATTTTAATCTGTCTGCATGTCATTTAATTTAATTATCAAAGTGGACTTTTTATGATTACTCAGGACTACTCTTTGTTGAGGTTTATATGCATTAGGTGCATGCTGTATATGAAACCTTAGGCCTATTTTGTTGCCTCCTCTGGAAGTTTGGCATCAGACTACCTCTCAAAGACTAGTAGAGAGGGAAGAAAAAAATCCCTGCCTGATCCAAAAATGAAAATCAGGACTGCTTGCATTCTAGGCAGGTAATTTAACCCTACTGTCACCAATGTGTTAAGCTACCTGGCCTAATAACAGGTCATCACAAATAATCACACAAACATTTCACAAAGACCACACAAAGATACCTACCTGGACTAATACAGGTCATCACAAAGAATCACACATACATTTCACAAAGATCACACTAAAGTACTTGGTCTAATACAGCTCATCACAAAGAATCACACACACATTTCACAAAGACCACACTAAGATACCTGGACTAATACAGGGTCATCACAAAGAATCACACAAACATTTCACAAAGATCACACTAAAGTTCTTGGTCTAATACAGGTCATCACAAAGAATCATAAACATTTCACAAAGACGACACAAAGGTGCCTAGCTTCAAACAAGTCATCACAAAGAATCACTTAAACATTTCACAAAGATCACAAACTTACTGAATCGTTTTGCCGACCCTGGTTGGATATAGCAGGCAGGACATTGTTGGGGGAGTCCTGTAATATGGAAGGTTCCTTGAAGCGGAGAGGAGCCGGTCGGGCCTCAGGGAATGTCTTTGGGTGTGGATCCATATTCCGTGTGCTGGGTTTGACAAGTGCAGTGGATGGAGAGGGGTTGGGTATGTTGTCTGTGGCTCTGGACATGGATCCTACACCCAGGTTGTTGCCCACTTGGAAGAATGAATATCGTAAACTCTGTGGCACAAAAGACAGAAAGAAAACTGTGTTATAGTTCTTCATTCCACTTCGATATGAAGAGACAAGCCTCACAAAGCAATCAGTTTGAGTTCAAATTTAAATCCCACCCCAACCCCCTTTGTTTTTTCTTAATAAATGGGAATAGTTACAACAGATGTTCTAAATGTACTTCACCCTGTCAATCTGCAGTAACACAAAGACCCAAAAGAAATCCCATCTGCTACCTGAAGTCTATTCAATGTGTGGGGTAAGATGGCCTTGCTTCTACTTCTTTTCAACCAATCCACTATACCATTCATCTCTTAATACACTATCATTTGTGCACATGTTCATAATAACTCTCATAAATTCATAAAAAGATTTTTAAAAACTGCACATATCACTTTTCATATCCTCTATCATAAAATGTTTTGTCTTTTCTAAAGAAATAACAAGACCTAATGATTTTATTTAGATCTGCTCTTTTTTCATTTTATTCAGATAGTTTTTCCCAACTAGTTCATTCACATCTATCTTTTACCCAAGCACTGCAATGAGAGGAGGTATTTCATATGAGTTTACCAATGTTCCAAGATGTGAAACAATTCTGGGTAACAAATGAAAAATTCTTAAAATCAGAATATATCACCTGTGCAAGTATCAGACTGACAGAAAATATGCCATCATTTAGTGTTGATGAAAATATGCACACACACTCAGCAACTGAATCAAGTATGCCTCTTGGAAAAATGAAGTTTATAAAGCAAATCTGGAAATGCTCTACCGAATATAACTTCTTCTACCATAACATTACACAGAAGAATATAATGCAAAACTGATGTGAAACTTGAACACTTTAAAATGAAATGGCTGCCATATTTACCATTAAATAACAACCAAACCTAACACTGCCCAGTTGATTCATAATTAACACTATACATATTGTCAATGTACAATGTCAATGATATGCTCTCTATAATTTTCCATTGCTTTTATTCTTGCTTTTATTGCTTTTTCTTTCCCCATTCATAGCCATGCGTGTGGTGTGTGTGTGTGTGTGTGTGTGTGTGTGTGTGTGTGTGTGTGTGTGTGTGTGTGTGTGTGTGTGTGTGTGTGTGTGTGTGTGTGCGTGTGGTGGTGGTGCGTACGTGCGTGTGTGTCTGTTTCAGCGCTTAGATTTGATTTTATCAAGATTTTGCGCTATATAAATATTGTAATTATTATAATTATTATAAGTCTGACTTACTAACAATCTGCCCATGTGCGCATGTAACACTATACACACTGTCAATGTACTATGTCAATGGCAAGTCTGACTTCCTAAAAATCTGCCCATGTGTGTACGTATGTATCTATGTATACATGTACGTAGCTTTTTTTCAATTGTTAAATTATGCTTCAAGAAAATTCTTTAAACTTGTAGTTTGAGCATACAGATGTTTTGCATGGATTGAAGTTGTACCGTATGATGTGACTGCAATTACACTTTGCCATTTTGTTTTGCATTTGTCTATATTGTTTGTTTAAACTGAATTACTTACCTGAGCTGCTGCTGGTCGTTTGTGTGGGTTCCAGGCCATCATGTCACGCATGACCTGAATACCCTCATTACTGGCATTAGGGATCAGGGTCCTCAGATTGGTGGCCACACACTGGGGCCAGCGGAAATTCATGGCTGCTGCCAGCCTATACCCCTCCTCCCAGTCTTCCTGTTGATGTTAGCATGGCAAATGGTTTAAAGTGTGGAATTATTCATTAAAATCAAGCCACCATAAGCATGACAACTTGATAGTGAATTAAAAGCTGCTTTGATATAGACCATTCTATGATTATTTACCCCAGACCAATACCACACTTTTCTACATTACACATACAAAATAAAGACAGTGACAGGCAACACTTGCACAATGCACAAACAATCCACTGACACTTTCAACAAATTCATGATGATTCGATGTATTTAAACATTACCAATTCATAAATGATTCAATGTAATCACCTTTGTAATCATTTACACATACTTTTTTTTTTATTATCTAATATTGGATCAACCATTGAATATATCTTCAGTAGGTTTAAAACTGCTTCTGCACCTAAAACTAAACATGTTTAAAGTCAATTAGTGATTCTATTACCTTCTTAGGTGTGCCTAAAACGGAACATATTTTGAAGATCTCATCGATCTCAGAGCTGCCTGGGAAGAGGGGACGAAGAGTATAAAGTTCAGCCATGATGCACCCAACTGCCCACATGTCAATAGGTGAGCTATAGTTGGTTGACCGTAGCAATACTTCAGGGGCACGATACCTACACATAAAAGAAATCACTGCAACATTTCTCAGGCAAATAACACAAACAAAACAATGTACGATTCAAGCTGTGGTCCATTTATAACAACAACAACAAAAAAAAAAAAAAAAACCATTTCCAAAGACAATCAAAACAGACCTTGCTATTCCAAGTGATGGATATTTTGCTAACATTTTATCAGTAATGTCAGTCACAATGAAGAAGATGCCTTATCAAAAGGATGTGAATCAATGAAAATGGTTGTGATTTAGAAAAGAAGCACCCTGGGAGAGATTATAACCAGGCAACTAAACCCCAGTATATGATGTGGAGAAAAATGTCAAAACAGCTTCTTAGTAAACAAAACGTAATAATGCAGTCAGGGAGAAGTCATCATAAAATGAACTGAATGCGCTATATATTCTGGAAAGACCTTAAATATCAGTTCATCAATCATTGTTGAACAAATCCACTCACACAATCTATTTATTACAGTTTTTATTTACCAATCAGCTGCTTCCTCCCATAACTGAAAGGACAGGAGACTAATCAGAAAATGAAGCTGTATTGATTAATCTAATAGAGATAAGAACACTGAGACTAATCAGAAAATGAAGCTGTATTGATCAATCTAATACCAGTTGTTGTTCTTACCATCTTGTGGAGACGTAGTCTGTGTATGGAGGTCGCGACCTTGTTTCTCGTGCCAACCCAAAATCAGCCAATTTGACCAGATCAGTACCGCTACACAGGAGATTTTCTGGCTTCAAATCTCTGTGAAAGAACCCTGTGAGACACAAGCAGCACAGTGACTTACATTTATGTGGCATTTTGTGTTCATATCTTAGAATGGTAAAAGAAACAAAGCCACTGGAATAAACTTCATAAAATTGTAATGCAAATGTACCTAACATTATCATCATTAATCTGTTACACTGTTAGTTGGAAATTCAGTCATATGAAAAACATTTCAACTGCATATAATCAAACAAAACCGAGACAGTCAAATTATACTAATCAGCTTCCTATTTCAGATATTTAAGAAACTTTTTGCCTGAATATTATCTACACTGAAAACTTTTAGTAAGTGAAATAATTCAACACAAATAAACAAAATAATTAAAAATGAAACAACACCCACCTGAAAAATGTATTCATGAACATGTTCATATTTTCAATCAAAACGATTCATGAAGTAGGACATGTTTTGGGCTTTAAAAACATCCACTCGTAAACAGCTAAGAAATCCTTACTGGCTTAAAAAAAAAAAACACACACACACACACACACACACACACACACACACACACACACTCCTCTCTCTCACACCGCACTGATACACACATGTGCGTTTTTTTCCAAAGATTCTGATGAAGCTTTAGAGTTTTGTGTGTGTGTGTGTGTGTGTGTGTGTGTGTGTGTGTGTGTGTGTGTGTGTGTGTGTGTGTGTGTGTGTGTGTGTGTGGTGTATGTGTGTGGTGTGGTGGTGTGCACGCGCATGCGTGCGCATACATTATATGCATACAAATGTCTTTATGTGTGTCACAAAGGTGAATGCACACACAGCATGTACCGCGATGTACGCCTAATCTAAACAGCTAACACTGTATTGTAGTATCGATTTTACTCCAAAACTGTTAAATTCTACCTGTGCCAGAATACTGGATCACATAATTACTGTAACTAGTGTCAAAATATGCTATGCTGCTATAGTGTTAAAGCAATGAAAACCCTGCCCCATACATACCGTGTTTGTGCATGAAAGACAGACCCTGTAGAACTTGATACATGATATTTCTTATCACTGACTCTGGTATCAATTTATCCCTGAAACAATCAGATAACAATCAATCGTCAGTGCACAGCATAGATCAATACCTCAACTGTTGCTTTCACAAAAGTCAGAATGAAAGAGAATACAAACATGTAGTACACAAATGCAGTGGTCAAGGCTATGACATAAACCAATGTTTATGCAGTGGTCAAGGCTATGACATAAACCAATGTTTCGAACACTGATTTATTAATACTGGTAGAGATGAATCCACTCCAAGGCACATATGCAATCATCTGTGCAAACTCACAAAAGTATGAACCCACAAAGACACACTCATATGTACATACGCAATCATATAGTGCACCCACAAAGATACACTCATTTGTACATACGCAATCATACATGCACTCCAGTGCATGCGCATTCACCTCTCTCCCTATCTACCCCTTACAGACAGATAGACAGACAGACAGACAGACAGACAGACAGACAGACACACACACACACACGCACGCTCACCCACACCCACTCTTTTGTCCCATGCATATATATGCGTGCACATATATACGCAAACATAAGCTCTCACACAGATACACTTAAACACACAAGCATACATGCATGCACGCGTGCACACACACACTAAACAAAGAGGAAAAACATTCATGAGACAATCAAATAAATCAAACACAGCAAAAACAAAAAATAGATGGCGAAGATATCCTAAAAAATCTTCCTTGTTCATAGAATAGAAACATACACACACTCACAAATACATCCCTGTTTTATGTACTTTTCCACTTCCAGTGAGAGAAATACATAAAAACATGCATGTGTGCATGCGTGCATGCATGCGCGCGTGTGTGTGTGTGCAAATGCGAGGGTAATTTCCAGTAGAATGAGACCATGTCTGTATAGCTTGAAAACGCACGTACAGAAAATGGAAAAATAAGTCACAGAAAACGTCAGTCTATGATGTCATTCTGTGCCAAATTTCGTTATTCATCTGATCCGTCTTACGGTTCTGACAGTGTAAGTCAAGGCCCTGTCAGACACTGATTTGAAAAATGGCCAAGAAAATGGCGTTTTCAATAGCAGATTATTGCAGCTACATCAAGGTACATGTCGCCCTTGGAAAGAATGTATCCGAAATACTTGCAGACATGAGAGCTTTGGGACAACCTTCTGCTCCTTCGAAAGCAACTGTGTTCAGATGGGTAAAACATTTTGCAAGTGGCCAGGCCAGCACTGAAGACAACTGGGGGAAAATGCGAAAAAGCAAAAAGTGCGATGAAAAATTAGTGGCTAGTGTGAAGGCAATGGTTGATGCTGATTAAAGAGTCAGCCTTGAAGAGATCATTGATTGTCTCGACATTCATTCATCGCACTGCATCAAGGATCCTAAGAAATCAGCTTGGCTACAGGAAGGTGTCATCAAGGTGGATCCCTCATATTTTGACGCCAGAAAATAAGGGGGGTAGGTTACGTTTCTGCCAAGATATGCTGAAAATTTACGAGAACTGTGACCCTAAGTGGCTGGATGAAATTGTGACAGGTGACGAAACCTGAGTGTCCATGTATGAACCTTGGAGAAAGTCACAGAAGAAGGCCTGGATTCCTAAAGATGGGATTCCTCCTCAAATTGCTTGTCGTCAATGTTCACAAAAGAAAGTGTTATACACCATCTTTTTCAACACAAAGGGGATCGTGCTACAGAAACCATGCAAACAAGGAGAGACCATCACCGGAAAGTTCTACAGAGACTCAGTACTGGCTGATATCAAGAAGTTTTATGCAACTTCCCAACCAACCGCAGGCATGAGAGGAATCAAGATTCTTCATGATAACGCACCTGTTCACAAGTCAAGGTTCATACGAGAATACCTTGCAACCGAGAACATCCATACTTTGCTACACCCTGCTTACTCCCCAGACCTTGCACCCTGTGACTTTTACCTGTTTCCACATCTGAAGAAATCATTGACAGGAAGAAGTTTCAAGAGCCGAGCAGCCTTGGGAATGGCGGTTTTCCAGTGTCTGTCACATATACCCAAAGAAGCCAACAGAACGGCATTTCTACAGTGGATCAAGCGAATGCAGAATTGCGTGGCAGCAGGAGGTAAATACTTCGAACAGATGATATGAATCTCCTTTTTTGCCGGTGAGTCTTTGACGTATAAGTTCGTTGGTCTCATTCTACTGGAAAGTACCCTCGTACTTCCCTGATTAACCCTTTCAGTGCCAAAGTGTAAATAAAGAGGTAAATCGCCTGTGCCACGGAATTTTAAATATTTTGACTTAAAATTTAAAAAAATTCATATCGCTTCATCCAGCCCAGAAAACCCCACAACACTAAATATTTCTTGTTCAGTATACTTTTACAACACACCAGGAGCAGCAGTACTTTCGTTTTTACGATTGCCAGTGCTAGTAATGTCACTCTGACTCTTATCTGGGTCAAGTCCGACTTTGGATATCAACACCGAAATACCGCCTGCATGCGCCAGATTATCGTCATTTTCACTCTTATCGAGTGAATCAACAGACTGCAAATTAGAATCAGCTCCAGATTTCTGCAACTTCTTTTGCTGTATAAGTTGTTTTTCGGGCCCAAGCGATGCTCGGTGTTAAAGCGAGTTCGTCCGCCATTGTTTGCAGTCGCTGAATAGCAGGGGGTCACCTTTCAATTGCCCAGGCGGAAAAGACCGTAAAATGTCACACATACATAATTAGCATCTTTTTATAGAGAGAATCCTGAAGTTTCTGTTGATATCTCACACGTCACTGAAAGTGTTGGGGTTTTCTGGCTAAAAATAGGGAAAGGTCGCCGATCGAATGTTTGGTCGGTGGCACTAGAAGTGTATATTTCTTCCGACCGAATATTCGGTCGGAAGCAGTAAACAGGTTAAAGTACTTTTCCAGTGACAGAAATACAAGAAAATGTGTGTGTGAGTGTGAGTGTGTGTGTGAGAGTGTGTGTGTGTGTGTGTGTGTGTGTGTGTGTGTGTGTGTGTGTGTGTGTGTGTGTGTGTGTGTGTGTATCTGTATGTGTGTGCGTGTGTGTGTGTGCATGCGTGTGCGTGTGACCTTGACCTTGGTACTTTACCTTCCAAACTTACTCTTTGACATATCCTGAACAGTACACCCCTTTGATTAAAACTGGGTAAAAGATCCACCCACACACATGTCCACATAAATCTGTTACACACTGACACACAAACACAGACACAAAGACCTCTCCCTAGTCTGTACGAAATAGTGTCCCTTTTTCCTTTTAAAAGTGAGATTAAAAAAAGGGAAAGAGAATGAAAGCTCCCACCCTTTCCCAAACGAGACAGAGGCCAACAACAATGTAATAAAACAAACCAAATCATCACCATCTGGCACACACAAGACAACAAACAAATTATATATAATGACTGTCATAACGTTTGGCTGGGTATTTGTGATAGTAAGAATACTGACACAAGGAAAAAATACATGTACACTTCAATACGCACTGGCGGCAGCAATCTGTACGTGACTGTGGATATACGTACAAAAAGAGTGGGAAGCACGACAGCTCTGACAAAACAAGACATGAACAAAACATTTGTTTCCAGCACATGACTTATTTATTAGTTTCCAGCACATGACTTATTTATTATTTGATCGAACCTTTGCCCTCAAAGCAAACAAAAGATCACAAAATATCATTAATGAAATGGAGGTACAGATAAAAAAAAAAGACAGAGAGAGAATGAAGCCAATAAAACAGGCACAATATGGAAGGCATTTATCAGGACAACAGAGAGGGGAGAAAACAGGGGGGTGGGGGTGGACAGAACGTGACATGGAAGGGTAGGAAAATAGAAAGGGTGGGGATAGACAGAGACTGAAGGGGGACAGCCAAACGCACATTAACACTGACAAGCAGAGAGACACACAGAATATAGTAACACAGACACATTGTGATTTGTGATTAGCCAAAAGGCACATTAACATAGACAAGCAGACATATACAAAGAACACAGTAACACAAACACATTGTGATAGCCAAAACACATATCAACACAAACAAGCAGATACACAGAACACAGTAACACAGACACATTGTGATGAGCCAAAATGCACATTAACACAGACAAACAGATAGATACACAGAACACAGTAACATAGACACATTGTGACGAGCCAAAACGCACATTAACCCTTTGACTTCTGCACCCTATCCATCAACTGCAAAACCTTAACCCTTTGATCCCCACACCCTATCCACAGGATTCCTGCAGGAAGCTGGTGGATAGCGTGAAGGATTCAAAGGGTTAAGTTTTTGCTTTGCTAGCCTGGTTGGCAATACAGGATGCCGGTGGACAGGATGCTGGAGTCAACAGGTCAACACAGACAAGCAGACAGACACACAGAATACAATAACACAGACACATTCATCACGTATAACTGTGAAGACATATTGACTACTGACCGGTCCTTCATCATCTGATACAGATTCTCCTTCATAAACTCAAAGACGAAGTACAGCATGTCATTTTCCCTGATCACTTCCTTCAGTTTCACGATGTTCGGATGATTCAGTTTCCTCAAAGACTGAAACGAAGAACAGAAGACATAAACTGATAAAATGTGATATAAGAAAAAAAAAAAGGAGTGACTGCTGGTGAGATGAGAATTTGGCATGAATAGGACATTACTGTACTCATGCCAGGATTGAATACTGTCCATGCAAAGAATAATACTTTTTTCTCACAATAACACAGAAACAGACATAATACCTTTTTTCTCATATAAACATGGAAACATACATGGTACCTTTTTTCTCATAAAAACAAAGAAACAGACATGATAACTTTTTCCTGATACAAACATAGAAATATGGTACCTTTTTTTTCTCATACAAACATAGAAATGGACTTTTTATCTCATACAAACATAGAAATGGACATGATACCTTTGCTCCTAATGAAAAGCATTGTCTGTCCTTATATTCAGCTGTCACTGAAACACCAGTCCTTATGATCATCTGTTGCCTGAATAATTATATACTGAAAGTGAAATACATCTCCTGATCAGTGGGTCTACTCAATAATATACATACTGTTAAGCTTCATTAATTTATCAGTTAAAGTCTTCAAATTCAACACCTGGGGGAAAAAACAAAGTAAAAACAAGATGGTCATGGTTCATGATTATTGCTTTAACATTTTCTGTTTAAACTGTTTGAAACAGAGAACGAGTAAGTTCTCAACAGCCGTGCATAATGGGCACAATCACATCTGGACAGAACAAAACAACTGTTATTAACAGAACCGGAACCAGCACAGCCAGAACCAAAGGCTGCACAACTCCTTCTCAAGCAGTGCCTGCGGAAGAACATGTGCTTCCAGGACTGGTTTTGCGTCCCACATGAAGACCTAAACAAGGCAATATGGACCAACAAGGATAGGAACCAGGCTGCCTACTCATGCGCTGGTTTAGTGAGAGCGTCCATCAATGTTCAATGGCAACATTTTCAAAAATGCATCCATAAAGTGGATGGGACTTGACTGTGTGATCCAAGTATTTCCAATGACCCATTGCATGCTCAACTCTGGTAAGGAGCTAGATAAGGCAGAAAAATCCCACAATAACTTTGTCTGGATTGAAGGGAATATCACTGCAGTCCCAGTTAACAGTCCATTGCATAAACTCGTCAGCGCATTTAGTTTATCATGTTGTCACTGAATCACGTTAACTGGTTGTTCTAATAACTATGCAGTCTCTCGTGTTAACAGTGCTAATGAATTTCTTTTCATAGGATCACCACACTTAGGCAGTGTTCTTTGTACTCACTATTTATAAACAATTTTTCCCTCTCATTTTCTGTCCCATTTTCTATGCCATCTTAATCATGACCATGGAAGCTGGGCCAGTTTTCATTCTGCAATGATGAAAAGGATGAGGAGGATAAACATGATGCTATGGAGTTCCACCTCAAATTGAGATTGCATGACACAGCTGTACTCTATGTTTACTGTCATGATATATCCTGGCATTAACGAAACCCAAACGATATCCACCTTCAGTGTTGGTCAGGATTTTAGAGCAACACCCTCTATAACACATCCGTGAAGTGGATATGACGCAACTGTGTGGCCCCAGCTTTCCCAAATGAGTCCACAGCATGCTCAACTCTAAAAGGACCGGTGGAGATTTGAACCCACAACCGTCCAGTTGGTAGTCTGTTGCGCTAACCACTATATCAATGGCAACTGGTGAATTTGTTAATTCACTGTGCGATGAATTTCCAGGTTGGTTGCTTGGACAAACTGCAGCAGATTTGTTGACATTTAGTCATACAATGTCTTTTGCGATAACCATCCACAATTTTTTAAACAAAAGTATACACAATTTTTGACACAAAAGTATACAGTGCTACATACATAACTAAGATTCAGTGACAACATGATAAACTAAAAACACTGAATAATAGACTAACAACAGTGAATTTTTGATTCATAATACACCAAGTAACCTATCTTAGTGACTCAGACATGAGGCAGACAGATCAAGAAATGTGTTTCCAAACAAATTTGTGTAATGCACAGAGCGCGGCATTTGTGGCTTTGTGACTCTTCAAGGTGCACCCAGGAAAAGATAATTGAAAAGGCTTCCTGCAATAGCTACTATTTACTGTTTGATGTCAAAGTGAAAAGTTATTCCAGACATGGACAACGATGATAAGACTGCAGAAACTCTCCTTTGCTTACTTTCCCAAAACAGATCAACTACTAATACTTCCATTCATCAAGTCCTTTTTTTTCCCCACTGTCTTTTTTAAAATTTGTTTTTTCATTTTGCGCTCTAAACTAAACAGTTTATTCATTAGTCATTATTACCTTACACCACCTACACGCATGGATTCACTGCACGCACCATTGTCTTTGTTGTTTACACTCACCTGTGTCGTAGCACTGTTGCCGTGACCCGGCCTCATCAGCGACTCAGAACTTACAGGTGAGTGTAAACAACAAAGACAATGGTGCGTGCAGTGAATCCATGCGTGTAGGTGGTGTAAGGTAATAATGACTAATGGATTTAGTAAAACCTACGTGGCGGACTGCTATAATTTGTCAAAATGGTAAACAGTTTATTCTTATGAGTTAAAGGTCTATTTTGTCAATTTTTAGTGTCCTTGTGTTGTTTGTGCTTACCTTTGCAAGTTAAACAACTCCTCTTTCCTTCTGTTGGGGGTATGACAATCCTTGCAAATGTGCCTCTCCCATGCTTTTAAGAAATGTACTATTTACACAAGTTATTTCAATGGTGAGAGTGACTATTGTGCGTCAGCTAAGAACCTAATCATAACTGATCAGCACTTTGATTTTGCTAATTTGTGTTTCTTTCATTTTGTTGTTGTGGCCAGTTCAGTAACCTATATAAGTATTGCACGCACCTTTTAAATTTGTACATAGTATGTTTGATATGTCTTTTTTAACAGCTGTTATTACTGTGGCTGCAAATACTAGTAGCTGAACAGCTTAAATGAGATTTTAAAAGTCTTTTGACAACCTTGCATACTGCCGTAAACTGTCCAGAACAAACCATACCTGTTCCCTGAGTACCTTTCAGTGTTTCTTTTCTATTCTTTTTGGTTTTCATCTTTGCTGAAATGCAAACACCCCTAGCAATCTACATATGCCATAAATTGATAAATTTGTCATTTAGTGGTTTTATTACAATTATCATTCAATGATTTCATCATAATGTTTCTCTGCATCATCAGAACAATATGTTAAGTCTGTTTGTCATAATCATAAATACACTGACATAAATATATAACACTTCAAGTTGTGTTTTAAAAGCTTTTCTTAAGCTTAATCTCATTTCTGCAAATAAATTCAATTTTAACTGATCTAAACATAGCACACAAACGACTTTCAACAAACAGAAGTCTACCACAGGTTTCTGGACAGTATGCAAACGTTAAGCTTTTGTTTTATGACAGTTATCACATGCTGTCACCTTATATGTGAATTATCACAAACTGATTGAAAATATTGATTATCGGGTTCAGTGAATGCACTTACACTCTGCATGAACAGGACATTTATTTAGAGGCATGGTTCATAAATTATTCTTCCACATTCCATCTACCATGCACCAATTATTTTGACCTTAACAAATCTGAATGTCTATCGCCTCCTAGTACTGGGACTTGCCAGCTGAAGTGCCCAAGGACAACGATTGGGACTTTGACAATGGAAAGTGCCATGAGGATGATGACAAAGGCTGTAGGTTGATGTATTCATCTACAGTGATCCAAATAACCCACTCATTATGTTGATCACTTCAATGCTCCTTCTGAGCTCAAAGACAAAAACACAAGTAAAATCATATCATTAGTATTGCACAGCACACATGCCACACCACACATACCACAACAAACACATGCACTCACTCACACACCACACATGCATACCACAACAAAACAAAGCACTCACTCACTCTCCACCACACACACACACTCACTCACACACACCACACACACACAGCACACACCAAACACATGCACTCACTCACACACATACACACAGAGTGACAGACAATGCTTTTTCTCTAGGACTTACAGCATAGAAACCTTTCAAATATGAAGCAAGCAGCTTCCGGACCTCCTGCAAGCCTTTATTCTTTTCATTTCACATCAAGTCCTTGTTTCCTGCCATAGCTCTCCCACTGTGCCCATGCTGAGCTTGTAAAGCCCCTCACTGGTGCAGTCTTTCTTTGTTTGCGCTCTATCAGTCTATGCCTTTTCTTCTGGACTTAAATGGCAAGCCATTGACTCGTATTTGGTCACTTATTTTCTTTTCACTTTTTATTTTTTTTACTTTATTCCCTCCCCTCCCCCCTGTGGCCATAATCAATATACAGTACATGTACAGTGCACTAAGCTTAGGCTTTCTTCCATTATATCAATGCTTTCTCTGACTTAAGTATTCTGTTGATTTTAGGATGCTGTGAACAGTAATAACAAAAAAAAAATATTCATAAGGCACTAAATCCTGATGTATAAATCAAATCAAAGCCCACATTTTCATCACTCACTCAAACATTCATTTACAATGGCACAGAGCACATGTGTACTGGGAGGGGAAGGACAGAAGGGAAGTGGAATGAAGGGGTGATGCATGCAGGGGGAAACCACTGCTGGACAAACAGGTTTTTCTTCAAGTCAGATTGAAGGAACAAAACGTTTGCAAGTGCTGAAGAGACTGGGCAAACTCATTACAGTTGTATGGGAAAGACACAAAAAGCGAATGGCTATTGATTGTTGATCATGTGTATCAAGAAATTTAGTCTACAAGTAGCGTCAGTAGCAGAACACAGGCAGAAGTATACATTCGGAGGTGATCGAAGAGATATGCAGATGCAATACCATTAATACATATGTACCAGAATGTACTGACTTTGCATGGAATTCTTTAACACGCAACCTGTTGAGGAAAAGAGTGACATGATCATGCCTCTTTTAAGAAGGATAAGACATACATGATACAACAGAATTCTGAATAAGCTCAAGGCATGTGATAGCAGAAACAGGCAAGCTGAAGTGCAGAGAGTTACAATTATCAATAGAAGACAAGAACAGACAAGTTGTGAGTGTAGATGCTAGTAGTACAGAGACACTGGTCAGCAGAACTGACATGCTGCAGTTGACAGTATCAAAACAAACAGTACCTGTTGAGATTCCCCTCTTCCCCACTTTTCAGTAAGAAATGTTTTCTCGGATACATGTAGATGTATGCATCTAGTTTGGCTAACACTGTGCAGGCATTATGTTGCTGCATAGTCTGCATACTCCATCTTTAGAAGAGGGCATGCATGCTGGGCATCTTCATGTTTCAATACACCACTGAATAATGACATGGCTTACAAGTTCTTCCAAGGTATATACGATGTTCTGTGTGTTATACACAAGAAAGGGAGGAGGGGGTAGGGTTCAGGTCTGCACAAATGTGGGTGCAGGAGATCAGCAAATATTTCATAAATTTCTTTCTTATCCCTTCTCTTTCCTCTTCTGGCCCTGTGCCCTCCTCTCTCCCAAAGCTATGTACAGTTGCTCAGCCTGTTTCATTATAAAAGCAAAGTCCCTGAAATTTCAAGTTTTTGTATTTGGTGTTTGTTTGTGATCTTACGCTTGACAGGCAGTTGGCCCAAAATTTGCGCCTGTCTTGCTTGTCTGGTTGTATTAAAAACATGCTCTGATTCTTTTTTCATGTTTTTTCTGGTTCGTATTGTGCTAAATGTTTTCGTTGTAGTTCGGTTGTTTCTTTTCTTTTCTTTTTTCCCACTTACTCAACAATCAAGCGCTCATGTCCTTTACCCATACCTTGTATTCTTTCTCAGTTTCTGCTTCTGAGATTCTGCTAACCCTTAAGGTCTCTGTTTATAATGCCCACTATGACATGATATAAATAACTATAATAGATGTAAGATATCAGTAGCATACCAAATAATACCATTTTATCCAGATTGCCTTTCGGCTGTGTATACCTTTAACATCATATGCATCTCTACATGCACTTGTACACACATGTTAAGTGGAGGGGGAGGGGGGAGGGGGTGGGGGTGGGGAGTACAGCATATACACATGTACATATGCATGAATGTTTATGCTTAAGCACTGTATGCATACTGTTTATTACCTCATGATGTGAATACTAATTATCTTACAATGTGCACCTTAAATGCAGACTTCAGGCACTAGAAGGTCTGAATATTTGTGGGTGTGGGAGATCAGCAAACATTTAAAAATTTTCACTCTTATCCCTTCTCTTTCCTCTGCAATTATGCGCTATTTTCTAGGCATGTGTATTTGATATGGAACTGAATACACTCTCTACAAAACTGCCTTCAGTGTGAACTCTAGCCAGAGGTTACTGCTGTTTGGTTCAATACAAAGAGTTCTTTCAATACAGTGCTCTACCAAGTGTAACCGAAAACCACTGTGTGCTTGTGGCAGTGTTAAAATGCAAATACGAGTGTACAGTAATGCCTTGTGTCATCAAACACTTTGTGGTTGTGAGGTGAACGCCCAAATCACAAAGCCAAGTGTGAAAGGCGTCTCTTTTGAATGCACACATATTTCTAGCACAGGTTGATCAAAAGCTAACTAGCAGAAAAGCCTCAGCAATGTACTCACCTTGACTTCCCGCAGATTCAAGCACTCATCCCATGAGTAGTATTTTTTCTTCATCCTGAAAGAAACAGTAAAACTTTTGAGCACAGATACAGGTGGATAAACATATAGAATCATATCACACAAAACCACCAAGCTTGCCAAGTTATACTCACACACACACACACACACACACACACACACAAAACAACAACAGAAAACAAAACAAAACAATGCAGAAAATAAAACAAAGCAAAACAACAATGGAAGCAACACTAATTACTCCAAACTATGTGTGGATTACCTTATGAATATACTAGAAATAGAAAGCAAAGGAAAGGGGCTGGAACTAAACAGCAGGAAGACTGAAGTCATGGTGATCAGTAAAAAACATGAAATCCCCTCATGCAAAATAACAGCAAAAGGCACAACCTTGACACAGGTTGATAAATTCAAATACCTGGGAACGATCATTTCATCAGACGGCAGATGCACATCAGAAATAGCCGGCAGAATCGGCCATAAAACAGCAATCAAGAAGACGACAAGCATTCTTACCAACAAATGCCTGTCAATTAACATCAGGAAGAGAGTTCTTGAATGTTATATAGAACCAATACTTTTGTATGGATGCGAGGCGTGGACAGTCAACAAACAAAGCCAGAACGGGATTGAGGCAGCCAAGATGTGGTTTCTAAGAAGAATGTTGAGAGTTCCATGGACAGCAAAGAAAACAAAAGAGACAGTCTTGATGGAGGCAGACACAAGCAGATCACTCATATTCATAAGGAAGATTAGGAAAAGACAGGCAACATTTATAGGCCATTTTATGAGGGAGGGGGATTTGGAGCACCTGGTCACAACGGGAAGGCTGGAGGGAAAGAGAGCACTGGGTAGACCCAGGGAGAAAATGCTGGACAGACTTGCAGAGTGGCTGGGGACAAGGAGGGTGGGGGAGATGCTAGGGGCAACAAGAGATAGAGACAGATGGAAGTCCATGATCGCCAACTCCATGCGGCAGGGCACCTGATGATGATGATGATGTGTGGATTATTATCACTATTATTATTATATTATCATTATTATTGTTATCATTACTATCATTATTATTTTCATTTTAATGTTATTAATCACAGTATTACATTGTTTAAAGCCTTGGTGACTGTGCAAAACCATATCAACCACACAAACACCTCACTGACCATGAAAAAATGACACACACAAAACACACCTGGAAAAGAAAATGAAGTACACAAATCAATGCATTCAGGCACATAATCTATGGTTATACCCCACACAGACTGTTCCACTAAATGATCATGAGGGGGCCAATAAAAAAACAAACATAACCAAGCACACTAAAACAGACAAAACAGACAAAAGCGGTCCTGAATTACAAAAACAATTGCTTCTGCACAACACACATCCTTAGAGCCAAAAATACAGATAACAGATGTACCCAATTATCAATCCAAATAAAAAGAATGTAAGACTTTATAGCACACATACAGGTGAACGGACCAGCAAAGACGAAAATAATAGGAAGAGATGACATACTTTGTATGGCTGATCCCTCTAAGAATATATCAATATGGTTACATAATAATCAAGTTTTTAGTTAATTTGATTCAAAAGTTGGAATGCTGTTTCAGCAAATGTATAAAGTTAAAAAAGGGACTCATTTGGTTAAAATCAAGCATACCACTCAGCACGTGTATCTAAAATAGGGATAATAAGGAGAGAGATACAAATATGAGGGCTGAGACAGAAAAGGACAGCACATTACATAACTCAGTATACATATATGTGTGAAGATATTTTTCAAGTTATTACACAGCATTACTGTTATTTTTGTTTAAGCCCAGCCGACTGCGTACAGCCATACCAGGGCAAGAAAGTAAAATCTGTTTAAAAATACTACTTCAACAAGGAAAAAAGAGGACAAGAAAATTAAAAACACTAAGTACACATATCAATGCATTCGCACACATAATCTAAGGAAATGCCTCTAATGTTGACCACTCTGTCCAATTTATCACACAGCGTATCATTCTATTTCTTGGTTAGGACTCAAATGAAGGTTCTTGGTTTCTGGAGGAAGAAAGTTTAAATCTAAACAATTATTTCAAACTGGAGATTGAAAAACTAGCAGGGCAATGTCCTGCTTCAGCGTGAACAAGTAGGGCCCTTGCATTCATTTTTCTTTATCTTCCACGCAAACGATAATTCAGACTACCAAAACAGACGAAAGTGACACACACAATCTCTCTCTCTCTTCTTTTATCAGCTCACATTTTTCACACTTGTACATAGTTCCAGCTCACAACGTTTGCTTTGTGTCAACAAACTGGGAAGTGAAATACAAAGAAATTTTACATTCTTCTGTGCAGTGACACTAAGTACACAGACACCTTCAAACAAGGAACAAACAAAAACATAAAAGGGACAAGCTTAAGCTTTCCACAGACATATATAATCACGTTTCCCCTACATAGGGTGAAAAAGTGATTAATACAGAATTATCGGAATGCATTGGGTGAAAAAGTGATTAACAAAATTCTCAACTAAAATCTATCATGTTCCAATAGCTTATTTTGCCTTTGTGTGTGTATGTTTTGTTTACACTAATCTTATTCTAAATCATTTAATTTTGACAGACATCAATTAATATTCTAAAAACACAGGGACAGTATAGTATTGCTCCCTCAACTTTCCATCAAGAAATGAATAAAACATAACACTTCACTAGCAATGTACATCAACAGATGTCGATAAAATAACTGAACTGAATGTGTCTGATCGATATAGAAGTAGCCAAGTTTTGCTTTCACAGTCTATTTAGTGGTGTTGCTAAAGCAGATCAATATGTTCTGAACCAAAGACTTTTAACAAGCAGAAAGCTAAACTTTCACAATGCTTGATGTGTATGAAAGAGCTGGCTATGGAAACCTATGGAAACGGCTAAAACAAGACAACAGAGCATGGTCCATATGCATGAGAAGGCTTTCACATTATATACGGTCAGGTAGTGCCCATGTCACTTTCTCTCTCTCCCCTCCCTCTCCTACAGGACATGCAAAAAATATGTAACATACAAAGAAAGGAAAAGAATAGGTGCAGATTATGGTTAAGGGTATTATATGATGATTATGTTTACATGCTGACAAACATGCGTATATGTGTGTGTGTGTGTGCGTGCGCGCATGTGTACGTGCATACATATGCGTGTGTGTGTGTACGCATGCTCAATGTGTCATACATGGGTGTATATGCATACATCTCTCTCTATGTCTCTGTCTCTGTATATATATATACATGTGTGTATGTGTGTGTGTGTGTGTGTGTGTGTGTGTGTGTGTGTGTGTGTGTGTGTGTGTGTGTGTGTGTGTGTGTGTATGTGTGTGTGTGTGTTTGTGTGTGTGTGTGTGTATGTGTGTGTGTGTGTGTGTGTGTGCGTGTGTGTGCGTGTGTTTGTGTGTGCGTGTTTGTGTGTGTGAGCGTGTGAATGTGTATGTGTGTGTATGAATACATGTGTGCACACACATTTTATTTGTGTGTAAACAGTTCTAATCAAGGCTGATCTATAGAAACATATCTACAGTGTTTCTTATATATAAAGACCGAAACTTTCAGGTCAATGCACAGGCATAAGCCACTTACGTTACGGCCAGTTTCACAGTAGAAATTCCTAATGCACAAAACTAAATCAGTAAATCGCTAAATGATTGTTTCTGGACATGTGCCATCAACTTTTTGGCACAGGCAATAATGCTTCCCTGAGCTCTTTGACATGTATACCAGTACTCTATGGTCAGGTTTCCTAATAGTGACTTACACCACTTATAATAATTTTCATTTTCAGTAGTATACCAGAACACAGCAGAAATTTGACAAAAGCTTTATTTTCCAAAACAGAGCAGTACCTTTTTCTTACATGTTATCTGGACAATTTCTCCACCTCTTGTATGACATCTGATAGCTTCCTTGTTGCCAAATGACAAACAACTGGACTTATTTGAATTAATCCTCTTTACTCCTCATGGGACACACATAATGACCCAGCCACTTTTCAACTGACTCGCAAGCTATAAAGTCCTCATAACATCATCATCAGACAGCAAAAACAAAAACAATAACAACAACAAAAGAAAGATGACATCAATCAATTTTCATTACGGCAGTAGATTCATTAGTGGTAACTGATAGTTATACAGTAACCAGTTACATTTACTTCTTTAATGGCAATGTAATTCAAGAAATTGAAAACCACAGTAATTTTGAACACCCGCCTTTGAAGCTAAAATGCCATCTCCAATGCATACACTGATACAGTTTCTTTCCTTCCTTCCACTCTCTCTCTCTCTACCCATTTCTCTCCCTCCTTTTCTTATTCCTGTGCCTTATCACATTTAATTCTATTTTTCTGATTAAAATTATCAGTGCTGTTTTATTTCTTTGATCCCCAAGCTTTCTAGGAACAAATTTACTGCTGTGGCAATGCCCAAAAAATCATTAAAATTGTGTGATATTAATGGGAACAAGTATTGTTTCCATGATCACAAACCACAAACTGGAAGGAATGATAAAATTCCTCACATGTCAGCATCACCTGGTTTGGTGCTGGCTACTGCACACCCAGACACCACCATCTCCCTCCTGGCCACTCTGTCTTGACTTTTGTGGGCAATTTCTTGAATATTTAGGCCACTGATGTAGGTTATGTTCTCGATTTATGAGATTGGGGGTCTGCCTTTCTTCCTTCTTGTCTCTGTTTTTCCTTGAAAGATGACTGCTATGAGGTCTGTGTTCTTGTTGCATGACACATAGCCAATGTATTTTAGTCTTCTCTTGATGCTGTCTGCTAGTAGTTTTCCGGAGATATCAAGTTCTTCCAGGACACTTTCATTAGTTCTTCTATCTGTCCATTTGACACATAGTACTAGTAGTCTCTGATAAAACCACATCTCTGCTGCCTCGATTCTTCTGCAATCAGTTTTTCTCAGAGTCCAGGCTTTGCAGCCATAAATCATGACTGGCCAAATCAAACATTTTAAAAGTCTAACTTTCAGGCCATTTGGTACGCCTCTGTCTTTCCAGATGTTGTTGAGTTGGACCATTTTTTGCTTTGCCATTCCAGTTCTTATTTTGATGTCTTTGGAGCAGGTTCCATCATCAGATTTTACACTACAGAACCAAGATATTTGAAATCCTCAACATTTCTAAAGGAACTTTGTTACTTAAGATGTCATGATTGTTTTCAGTGTCTTTGCCTTTGATATGTAGCACTTTTGTTTTCTTGGCATTCAAGTTTAGGCCAAACCTTTTGCCTGCTGCATCTACCCTGTATAGAATTCTTTTTATGCTGGTAATGTTGCCTGCTAACAGCGCAATATCATCCGCATAGCGCAGGTTTGTACTTTGTAACATTTTTCCTCCCATCTTTATGCCCATGCCTTCTATACCAGCATATCTCATGACTTGTTCTGTGTAGATGTTGAAGAGATATGGTGAGAGGATAGAACCTTGTCTAACTCCCCTGTGGATGTTGAAGAATTTGCTTCACAAAATTCCAATTATGTTTAAAGTGTCTTACACCTGTCAGTAAAACCAGACTGTCATGAATCTTGACTATTTTGGGTCTGTTTTTTTCTCCCCAGGCAATACTCATCCCAACGGCTTATAGGACTTTTGGCATAACTGTTCCCCTGCTACAGATTTATTTGCTTAGTTAACAAGAACAAGTGTTCCTTTTTACAATACAACCATATTTTTTATTCTCTGTGTGTGTGTGTGTGTGTGTGTGGTGTGTGTGTGTGTGTGTGTGTGTGTGTGTGTGTGTGTGTGTGTGTGTAAGAGAGAGAGAGAGAGAGAGAGAGAGAGAGTGTGTGTGTGTGTGTGTGTGTGCACATGTACTGTGTACAGAGAGCCTGCATGCTTGCATTTGTGAATATAGTGTGTGTGTGTGTGTGTGTGTGTGTGTGTGTGTGTGTGTGTGTGTGTGTGTTGTGTGTGTGTGTGTGTGTGTGTGTGTGTGTGTGTGTGTGTGAGTGTGCCCATCTTCTTGTTCCATTCTAGTACACAAAAGTAATTTTCCTTTTTCAATTACATAATTAAAAAATGAATTTGCAACTACAAACATGATCATGTCTAACTGTTCCTAAAAGGCTATGAAATTCTAGTATGTTTTAATACTAATACATGTATCTTTGCTCTCACATTTCCATGAGTCATAAGACTACTATGTGAATGGTAGTTCCCAAGATCATATTCAGCACATTTATGTGGTGCCATTATTGCACTCTCTGGGAAATTATACAGGTTGCTCAGGAACTGTATCCTTTTCATTTTCATGACTCTTCTTTTGACTCATATACTGCTGTATAAGTTTACTATTATCTGGAAGGCCCATAGGTCAGTCTGTTCTCTACAACGCACCAAGTTTTTCTGTTTTGTTTTTTTAACTCATATACGGCTGTAGAACTATTAACTGCAAAAACCTATACTATAGGTTACTCCATTCTCCACAAAGTACCAAAAGTTTCTTTTGAACTCATGTACTGCTGTACAACTATTAACTGGATGGCCCATAGGTCACTCCGTTCTCCACAAAGTATCAAAACCATTTCTCTATATTTCTTTCATAATGTCCACTCAAGTGAGACTATTTTGCTCAAATGTATCCGAGCTACAAAAAGGTGTAAGGCTCTCTGTAAGCCAAACACAGTACAATATATTATAAATCAACTAAGACATGTAATGCTCTCTCTTTCTTTCTCTGACACTGACATATGACAGTCATACAAATTCAATGTTTCATTATTAAATGTTTCATAATTACACACACACACTCGCTCTCTCTCTCTCTCTCATACACCCTATGCAAACATGAACACACAAAGCATAGTATTTTACACATTAGCAGCAGCAATACAAAGACAAGCATAATATAATAATGACTAATACTAGTAATAGTAATAGGCAGGACAATGACACAAAGCTTGTTTGGAAAAAAAAAATTAAGATGTATAAATCTGAGAGAAACTGAGAGGTATGAGAAACTGCATCCTTGATGAAGCATAAAAAAGTACGCAGATTGGTAGCAGAGTGACAATACCTTGCATACATATTCTCTATGTCTCATGTAAAGGAAGGAACCTGATATATGTATCTATCAGAAGAGAAGCCATGAGAACATACAGGAACAGAAACTCCTCACTTCTGAGAGGTACTACAATGCAGTATTTTGTCTGAATGTTTAAACAGATACAAGAGCATTTGACATTCCGTATCTGACAATAAGCAAACTAAGTATATATCTCAAGTACACTAAGTTATAAAAATACAATTTACTAGATCAGGGGTTAAAAAAAAACAACAGTTGTGAACAAAGATGACAAAAATGGTAGATTGATTTGGCCGATAGATACTAATCAAAACTAAAAGAGACACAGAGACTGTGTTATTGATGAGTTTCATAAGTTAATAATTCCATTAAGATATTTTTTCATGGTTTAATCACATTTCTACTGTGTAGTATCTGAACCACCACTGAGACAACTGAATTTGTACCATACTGATTTGTTACATATAAATAATTTCATAAATGAGTACATAACTCAGACCAAAAGAATAATGAAGAACCACATGTAGAGACGTACATACAAAAAACATTATGACTGAGTATTAACATAAAATTTATTTGATTCACTATTAGTATTACTGCACCAGGGTTGGTTTGTTTTTCAGGTGTATTTGACTGTTTCAGTGTTTGTCTACATCATATTTTTTGTTGTTTTTTATCGCTATTGACGATGGCTTGTTGTGTTGTTCTGTTTCTCTTCATCTCACACATGCCCATTTATTTCTAGCAGCCTATTTCAGTGATTAACTCTTCTGACAGAGCTGTGAACTAGAAATTTGATATCTTGCACTAAATCACAGTATGTAATCTACGAAGAGCATGTTCAGCATCCATCTTACTGCTCCAGTTATTCTGGAAGTATCATTTTGTATGTCCCCTTTCCTTCCACTGAGCCCCGTTTCAATATCTTACCAGCACCTAACACTAAAGAGTTTGTGCTAGCTCAAGGAGAATGTCAGATAACTGCTAGCAGATTTGGCTGGAGCTCATATGAAACTATCCAAGTGCAATGAATCACTCTTGAACAAAGTTTAAAAATTCTCAACTTCTTGGGTTTTTTCCACTTGAGGCTACCTTTTGCCATGACCTGGCAAAGAGCTATACAAAAACATATGGGAAACTGTTAGTGTTAGTTACTACTGAACACATTTCAAATCCTTTGTTAACATCTATGTGAACATGTCTAAACATCCCAATTTCCTCTTCACCCTCTCCAACAGAATTATCAAATGTCATTGTCTTTCACTTAATTGGTAACAGGAGACTTTAAAACAAGGAACAACTTTATCTACCATGTGTTGTACCATTACTGTGAGGAGACTTGAAAACAAGGAAGAACTTTATCTCCCATGCATCATACCATGATTGTGATTATTATCCTTGATAACAGTGACCAGACTACATAATTAGAGCAATTCTACTCCTATCATTAGCAACTACTGCTACATGACATTCTGAACCTCTGGAAGAAAATAGCACAAAGACCAATACTTCCACATATAACTCATTAACTCATGAACCAGTCACTATCATTACTAAAGCTATCCTTATGTTTAACTTAATATGTAGACATAGTGTTTAACTACCAAATAAGCAGTTTGGTTCAGTAAAACTAGCGATGCTTTACACAACTACATCTGGATAGGTGTGTTTGATACTCGCCACTGTAACAATAAACATGGCAGTTTGTGGGATGTCGGCCAAATGGCACACCGTAATTCCTGTTCTAGTTTTTTGGTTTTGTGGTCTGATACGTATGAAGAGGGATGGAAACACAGGTAGCATCACAGAGTCATATAACTACTGTTAGCATATTAATACACAAATCGAAATGCTGATAATGATTTAATGACTGGTCTGATAGCTAATTGGTAAACATAACAGGCTTCCAACTGGATGGCCTGAGTTTAATCATCTAGTTGGTTGGTGATTTTTATGAACATCTAACTTCTAAGCCAACATACACACAGACCTGTGACTAGTACTACTGCCTGAATGCGTTCAGTTATGTACACAGAATGTCCCCACACACACACACACACACACATATATTAAAGATTCTGTACTCATGTCAGTGTTTGGTGGCTTGTGAAACATGGAAATGACATGCACCAGCATGCACACCTACTGAAAATCATGCAAACTGCGCAGCAGCAAAATACCTACAGATACAATGTGGGCCAAACAACATGAATACACACAGAAGAAAATACTGCTCAGAACAACAAAAGAAAACAAAAGAATTTCAAACCCTTCACCCTTCACAACGTCAAGGAAAACAACTGTTCTATTGAATACATTCATTTAACAGGTTTATGAATAAATGAGACCACAATAACGGAACAACAAAAGCAACCTTGAAAATAAAAATACACAAGGTACTGTTAATTTATATAAGATCGAGAGTTTCCCCTTTAAAATATTTCTGAAATATAACTTCAAACATACTGAAAAAATCTACTGAATATTCTGGGTATGCTGGGTCATCTCGGTGAAGTTCATCTGATCCTGCTTACTATGGACACTGCCTACTATGCCTCCCATTGACGACAGTAATCACTAAGGCATGGAGCCAGAATAAGTGAAAGCTCCCATGGTCAAGAAAACTGCCACAATGGGTCTCAAGCAACAGCCGCAGAAACCAGAGACACAAAAGACCTTAACTGGAATTCACCTCACTCCTCAGGCACAAAAGCAGTACAGGAAATGGAAACTGAGGTCACCACAAGATCAGGGAATTAATGGCCATAGAATATGGGACATTTTCATGGTGCTATAAATATAATGACACCGGATGACAATGAGAAAGACTAGATTTATGAGCTATACACAACACTCACTATGATCAATGACTTGAAGTAACTAAACAAGAAATTCTTAATCTGGGGTGAGCTCTGAAAGAAACGATCTACACAGATCTTGATCACAGTTCATCCCAGATACACAGGGAGAGACAGAAAAAGACGACAGACACACCCATACACACTAAATCATCTAAAAGAAAGAAAAAAGAAAAGAAATAATGAACTCAGAGAAGAAAGCAGAAAGAGAACATTTACATATATACATATTTATATAAAGACATGACAACAAACATTAATATATGAATATGTAAACAAACAAACTTACTTTTTTATGGCCACTTTTTCTCCAGTTTCTATGGTGGTGCCAAGCAAAACACAGCCATAGGTGCCATCACCTAGCTGCTTGTGGATGCTGTAGCGATTCATTGTCGTACAGGTTGAATTTTAATTTTCACCAGTTACAGCCAGATGGTACACAGCACCCCAAGCCGGCGCTAAGTTGGTGTTCAAATAATAGACAAAATGTTAACAAAACAGATTCAGACTTAAGAGATGTGTTTAACCTAAACTTCCATGACACACTGTTCTTATTGTATTGTCTCTGCCACTTGTATCAGTTTCCTCTCTCTTCATCTCCTGTTTCACTGTCTTGGTTCTCCAAACAGAATCTGAAACACAGTAATCCAATGCATGAATACAAAAGGTTAAGTAATCACAATAAAACGCACACACCCACAGACACACAAACACATACACGCACGCACACAGACACACAAGGCTTCAAATCAATTAATATTAATCTACTAATGGAGGGCTGATTGATGAAGGGCCGGCTACCTGGACTTCCAGAAGAAATTTTTCTAAGAGGTGTTCCCACAGCTTCTTCCACTCATTATCTGATAAGTACACTGTCCCAAATTCTGTAAGAAGACTTCTGGAATGACAAGGTTTTTAATAAAATTAAAAGTTAGCAATTTGTATTCATAAGTGAGTTTATAAATACTACTTTAAGTTTAAGTTAATGTTTAAATGTATTGCTACAAATTCCTCTGGATCATGTCAGCAAGGCCAAGAAGAGGTACACTGTGGCCTGGGCAACCCTGGACCTCCATCACCAAGTATGGTGCAGAAGCTGAGCAGCAAAATCAACAAGGGAGGCAGCAGTTATATATTTTAAGTCCAACCAGACAGTGAGAAAGATCAATGCATCTCACAGATCAGCTACTACCTTCCTAAATCTGGGCACCATCTCGGACAACAGGGTGCTGATATGCTATTGTCTACCTGCTACAATGGGTGCTTGGCGCTTAGAATCAATCGAAAAAGTAGACAGTAGCAACAATCACTTTACCAGGCAAACCAAAGAGAATAAAAAAGAAACTAAAGGCGTAAAACCTTAAGACTGGCCACTTCAAACATCAGGATCATCTGCCCTGGCCCCTCATAGCCTGCAGTAGGTAAGTGACAGCAGGAAACCAGAAAATCATCAACTTCAGCTGAGGAGGACAGACACTGACATAGTAGACTGCAAGAGACCAAGAATGCTGCAGATGGCATGCCAGCAGAAGAAGGACTGTACCTTCTGGCAGGCCAGACCAATAAAGAACCTCACAAGCACAGCACTGGTTTTTGCAGTCAAGAACAGCCTACTACCCATGATACCTCTTCCTTAACACTTTGCTCACCTCACTAAGAACAAAAGATTAGTTTTATAAAGACCCTCACCCTACCAGCAACAAGATTCCAGAATCTAAGCACATCCTCCTGCTCAGTGATTTCAATACTATAATTGGATCGGACCATAGCTCAATGCCAGACTGCCTCAAATTCTTTAGTGTTTGCAAGATGAGTGACAAAGGCCAGAGAGCTGAGAGACTGCTGGAGCTCTGCTCTTACAGCAAGCTGTGCATCAACACCTTCTTCAAGACAAATCCTTGCGATAAAGTCTCCTGGAGACATCCAAGTCCAAACGCTCCCATCACCTGGACATGATCATCACCAGAAGAATTATCTTCAAAAGTGTGTTTCTCACATGCAGCTTCCACAGTGCCAACTGTGACATGGACTATTCCAACCATTCTTAGTGTGACGCAAAATTGAAATGACACCCAAGAGGATCCATCACACCAAACACAAAGGATGCTGCACGCCTTGTACTCAAAAAGAAAAAAGCTGACCACATATCTCCTCTCCTGGCACAACTTCACTGGCTCCCTGTATCAAAGCGCATACAGTACAAACTAGACACCATGTGCTACAAAAGCCTCAATAACGCAGCCCCCCATTACCTGTCAAGCCTACTTGAGATCTATCTTCCCTCACGTACCCTCCGCTCTGCCTCCGATCCTCTGACTTTTCGCTTTCCACGCACTAAGCTCAATACCTATGGTCCACGAGCCTTCTCTGTTTCTGGTCCACTCTCCTGGAACAAACTTCCTCTCTCAGTCCGTCAGCAACCTACTTTTGTCTCCTTCAAGTCCGCTCTCAAAACTCACCTTTTCTCCTCCGCATAAAATCCTAACCTCACTCAATCCCTCCCCCCCCCCCCCCCCCCCCTCTGCAGCCTGTCTCCGCTCGGAGGGAATCACATGGTTATAATATATAATTGTATATGCTATGCTCTCTATAATTTTCCATTGGTTTTATTCTTGCTTTTATTGCTTTTATTCTTTCTCCCCATTTATAGCCATGCGTGTGTGTGTGTGTGTGTGTGTGTGTGTGTGTGTGCGTGCGTTGTGTGGTGCGTGCGTGCGTGCGTGCGTGCTTGCGTGTGTGTCTGCTTCAGCGCTTAGATTTGATTTTATCAAGATTTTGCGCTATATAAATATTGTAATTATTATTTATTATTATTAACACCAATAGGACAGCCAACCCTGAGCTTCATGCAGAACTTAACGACCAATATATGGAAAAGGCTTTCAAAGTAAATGCGCCATAACCAGAGAGATGTAGCATATAATTTGTAGCCACAACCAGACAGAGGTGGCAAATCATTCATAGCTACAACCAGTGAGAGATGGCAATTAATTTGTGACGCCATCTACAGAAATGCCATTTCACTGAACATATTTTGTGACAACCCACTACAACACACACACATACATACATATGTACACATCATATGTGAAACAAAACAGAAGGAGAAAAATATCTGACTTCAGACTTCATATAAAATTTCAGAATACTTTAATCATCAAGGATAGTAAGGATAGTAGCATTAGTCCCACTGCACCTGTCTTACAGAGAGGAAAGCGGAGAGAGAGAGAGAGAGAGAGAGAGAGAGAGAGAGAGAGAGAGAGAGAGAGAGAGAGAAGAGACAGAGACAGAGACAGAGAGACAGAGAGAGAGAGAGATTTACTGTCACATATGACATACTAAGAGACGTACATCATAATGATCATACTACCTAGTAGCTACTGATTTTGGCCTTCACAAAACGAAAATCTTCAACCTGCACACTACTGGCTACATGCATTTTGCAAGATGAACTCAACTGACTTAAATAATACACGGCCCTTTCGATACTTAGTACCAGCAAATGGCATTCTTGAATTCATTCAATGAATCCTGGAGTCCTGACCTGGATGCAGCCCAGTCCCCTTACAATGTCAGGGGTTAAGGGCCGAAACACTTGCCTGAAGAAGGGGGTTTTAGATCTCCTCTGAGGCACTTCGGCAATCCCGCTCTCCCCTTTGACTTTCTTGCTACTCGTAAAACTGGGATTTGACTTGGGCCTGGTTTTAGGTGGTTCGACTCTGTCGTGGCATTCGCGTCAATCATGTCGTAGGCATGCCGCCTTTCGATAACACTAACAGATATTGACTCTTGAGGTAAGACAGTCAACGAATCATAGACCTAGATAGCAGATCTAGCCTAACCAATGAACTATCGACTGAAATACATTACATTCAAGTCTATCATTTGATCGCTTCCCATAAACTACAAAATCAGAGCAAATACAATGAGAAATGTACGTACAATTCAATGACTAAGTCCACTTAAAGTCTTCGTGCTCTGTGCGAAGATGTCAGCGCAGAAATAATGAGAACCCTTCTTCGTCACCAAAACAATGTGCATTGACCACTATCCGCCATTTTTGCTGTTGCTATTTGTGAGGCGACCGTACCACGTGACCCGGGACTAGCAACGAACATCCTTCGGCTTTATCCGATAATTTCCGTAAGGTTGAACGGAAAGAAGCGAAGCACACACGTCCGGTTGTCAAACAGATCAAAATGTTATTAATTAAACAGATAAACGCATAAAAAAGAACTAACATGATTTAATAATAATCACAATAATGATGATATTGGAGTGAATCATGTATGAAATAATCAATCATGAATAAACATAAACTGAAACATAATAAGAAGAAAGCAACTAGCAAATACCAGTAGCCTGAATCTGTTTCTGGAGAAATAAAAGTACAGACATACCCAGATAACTAGATAAAAAAAAAAAAAAGATAAAAAAAAGAAGAAGATAACTTTTCTGTAACAAAATTACAGTCACCTACCGTCTGAAATTGTATTAGATACTGAAAAAAGTTGACCAAGATAATTAATATGCAAACTTTGAATCAGTACACATAAGCTACAGATAGAAAGGAAAATATACAAACATTGATTGGATTTCCCTGTAACCTCTTGCTGTTTCAGTCAGCCCCCACCCACCCAACCCCACATCTCTCTCTCTCCTTTAAATTGTAAAGCATTCTTAGACATAGATTTTTTGTGTGTGTTATACAATAAGAATTTATTACCATTGTTAATATTCCTCCTCCTCCTCCTCCTCTCATCAATCTTATCACTATTGTTGCTGTTGTTGTTGTTATTATAATTGTAATTATTATTCTTGTTATTATTATTGTTGTTGTTATTATTATTGTTGTTGTTATCATCATATCATCATCATCATCATCATATCATCATCATCATCATCATCATCAATCATCTCTCGTCATCATCATCATCATCATCATCGTTGTCGTCGTCGTCGTCGTCATCATCATCATCATCATCGTCATCATCATCATTTACCATTATCATCATTATTTATATTATTATTATTATCATTATTGTTGTTGTTGTTGTCATCGTTGTCGTCGTCGTCATCATCATCATCATCATCATTGTTGTTGTTGTTCCTGTTATCATTATGATAATTATTATCATTATTCATATGACTGATGAACTTGCCATAAGTACAAACAAAACACTGACATTCTTCTTCTCGGTGACTTCAATATAAACCTCCTGGAACCACAAAACTCCTGTGTTCTTTGGACTTTCCGAGCTTATAACAGAACCAAGCAGAATAACATCGACATTAGAAGCACTTCTTGATCATATCAGCACCATATATCTGAAACAATTAGAAATACATACACACTTAAATGAACCACCAGTGACCATAGTTATCTCATGCTTTTGTATTGCGAGTGATTAACCCTTTGACTCCCGCACACTGTCTACCAGCATCCTGCAAAAACTTAACCCTTTGACTCTCTCGGCCTACAGGAAACTGGTGGACTGGATGAGAGAGTCAAAGGATTAAGTTTTTCAGTTGGTGGCTGGGGTGTGGGAGTCAAAGGGTTAACTGATGTATGGAAACTGATGTTTTATTAGAATTTTCATTTATAACTTCTGTGACATAACTTGTGTTACAGCTAATCTGCTTCATCATTCTACTAGTTGACATGTCTACCCCCTCCCTCTCTTGTTTGTTTTTACTACTTTCTTTACTTTTTTCATTTCCTTTGGTTGTATATCTGTAATTTACTTTTTAACCTTAATGTTATTGCAGCTACTGGCAGAATTGTTATTGTAATGGGTTGACCATTTTATTGTATCTTTGTTACTGTCCATCTGTTGTTATCAGTTTTTTTGGTTTTTTATATGCTTAAGTTGTTTGTGAGAGTGGCAACGACTCGCTGTACTACAGGTCCAATGAGACATAATGCTACTATATTTGAGTAATAAACTTTTCAAGTCTCAAGTCTCAAGTCTGCACACCGATTAAGCTACATATTTGGATATAGTACAGTGAAAAGCTACGCTTGTTGATTGTTACTCTCAAGAGGCCTCGCGAGATTAGTTTATCAATGGGAGTTGCCTTTTCTTCGTATACAGGGATTGCAACCTTGGAGTAAACTGGTCGAAAAGCAAAATTAGAGCAGCGAATTTAGTGTTCATTAAAGAATTTAGTGTCCATAAAAAGGCTTTGGTCAAGACACACCAAACTGCTCTCAAAGAAAGTTCGGTCGCCAGTGCTGATCTACTTTCGTTACCGGTACCTTAATTCTGAGAGAGTGCTTTCTACAGGAGTCACCCTGGACAACTGGTAGGCTAGTACTGAAGAAGCATGAGTAGGGTCTAGATATCTAGGCGAATAGGATTTTTTTCTTTTAAGTCCTCTTTCAGAATTTTAAACACTAAAGACGAATCGGAATAGAAAAAGAACAATCACGGGAACCATCAATCAAGGTATTTTCAGAGGACACTGTTAGTAAACTAGTAAGAGACAGATGGCTTTAACAAACAGTATACTTCCAAGGGGACTGAGCAGATCATACAGATTGCCAAACTCCTACTTTACATTATTCTCATCCTCATGGGTTCAGACTGTCTCACGGAAAACACTTGCTCAACAAAGGGTGTCAAAAGGTTGCCAGTCAGCAGCAGTCTCCATATCATTACAAAAATTTTCCAGTCATTTGGCGGGGTCTCGTCACTGTGCAGCAGAAGGTATATTGAATTGCACAAGAAGGCTGATTCCAGGCCATCACCAGTTGAGCAGGATAGATCTCCGTACCTTGCAGTCCGTGCAGAACACATCATTTGTCCAGAGTAGAGGCTTCCATACCACACCACAGCGTTGTATCCCGCCAGTGTTTTGGTTCATATTGAAACCCGTTGCAAAACTTGGAGCCATTTTGTCTGGCAGGTAGGCCAAAGTGATAGCAATATTAATGCTGACAATCAAACACGAAAGTATCAGTGGTTGCTGTAGTGTGTATGTGTGGTGTGTGTGTGTGGTGTGTGTGTGTGTGTGTGTGTGTGTGTGTGTGTGTGTGTGTGTGTGACAGACAGAGAGAGAGAGAGAGAGATTTGGGTCAAAGGTCACATGCCTTACAGGGTTAGTGTACTCGAGCTCAGCATCGTTTTTGTGTGTGTGTGTCTGAAAGAGAGAGAGAGAGAGAGGATGACAACTTAGGTCAAAGGTCACATGCCTTACAGGTTGAGTGTGCTCCTAGTTCAGCATCATGAGTATGTCACTATGTGTATGTGAAAGAGATAGAGAGAGAGAGGGGATAGCAACTTCAGAACTTGGGTCAGAGTGTATGCTGCAGGTGAGTATACACTAGCTTTTATTTGTGTGTTTGCATAGGAGGGGGGGGGGGGGAGAGAGAGAGAGAGAGAGGATGATAACTTGGATCAAAGGTCACATGCCTTATAGGGTTAGTGTACTCGAGCTCAACATCATGTGTGTGCGTGTGGCATGTGTGTGTGTGTGTGTGTGTGTGTGTGTGTGTGTTGTGTGTGAGTGGTGTGTGGTGTGTGTATGTGTGTGTGTGTATGTGTGTGTGTTATATGTGCATGTGTATGTGTGTGTGTGTGTGAGTGTGCGTGTATGTGTGCACATGGGCATTACTTTTACCTGTGAATACTTGTATTTGTAATCATTCATATTTATTTGACCTTTTTAGTATGGTTCTTGACACAGCTTATTTTCATTTCAGGTTTTGTCAGTGTCTGTTTTTACTTAATTTTAAATGTTGATAATGTCTAATTATTGTTATTGTAAAGTGCGATGAGCATGCTTTTGACATGGGCCATTTGTGCTTTATAAATGAAATTATTATATTATCAGTATTATCATCCTTGTACCAGCTCTCACATTTTGAATTTTTTAGTGTTCTTTGTCTTTTTTTAAAATTCGTAGTATTTTGTTTTTTCAACTGCATATTTTGTTTTTTCAACTGCATATGATCAGACCACAGCAAAAGACCTAGCCTATGAGTGGGCGGAGCTAGGACTTTAGGCGACCTGCATCCTCCTGATGGCTCGATCACAGGATGAAGGAAATTTCTAGATGTGGCCTTGCATGATGTCATCCCACCCTGCCTTGACAGAAACTATCATGATCGTCATTTAGTCCAGGACTGCTCGTTCATCTGGACTAGACTGGCTTATTTTGCATGTAAACTCCTATTTGAGGCCATTCACCATTGCCATCTGTGACCTGCTGGGGATGGTTGCTCCATTACCAGGCTGGAGATAGTGTTTCCCAGTGGGCCCCTAATTCATTGTTTATTTACAATTATTAATTAAAGACATACAGTAAGCATTAGGTCCAGATAGTTTTGTTTGTTGTCATAATCATCATCTTCTTGTGCCCTGCCACATGGCATTGGCAATCACTGAAAGTATATATCTCCCATGCTTTGTCAGTTTTTGTCTTCATTCACTCATGCAAAACCATCCAGTATTTTCTCCCCAGGTCTACCTGGTGCTCTTTTTCCCTCCAGCTTTCCTGTTAGACTAGTTGCTCAGATTTCTCTTGCCTTATGAAATGTCCTGTTAGTGTTGCTTGTCTTTTCTTAGTTCTTCATTAATGTTCTTTTTGTGTTTGTCTCTTTCAGTACTGTCTCATTTGTTTTCTTTGCTGTCCATGGAACTCTTAACATCCTTCTGAGAAACCACATTTTAGTTGCCTCATTCTTTTTCTGACTTTGCTTATAATACATTGACTGTTTACACTTCACATCTGTTATTAATAGTATTGGTTCTGAGTGACACTGAATAGCTCTCTTCCTCATGGTAACTGATAGGCATTTGTTGGTAAGAACGCTTTTCATTTTCTTGAATGTTGTTTTAGCTTGGCCAATTCTTCTGGATATTTCTAATGTACATCGGCAGTTGTCACAATACTTTACGTGAATTTGAATCACTATCACAGTATCAGCCTGTATGATCTGTCGTTTCATTTTAGTTATTATTAAACTTTTAATCTAACAAATCATGACTTTTTAATTTTACATTAAAAAAGAAAGTTTTTGTATATAATGTGGGAGTGTGTGTGTGGTGTGTGTGTGTGTGTGTGTGTGTGTGTGTGTGTGTGTGCGTGCGTGCGTGATGTGTATGTGTGTGTGTGTGTGTGTGTGTGAGTGTGTGTGTTGTGTGTGTGTGTGTGTGTGTGTGTGTGTGTGTGTGTGTGTGTGTGTGTGTGTGTGTGTGTTGTAATCTACCTCTTACCAGAATGTTTAACAGGTAGCAAGATTTTCTCAGCTTCTTTGGGGTTGATCGTTTCTAGATTTTGGTCAAATGTTGGAATGTTGAGGCGATGTGAATTTGCAAATATGGAGGACAAGATGTCAAGTGAAGATCACACCACCTGAAGTCAGCACTTTTTGATGATGGTGTGTGATCAGTGCATTGCCGGAAACATATGACAGTATCTTGCCTAAAAGTCTGTTTTGAGCATTGTCATCAAGATTGATCAAAATAAACTTTTGCTGCAACTGAAAAAAAAGTCTCTTCAATATCACAATGACCTTTACAAATTATATAACATCGGTATTTTATGGAATGATTTTTATATAAGAAGGATTGTTGGAGCGGTTTGATCATCTCCTTGTTTTTCAGTTTTATACTCTAATAATTTCAGTGTCCATGTAACTTTTAGAATCTTTTGTTGTTCTTATCATTATTGTCATTATTGTTACTGTGATTTGTATACCTTTAAAAAAGTTTTGTTACAAGTGTATAAGACTACTGTGTATGAAAACTTATATACCAGTACACATATCATTGATAATGATATTCATGTGACAAGAACACATGTAGAATGCATGCACATACTTATACGCACACATACACACACACACACACACACACACACACACACACACACACACACACACACACACACACCACACACACATATGCACATAAGCACATCTTGCACACACGCACGCACACACACGCACGCACAGTCATATGCAGTGACATATATTACTACTACATGATAAACTGCACAGATTTTTATAGGCCAAACATAAAATGTGCTTAACTAGTAATAGCATGTGCTGTGATTGTCTTGCCTGACTGGTACTAAGTTAGAAGCTTTGTAGTATTAACAAACTGTTAAAGCACTGTAACTGTCCTGCAGATCGGCCCGGAAATGGTGGCAGTCTTTATCACGTAAAAACAGGAAGCAGTTTTGGAGGCAAGTTCGAAAGAATTGGTACTTCTTTGCTGCGCTTGCGGCAGGACTAGGTGGTATGGGGATATTGTACTACAAATCACACATACAGGAGACCCCCATCACTGCCCGACGGCGCTACATTGCAATTACACATGACCAATTCATGAAAATTTCCAACGCTGAGGCAGAGTCAGTAAGTAGATTATTTTGTGCGCTCTTCACTGTGATAGAATTGTCATGTTAAATTGTAATGGCATTGATGCTGCACTTATTATTTTCTTTTATGATTTATTTGAAAACAGAATATAACATTAGCTGTTATGTATTGTAACTGTTGTATATCTGGAGTGCTGCCATCACTTATATCATTTACACCAAATGCTGTAGGCCTATATGAATTGTTATTTTACCTTTTGGAGTGCATTTTTAAAAAAAAGAAAACTTCATTTGGCTGTGTGTTTTGACAGTTTTTTAAATTTTTAGATAATTATAACATGTACGCACATGCACACGTACACACACATATATACACACATGCACATGCGCTTATGCAACACACACACACATACTCACGCGCGCGCGCGCACGCACACACACACACACACACACACCACACACACACACACACACACACACACATGCACATGCACATGCACACACGTTTTTATAAGTTTCCCAATAATACTATTGTGGATTAAGTTTCATTGGATTGATTTTGTAGGTTGTATTTGACTGAACAACTGATTTACAGTTAGTAACATTTTAGACCCATCAGTGACTGTATTATGTAATACTTTCTGCAGCATTTAAAGAACTATGAAGACAAGCTGCTGCCAGCAAACCACCCATACTATCAGCGTGTTCTGCGCGTGGGAAACAGACTGGTGAACAGCAATTCAGAAGTCAGCAAGCTAGAGGGGTCAAATACATGGAAATGCTATGTCATTAATGAACCCACCACCATCAATGCCTTCGTACTGCCAGTGAGTGACATAAGGAAAAAAAAGGGGGAGGTGTGTGTGTGTGCTGTTTTAGGCAGCAAAATGAAATGGATTTTGTGAAGAATGAAATTTGAGATCAATCTTTTAAACAAAAAGATTTGAAAATATGAAATACGAACAAATTTTGAAAAGATGACGATGACATTTATGATATATTTGTTGAAGAAATTTATGGGAACTTGATTGACAATGCTTTGAAACGCTTGCTGGATGTCAGGATCAAACGCTTGGGTTTTTTGTTTTTGTTTTTGTTTTGTTTTTGTTCCTGTGTTTTGAGTTAGATGGTTTTGGATATTTAGAAAATGTGGTCTAGAACCATGGTATAAAGGAAGATTTGCCACTTTGTATAATGTGGAGTGACCTGTTTTGTGAAAATTGAGCTGCGTTTAGAATTGTCTTGGTGAACTGTGATTTTGAATTTGAAAGTCAGAGAGCTAAATGATTTTGAGGAGGCGGTCTTGATGTGCTCCTGACATGTTTGTTTTGTGCAGTACTGTTTGTTAGTGGAGCCTAGATTCATTTTGCAGCCATGACAGTAGTTTATTGTTATTGGATTAAAATGTATGAGTTTTATATGATTACTCAATTTGTAGTATGCTATCTCCAAGGGTGATGGTATGAGACATATTTGAAGTTATGCTGTGACATGTAATTTTGTAAATAATGTATTTACTGCCAGAGCTTATTGTGACCAGAAGGGATTTGAGGTAACTAAAACAGGATGTTGATGAAACGATTCTTGTGATCTAGGGGTGATTTTTATTATTCTGTTGTGAATTCAAGGTTTGGTGCTTGTGCATTGTGACAAGGTGGCTTTCAGATGTATTTCTGTAATTCATATTTTTGAGATAATGAGAAATTTATTTGGATGAAAAGCCCCTGAGCTAAATGTTTGATTCGTGTGAAGAGCTGATTTAGTTTCCATTATTTTTGTCAAATAAGAGGGGGATCTTTTCTGTTATATTATATTATTATTATTATATTACTTGTCTGTGGTTGTGAGAATCTGTTGCATGATGAGAGTCTTGACATTGAACAGAATGATACATTGTGAGGAATTTTGTTTTATTGATTGTATATTTTTGTATTTGCTAGAATATCTAACCAGCAGGCAGATGGTATGAAATGTACCTGAAGTTATGCAATGACATGTACTTTTATTAATAATGTACTACACCTGCTCAACATGATAACTGTTCTTCTTCTTCTCATAAATTAATCATTCTTATATAGCACTGTTCTCCAAACTTGTTTGGACTCATTGTGCATCAGACATAATCAGACTTTTCAATAAAGCACTGAAAATTCAAGCTGACAAGTAAGTTGACCACATTCCACATGTTGTTGCATAGTCTGCCTCTTTGGTGGGTGTACATGCTGGGTGTTTTGATGTTTCCATGTCACCGGACACTGATATGACTTACAGGATCTTTAACTTACTTAGTATTGCATGCATATATACACGAAAGGGGGTTAGGTGCTGGCAGGTCTGCTCACATGTTAACCTGGGAGATCAGAAAAATCTCAACCCTTTATCTCCAACCCATCAGGTAGAATTATCCAGGCGGATTGAACCCAGGACTTTTGATTAAAAATCTTATTATGTTTACCATCTATCATGCTCACGAGTTGTATTGTCAAAGATTCTAGTCTTGTCTTTAAGAAAGCCAAAAATGCATATTTCTCCATGGTAAGAATACTTTCATTAGAAAAATAAAAATATTTGCTTAAAAAAAATCCATATTTGTTCATAAGATAGTCAAACATTCTTGTCTTGTCCTTAAGATAGCCAGAAATTCATATTTCTCCACAGGAAGAATGCTTTCGTTAAGAAGAAATCCGTTCAAAAAGAGAAACATTTTTTCATAAGATTTCTTTCACAGACGAGAAACCTTTTAGAAGAACTAGTACAATTAGAAAAACCAGTCACCTGTGATTTTGATCAGTTTTCTCAAACTAAGGTAAATGCCCTTTTTTAAAAGATTCTGTCCTGAAAAAATTAGATACTAGTACTATCTTATAGTTTGTTGATTTTTGTTTTAGATTTTATTTTCTGTAGGTGGTGGTGATAGAATAAAGAAGGGGCAAGGCTAGAACATGTTTTTCTGATAATTTCATGCTGATGAATACACAGTATAAGTGATCTTGTCTGTGTAATACGCACAGAAAGACGTTTTTATTTGGAGGGAGTTGGGGGACTGACTCGACCAGAATTTTAGTGCCCACTGTGACCAAACTCGTCTGTTCACATTAATATAGGCAGCTGAGATATATTTGTATTGAATTGAATGTCTATATGTGTGTTTGCTTGTACATCTCTCATATCTGTATATGAATGTGTGTGTGTGTGTGTGTGTGTGTGTGTGTGTGTGTGTGTGTGTGTGTGTGTGTGTGTGTGTGTGTGTATGTGTGTGTTCCAGACAGGTCATGTGTTTGTGTTCACTGGAATTCTTGACTTTGCGCAAAACGATGACCAGCTGGCCGTGATCATTTCCCATGAAATGGCCCATGCTCTGCTAAATCATGGGGTTAGTTAGTACCTATTGAAATACTATTGTCCACATTGTACATGTTCTGTAATTTGGACTGTCTGCATTTTGTTCATGTATATTAGGTACTGTTATTGCAATCTTTTTAATTCGTACAGTTAATTGGATTTAAAACTTGGACTGGACTCTGGAAAAGTGTTTCAGAAGATAATGGTTAAGCCATTATAACATTATTGCTTGTAGCTTATTATATGACATCATATATGTGTGTGTGTGTGTGTGTGTGTGTGTGTGTGTGTGTGTGTGTGTGTGCGTGGTGCGTGCGTGCGTGCGTGCGTGCGTGCGTGCGGTGCGTGCGTGCTGGTGCGTGCGTGCGTGCGTGTGTGTGGATATATAGATATAGATTAGATTTTATTTTCTGTAGGTGGTGGTGATAGAATAAAAAGGGGCAAGGCTAGAACATGTTTTTCTGATAATTTCATGCTGATGAATACACAGTATAAGTGTACAGTATACATATGCATACATCTCTCTCTCCATACATATAAATGTTTGCATTTGAGATCACTGAAATACTGTGATGTTTCTTAAGTTTAGGCAGATCTCTGACCCAAATTTAGTAAAGGTTGACAAACTGTAATCAGACGTTTGCAGATGTATACGTGTATGCACACACACACACTCTAGCTTTTTCTCTAGTCACTCAAGCTGGTTAAAAAGAGAAAATTAAGAAATACAGTGGCTCGGTCTGATTTTCCGTGTGTGTGTTTGGATTTCCATGAACAAGTGAACAAGGATTTTCTTTCTTTGCCATCTAAATCACTGTTTATATGCAACTGCTCATGAATTTCTGTTCATAACATTTCACAAGGTATTCTTTACAGTGCTTTGATGAAATTAGATCTGGTAGTAGACTACGCCATGGTAATTTTGTGGTATGCTTTAGAATGCATGATGGGATTGTACTGCACACAAAAGGCATGATAGGATCGTTTTGCACACTTACTGTCTGCTATGTCTTGGTGCTGGTTTCAGTTTGCTCAACTTGGTGCCATCGCGCTTAAGCATTTCCATCTCTGCTAGGTATCATCGAGACCTGTCATCAACAGTTGGCAGATTACAGCTTTAAGCAACATGTTTTGAAGATATAGTCTGTATTCAGGGAGTGTCATTTGCACTTATGCCTCTTTATTGAAATTGATAAGAACTGTTTTGTGTGCCAGATTGAACACCTCAGTCACCTGCAGCTGGTAGACTTCTTCATCATCGCCACCATGGCTGCCCTGTGGTGTATCATGCCCACAGATGGTATTTCCCTCATCACTCAGTGGTTCTACAACAAGATGATCGCTGTGAGGACAAATTCATATCTTTTTAGAATATACATATTGATCCTGAAACACAACAGTTGACGCATTTAGCTACCAGAGACCAGGTTTTAGCTCTTTGGTGGTGTGTTCTGAGCAAATTTTGGTGAATTACTGCGGATAAGAATCCTGATATTGATTTTGATGGCAAATAGAGTGATGATACAAAAATTTTGATCTGCTTCTAATGTGAATATACTCAGTCCCGACAGCACCTGTTGAAATGGCCAAGTGTAGGGGTTTTGTTAAGACTGAGAATGTGACATGATTATGATTATTAATCATTTTCTTAAAAACGTTAAACCTTTAATAGAAAAGTAGTCAACTATATTTTTTAATCAAAATGTTGATCTTGTATAAAAAACATGTTTACTTTTGTGTCTATGAATGTGTGTTGTGAGTATGTGTGTGAAGAGGGTGAGTGTTTGTGTGTGTGTATGTGTGCACTTAACTTTGTTCATGATATTTCAGATCATGTTGCAAATGCCATACAGTCGCATGTTGGAGAAAGAGGCAGACAAAGTAGGACTTGAACTGGCAGCAAGGGTAAGCTTCACTTCTGGTTGATTAGAAAATCATGTTATAATCTCTTTTTGTTTTATTTATTTACTTATTTATTTATTTATTTGTTTATTTATTTATTTATTTATTTATGGTTTTAAACATTTCTTTATTCTTAAAACGTTTGTAGTGCAGTGTCCATAAGTCTTACATTCTTCATTTTTAATAAATCTATTATCTAAAGTTTGATCCCCAACAAAATCAAGTAACTGTTTATTGCTGAGACTTTTTTGTATGACTAAGTATATTTACCATATTGTGTGACAGAATTTTCCTTATAAAGTACACTATCCCAGTTTCACAGAACTGAATATACAATAGAAGAGAATAGAGAGAAAGAGGAAGAGAGAGTGAGTGAGTAAAATGATCAGACTGGTCATGCAGTCAGTGCTTTTTTTTTCTCTTTGCCATTGTGTTTGAACGTTCATTTTCCATTATGTCAGTAATGTGTTTCTGTAATATGTATACTTTAACCCTTTGACTCCCGCACCCTATCCACCAACTGCAAAAACTTAACCCTTTGACTCCCTCACCCTATCCACCAGCTTTCTACAGGAAGCTGGTGGATAGGGTGAGGAAGTCAAAGGGTTAAGTTTTTGCTTTGCTAGCATTGTTGACAATGAAGGACGCTAATGGGTGGGGTGCGGGAGTCAAAGGGTTAACTGCAGTGTTTAATTCATTGTGTTCAAACTGATCATGGATAATTTTTCTTTGTTTTATTGTTGTTGTTTTTCTGAATATTACCATTTTTTTTATGAATGTTTGTTATTGTAATTTTCATGAAGTAAAAACATTAATGTAAACAGTGAGACAAAACAATTAATCATTACAAAACAAACAAACAAACAAACAGTAAATAATCAAACAAGTAGCACAACTGACAAACAAAACAGGAAAAAAGATTAATACAATTGGTAAAACAACAACAATAACAACAAAACAGGATAAAAAGATAGATGTAGTCAGAAAAAAACAACATCAAACAATTGAACAAATGGCATGCTTTCACCAGTACAGATTTGAAGAATCTTATTTATGTCTGTGAGTGAGTGAGTGAGAGTGTGTGTGTGTGTGTGTGTGTGTGTGTGTGTGTGTGTGTGTGTGTGTGTGTGTGTGTGTGTGTGTGTGTAAAAAAGTTGATGGGAAAATTTTTTTATAAAGTTCAGGTACTAAATGTTAAGGGAATTCTTGACGTATGTTCTTCTACAAAGAAAGATTACAATGTGGGCTGACTTCACACAAATTCACACACATTGTGAAAATCAGCGATGCCTGTATTTGTTCAAAAATGCATAAATTGCATTTTGTATGATGGTTTGTGTAAGTCTTGTCAACTTAGAAAGAATTCATGAAATTGTGTCATACTTTCAGGCCTGTTATGATGTCCGTGAGGGTAGTGTGTTCTGGTCACGCATGGATCTCAAAGATAAAATCACAGATGAGACAATGCCAGAGTGGTTGTCCACACACCCGTCCCATGAGAACCGTGTTGAACTGTTTGACCACTTGATACCAAAGGTCAGTTTATAGGTGGTGTGTGTGTGTGTGTGTGTGCGTGCGTGCGTGCGTGCGTGCGTGCGTGTGTGCGCGCGAGTGTGTGTGTGTGTGCGCGCGTGCGCGTGTGTGTGTGTGTGTGTTCGTAATTATCATATTAATGGAAGATGTATTCATTGTGGAGATAAAGAGGCTCTTTCAGTGCAAGTGACATCTCCATCTTTTGGAAATTTTATGCATAGAAATTTCCTCTTTTCTGTCTCTCATTGGCTCTGCCTTGCTCCTTCGCTTCCTATCATCGCTTCCTGTCAATTTTCTGCCCTGCTGGTCCAATCACCTCTATGTGTTATATAAAACCATACATCCTGTCTAGTAGGGTTAGTAATTAGATAAGTGTATTAACCACATTTTTGGCTCTAAGGAAATTTGATGCGAAGAAACAGTTTTATGTCATCAAAGCAAGTCCTGTCTACCTGTAGATGAAGTCTTTCATTTGCTTTCTCAAAAAATTAGCAGGGATACAGGAACTGGTTCGTCTGGTTCTCAGGGTTTTTTCTCTCAGGGGACTGACTGCATACAGCACTCAAGACCAGGGGCACTTTGTGTCTGGAGTGCAGGGGATAGAGACACATATGACCCTGTGCGGCCTGGATGCATAAGCATCATTCCATCCTGGAAGAGATGAAGCCCATTCTTGGATATGCATACCTCTTCCCCCCGCAGGAGAAAGACATTGTCCAGCTGCTCTCCCATGCCCAACAGGAGAGGTTGGAAGGAACTGTCTCCAGGCTCTTTCCCCTCTGGGGAAGAAGTGAGATTGGGTGAGGGGGGGGGGGGGGGGCTATGCCCAACTACAGTCTTGCTAGGGTTGCCTTGACTTCCCAGAAGGAAAATGGAATGCGTAGATCGTAGAGCCTTTTTTCAAAAAAACAATTTGTCACATGCCCCGATGGATGCCTCCTCTCCTCCAGCCAATCCTTTGACTTCCAGGAGACAAGATGCAGCATTGTTTCTTGATTTCTTTTTACAGCACTTTCCCACAGAGACATGCTGAATTTCATATTGTCTCCCCAATGACAGCCAGAAAGGGCATAACAACAGTTATCAACTCTGTTCTAGGCATAATAAAATCTTAACTTTATGGCAGGCCAACTGACAGAAGAGATATCCGACTGGCCTGCTCATATATCTGAAATCAGAAGGAGTTCTTAAAGCCCTAATGGCCTTCAGACTAGAAGTTCCAAGAAAAGTGGTTTGTCCTTCATAGACAACACTGGTACGCAGTCGTATTGTACTGAACAACAACAAAAAAAGGTGTTGGTGGGGGGCTAGAGATTAAAAGTGAGGGTGATGCACACTCGATAAAAATTTCTACGAGCCAAGGTCCCCACTCAGATAGTGTCATGAGAGGAGAACTTCCCTATTTACTGGTATCATCATCATCATCATCAGTCCCGTAGTCAGGTTGACCGTTGGGGCACCACTGAAAATTTTGCAACCAACTTCCTCCAGTCCTCACAGTCCTCAGCTTTCCGCAGAATGATGTTCCATTCAAGGCCAGTCCACTCTCTGATATTGCCTTCCCATCTTTTTCTCTGTCTTCCTCTTCGTCTCCTTCCCTGAACTGTTCCCTGCAAGACGGTCTTGGCCAGTCCAGATGATCGTGTGAGGTGCCCATACCACCTCAGTTTGCATCTTTTCACTGATTTACTGGTATATAAAACACAAAGCAAGGAAAGTGAACATCCTGGCAGGCTCCATCAGCATATCACACTATGGCCTTCAAACAGAGCATACCCTATACATGGTTACCCTGGAATGGTTCTGGAGCCTATGGTTTCAACCTATAATGGACATGTTTATGTCAAAATAATCAGCAAACATATCCTGTTATACATATCTCCAGTCTTTGACCAGGAAACATGCACAACCAACACCCTGTCGATAGATTTGGGTCTTGTCCTGAGTTAGGCTTTCCCTCCCTTTCCCATCCTGTCATGTGATTAGGAATTGGAACCATAAGGATGTTCACAATACCAGACCTCTGATCTCTAGCCCATGAGAAGGTGGAACTCTGTCCTCTTTGTAATCTCTTCAGACAACTTCAGGAGTCACACACTCCAATCATCAGCTGCTGCACCTCCATAAATGGCTGTAAACACATTTCTGACTGTGTAATTCTGCTGAGCCTGCTGCCCTTGGACCAAGTAATTTTAACTTGCAGTCAACTGTACCAGTTGTATCTCATAGAATCCTCATACATGCTAGTCTTTGCACTGATTTACTTAAAATTTCATGAAATTATGAAAGAAAAATTGCTTGATACATTATGCAGTTGTCTGTTGCAAACCAAAATATCTGAATATTTGACCACGCCTGTGTATATGCCCTTACTGGCACCACAAATGTTTTGATATTTCTCATTGTGTTCATAAACACCATCATTATCACCACCATTTGACACATTACTGTCACTACTTTCGAAAATATTTTTTGTTGGAATTGCCACCAAAATCACTATCAGAACCATCACTCTAATCTTCAACTTAAAGTTTGTCCATGAAGATTTTGTCATGTAGGCCTATGTAAAAAAACTTTGCTTTGCCATCATTTTGAATGAACAAAAGAATGTTACATTTACTGGAAGTTCAGAGAGTAGTTTCTCCGTGAAACTCTTGCGTTGTAAAGTCCAAACTTCTGTTGTTCACATCAACAGCCAAAACAAAAGTGGCAGTTTGTTGGATGTGGTCCACAGGTGGAATTTTGTACGGCTGACAGATTTGTCGGTTGTGGTCAGAAATGTGTTAAAGTGTTATGCGGCAGAACCTACCATTACATCAACCAGAAATCCTCATAAATGAAGATCAGATTACAACATATTTGTTAGATCGAGCTGGGACTCCTACAGAAACCTTACAGATTGCCTCCACATCCAGGAAAAGTTACTAGTCCGTTTACAACCACAAGTGAAAGGCATGGCTGACATAGAACAACAAGGAATCAGTAGATTCAGTCCACTCCTTCCAACAAATTTATGGCTTGCTGCCACTTCAGGCAGGACAACATGACAAACAATATCTGAGGTTAGTGCTCTGCCATCTGTACCAGACATATACAGTTGAAAGACCCAGATTTCTCAGTTAACTTTCTCTTCTGAGAAATATCATGGTGTCTGATGTCCAAAGATGCCTGGAACTCCAGATGAGTCCCAGGCTGAGCCATCTTGCTAGTCTCTGATACTCTAAGGTTTGGATTTCTGTTTCAGTTTCTCAAAATGATGTGTCCATGCTCAGAATGAATTCCATATGCACTAACATCACAGGTGCCATGTGATGGTGATCATGGCACAAGCCTTAAGCCTGCACATAAACTCAAAGGGAAAATGCCATAGGAGACACCACACAAGGCATCCCTATCAGCTGAATTATCCTTTCTACTAGTTTGCACCATGGCAGACACACAAGTAAACTTTATGGCCTCAACAGTAGGCCTGTAAAGCAGGACAAAGCCTTCCACCAAGTTGACTTCATATCCATGGCTTTCCTTCCAGAATTTGGAACAAAACTCAACCTCTGGAAGAACTGTCACCTAGACTTTTTACTGGCCTGTATCAAACATTATAAGTAAGTCAAGTACCTTTACCCAGTATGTTGTTTCACATGGTACTGCAATCACATCAAAATGAATATGCCACATGCAAATGTCTTTTCCTCTCAATCAAAAAGAATCATGACAAAACATCAACGCTACAACACTGTCTTAATGGATCTACCAGGTGATATCCTGAGCTACTAATCACCCAGTATAACGCAAGCATATTGAATCCCGGAAGCCACAAAATTTAGGTCCTGCTGCAGCTTCAGGCTTCTATCATTCACTTCCGTTTGAATGACATTTTAGCATGAACACATTGGGATTTGGAGAACCTCTATAAATCACTAACTTAGGGATCTCTGTTTATCTAAAACAAATGGTCCTTATGGAATCTTATTCATGACATGGAATCTTATTTATGACCACACTATCATCTCCATCCTTGGGCCCTAGGTTTGAACCTGAAGGGCAATACACCCCTTCTCCCTTCTTAAAATTTGCACGTTAGAAACTGCAGTTGTGCATGAAGACAAAAATGAGATTTTTTTTCTCAAATTTCTGTTATGTATGTATATATATTTACTATTTTTAACAGAAACTCCTACCCTACCATCCCTGCTTATATCATTCTGGTTCTCACATGGGACATTAATGAGGCCATTGAATGAAACAAAGCAGATTGAACATGGACTTGTCGAGTGGAAAGGGCATTGATTGTCTCATTAGAATGAGACCCAGGGATGTCACTGACAGGAAGTGTGGCCAAGAAGAGAATTGAGTTAGCTAGGATAGCATATGTCTGGAATGGTAAATGCATATAACTAATAAGGGATTTGAGAAAAAAAATCCTATCACTGTGACTATCTCCAAATCTGCTTTCTTGCCCAGCCTGAATTCTTCTTTTTTTTAAAAATATTTTTTTATTTTTAATTTGTCAAGATGACGTCTCCGCACTTGGATTGAATTCCATATGCACTAACGTCACAGGTGCCATGTGATGGAGAAGATCCAGAATGATCACGGTACAAGCCTTATGCCTGCACATAAACCCATGAGCTGGCCAGGTCTTGAGGTCCTACCTAGATAGTTCCATAACCCTGGGGTCATAGGGGAGTGAGGTGGCTGAGACCTCAACTTTTTCCGAGGCCAGCACTATGAGGGTGGCGCCCATCTCCTCTCCCTTGCTTCAAATTTATATGCATATTCACATGTTTTAACCAAGATTTCAGAATGGCAAGAAGGCTAATTGGTTTTCAAGGGGTAGGACCTGGGAAATCAACCTATCTCTCCAATAATTTTTACCAAGGCAGCCGGGCAATACCCTGGTCTTCACTATTTTCAACTGCCGTGGGATCCTTAGTGTGCGCAGCCAGAGGGCGCAGGGGTCTGACTTGTTTTTCATCCCCTTCCGAAGGACTAGACATTCAGTTCGATTTTCTAGTCATACTGAGGAGAAAAATTGAGGCCTCTACGGGGAGCGAATCCTGGAACCTCAAGTTTAGTTATTGGCAGGTGAACGTCTGAATTCTTCAGTATTGGTGTTCCATAGTTGGTCATCATTACTGTTCTTTCTCTAGTCTGTACAATTGGAATGATCTACCCCTGTCTCTTAGACAGATTCAGCTTTTTTTTCTTCCTCCAAGTTTAATTTACAGTATCCCTTTTTGTCCAGCCATGATTGCCTTCCTCCACTTCCACCATCCAGCCCTCTCCTGTCCTCGTCCTTCCAATATAAGCTATGGCCCAGTACATTTCTTTTGTCACTGTGATTGAATGTTTGAGTGAACTAGGTAAGTGTGTGCTTTAATCTATGTGTCAAGATTTAGGTGCCTGTAAATGTCTGTATTATCTTCATTATTGTTACATACATTTATTAGAATGTACTAGTATCAAGCTGTGATAACTACAGACAACATACAGTGGAGTCCTCCTATAACAAACCTGCGTACAACAAATTTCCAGCAATAATGTACTCTTTTATTTTGCCTACTCACTTTCCTTTCTTTCCTCCTGCGAAATACCGTCTATAATGAACAAAATGTACTATTGCACATGACGAGTTTTTTGTATGAATGAGGTATTGTCTCCCAAAGGCCAAACTTGTTGTAGTCTTGCACTACAATGATCAAGCACTCTGGACTGGCACAGCTGCTCAGCATCATACACTGCATGTAGATCTGTAGCATAGCAATCAATGTGGTGTAATGCCAGGAGCAATGTGTGTATGTCATGTGAGTGTTTGCATGTGTGTTTCTTTGGATGCTTCAGTGACTGAGCTATAAAACTGACTGATAAATGTCGCAGTGATGATGTGTAAAATAAGGAATGTTGTGAATAACATTGTAACTCCATCATCAAAGCAACAATCAATCAGCGCTGTGCAGGGTCACTGATTTTTCTTGCTTGTAACTACCTTGTAGTATAACAAACACATATCCATCTCCCTTGAATTTCCAAATAGGTGGACTCCATTGTAATGAAAATAATGTCCGTCCACTGGATGATTCCATTTCTTAAAGGCTGTATGCATGTTTGAGAGGAGGTTAGTGTCTGACGTGTGAACAATTTCTTTTTTTTTCAAAGGCTGCACAACTTCGATCGGAGGCCAAATGTCCGCCGTTGCCTACCAAGGACCCTCGAGAGACCATCGAAGTTTTGTCAGCCGTAGTGGACGATCATGTAAAAGCAAAGAGAACTGGACAGAACCTTTCCAAAATAAAACTCATGGTACCATCTGCAGATGTGGAGAAACAGTCTTGACTTTGTTCTTGATTTTTGAAATTCAGCCATAGTTTTGTAAATGAGTTTAAAAATGAAAGTATAGTTTTCTGGAAGCATCTTTCATATAACATTTTATTCTTGGCTGTTATGTGCATGGACATATCTTCCATTCAGATTGGTGTATATAAGTATTCAATGAATTGTGTTATTTGTCAATGTTGGCATGCAGTTTAGTAACATGGCAAACCAGTGCCATTTTTGAAAGAGTAAGTTGTCTTCTTTTGTTTTTGTGGTGAAGTTGTTAGGTTTCTGTGCTTATTTCTGTTTCTTTCTTGGGGGAAGGAGGGGAGGGTTCGCCCTTCTGATTTTATGTTAATTTTTAATTTTCAGCGAACCCATGTTTTTGATAAGGTGTGCCTCAGTCTTGCTCTCTGTAGATTCACTGTGAATTCACATTGTGCCTTTGAAGTTATCATGGAAAATAATGATACCAATGTCCTCTAAATGTTGTACATCAACCCTTTGATTTCTTTAATTTCCACACCATGTTCACCAACTGCAGAAACTTAATCCTTTGACTCCCTCACCCTTTCCACCAGCTTCCTGCAGGAAGCTGGTGGATAGGGTGAGGGAGTCAAAGAGTCAAGTTTTCACTTTGCTAGCATGGTTGCCAGTTCAGGATACAGGTTGACAGTGTGCGGGATAAATTTCCATGTCCGTTTCAGAATCTCATTACATATACTGATACATTACTGTCTGTGCATAAACCTGTAGTTCCATACTAAATTTCATGATTTTGAAAATGATATTCAGCAGGATTACCATTTTCATATTGATGTTTCATATTCGTATTCATTTCTCTTTGTCACAATGGATTTACCATGTGAAAATTGGGCTGCTCTCCCTTTGTGAGCACGTTGCCACAGCGGAGCACCACCCCTTTTTTTTTTGACCGAGACTTCAGAAAGGCAAGAAGGCTAATTTGCCTTTAAGGGGAGGGACCTGGGAAGTTAACGTATCTCTCCAGTGTTTTATACTAGGGTAGTTGTTCAAAAGCTGCTGTGGGATCTTTAAAGTGTGCAAGCCTGAATGCCCCAAGGTTTGACTCATTTTTCGTCCTTTTCCAAAGGATTAGATGTTCAGTTTGATTTTCCAGTCAAACCTGAGCAGAGAAATTGAGGCCTCAGAGGGAAATGAACCCTGAAACCTCAAGTTTATTTACTGGAAGGCAAATGTCTGAACTGTTCAGCCACTCTTCTCTCTGAATATGCTTTACAACGCAAAATCAACAGAACTCTCTTTCGTACCAGTCAAGGAAAAGACTTATTCAAACAGATCTTTTAACATATATTTTTTTAATGTTCTGGCTTTGATGATGTTAGCTTTTGACAACATATAAAACTTATAATACATTTAAAACTTTGAAGAAATTTGCCATAAACTACTACTACTTTATTTTTTCCCATGCCCAGGCCTTTGTCTCTGATTGCATACATTGACATAAACTGAGCTTGTGACTGTTAAACAAGTACAACTTAATAGGTCATTATTATGTGAAATAAAGGTTGCAACCTCAGATTGTAGGAGAATGAGATGGCAGAGACCTCAGCTTTTCTCGGGGGCCAGCATAATGGAGACCATGACCATCTCCTCTCCCTTGGTGCTTTACCTTCCCAAGATAGTCAGGTACCCATTCACAGTGGACTGAAGTCCATACAATAAACATTTTGCTTGAGTGAGATTTGCACCCATGCAAACTTGTGCAGTCACAATTGGAAGGCAAGTGTTTAACCTCAATGCCAACCAGACCCGTACTATGATCAATTTGTTAACGAGAAAAGCTTTGTGAATACATTCTCCACCCTTTTCACACTCGCGCTAAGCCTTGTCTTGGATTGGTAAGAGCTAGATTTTTTTTTTCAGAGAGAAAGGGGTGAGAAAAAGATTTAGTTTTCTCTTTTCTTGTCTGTCCTTGTTTTTCAGAGAAAACATTCCATCTTGTTTAAAACACAAGTCATTTTTACAATGGCTATTCATCCATCCTTCATATGGAGCCTGGCCAACAAAGGACATGTAGCAGAGATGCTGAATTGCCGTCCTGAAGAATGAGACAGTGAGGTCCTGGCCTGTAGTGTCCCAGAGCTGGAAAGGCCTTCCTGTGGGTTCTTGTTCCTTGATGGCTTTGAAGAGGACGCTGAGAAAGAAGTCAACAAGGAAAAACGTTTCCAGATCCCCATGGGAGGTCTCCTCCTATTTAGTGAGGGTTCTGTCAGGAACCCTGTATGCTCTGTATGCCTGAGAGGAGGCCCTGGCCTGCTCTGGAAGGAGGAGAAGCTCCTCCTAGGCGGAGATGAGGACCATCTTGGGAAACACCTCATGCACTTCGGGCAGCTTCCTCAAGAAGGGGAACTTCTCTGGCTTTAGAAACTTGGAGTGTAGGCCTCCAAAGGTTGGGGACAGATCCTGATCTGGCCACCATGTCCAACTCCTTTAGGGAGACTGGGGCAGATGCTGGATGGGGATGGGCTGCCACTGCCTTTTCAACTGTTGAGAAGCCTTGATTGGTGATAGGTACTGGTATGCCAGTAACTGAAGAGCAGGCTGTAAAGAGCATAGAGAGAGCTTCCTTAAAATAGACCTCCAGCTGCTGGTCAGGTCCATCATCCTATATCATCTCTTTGTCTAATGAGTCCAGATCCTAGGCACGGAAGTTGAAGAGTGGTAGGAGGAGAAAGGGGAGTCACGGCAACCCTCCTTACGAGAATGCCAGATCGTTGAAAGTAGGGATGTATCCTGATGAACTGGCACCGGGAAGATGGAGAGGTCCGCCAGCCCTGGGGAATCATTGAGATTACTGTATAGCATTGCTCAAGGGTGGTGATGATGGGGACTCCAATGCACCGGCATTAGGTTGAGAGATCAAAGGCAGGGTGGGTTGAGGGGGTTGAACCTGGCTGCATACTTGCAGTGGCAGAGGACTTACGACAAGCTGAAAGACAGCCTGAATGCCCTATATCAGAGCAGCCAACACCCCCCTTGCCAGAGGATTTGTAGTGGGCCATCTGGGAGGTCCACCCAAGGGCCAAGTAACTTGGGGAGGCTGGTAAACCATGCCAAAACTTGGTGCAAAAGAGAGGCTGCATAAAATGCACCCAGATAAGGGGGGACTTAGAGTGAAATTTGGTCAAAAAATCATGAAAAATTGTGTTTTGGGTTTTAGGCAGTTTTGGTGACAACAAATCCTCTATAAAATCTTTCTGGTTGTTATTTACCTAAATACTACCTCTAAATATTTATATTTGTTTGTTTTGTGAAGTAGGTGTCGTAAAAAGATTGAGAGAATTTTCAGTTATTTCATAAACAAATTATAATCTTTGAAACTGTTTTTCTCAAAACTTGTATTTGTGTGCAAGTAACGTGTTTGCCCAACTTATATCTTTGGCTAGAGAGAAGCTATTGACCTAAACTTTGGCACACTTATGTAAAATTGGCTGCTGAGTGCAAAAAAACTATCAAAAGGTCTCTAAAATAAAAGTTTTCATATTTAATTTCTTTATGGTCCACCCGAAATGTAGACTGCTTGCTAATGGCCACTAGTGCACCAATCACTTTATGATATGTTTTGTTGCATAAAAGGACATCAGATGAAACCATTGTAAAGAATCAAAACTTTTTTTACATGATGGATCTACTCATTGGTTGAGGTGCAAAATCGCTACCGTTTTGACAGGTAATATTTAATGGAAAAAATCATATATATTTTTCTAATGCATATATTGATTCCAAACTTTACACAGAAGTTACCTTTGCCATAAAAAAGCTGTGTGCCAAATTTCACTTTGATAGCTTTGGTAGAAGCTGAGAAACAAAAATTGACCAAAATTCACTCTAAGTCCCCCAAAACTCATGGGTGCTCAACCCCTGTCTGTGAGATTTTGAACATTGGGCTGGCTGAAGAAACAGGCACAACTAGATCCATACTTTGGTCAGAGGGCTGGTCAGCTGATAAAGAAACCCCAGACTGGCCAGTGCTTGTGACAGTCAGGTCCATCTCAAGACGCCCACTTGGCTCTGCCTGAGCAGAGTCCATAGTTCTATGCTGGGATGGCACTGTCAGCAGTGGGGGAACAGTTGATGGAACAGGCAGAGCCTGGCAGGAGGAGAGAGACAAGGAAAACAGAGAGGCAAGGAAGACAAGGGGACAGGAGAATGGCTTAGGACTTAAGACAGACACAGAAGAGTGGAGGAATAGGCATAAGCTAGAGACGGAAAAACATATTCAAGCGAACCTTGCTGCTTAAACTCTTGATGCACACTTTCACCTGTCTGATTCCCGACAGATGCTCAGAATTCTTGACAATTATGGTTGCCATTACTGACATGCAGATTCTTGGGAAAACAGGTCTGCTCCTAGCAGAGCTGAAGTTTTACTCTGAATTGTATTCTGTATGATTTAGCTTTATACCAATTTTCATTACTAACTGTGTTTTGTTTGCTAGTTCTTTTGAACAATCTTTTGAACTCATTTTCTCAAACAGATTGACCTTGTGGCATATAATGTGTCTAAATATGTTGACAATCATGTACTCAGGGGAAAATTACCTCTTGATGAGAAGCAACAGCATATCATGGTTTTTGTAATTTTCTGTATCTGTAAAAGTTAGACTGTTTTGATTTGCTTTTCTTGTATCTTTTGTTGATCCATCCTTAATAATATTCCTGTTTTTGAACTGTAGATAAATGGTGGAAGTATTGGATTGATTTAGAAATTGGTTTTAGTCAAAAATGTGTCGTTTCTTTTTTTATAACTGTAGATAAATGGTGGAAGTATTGGATTGATATAGAAATTTGTTTTCGTTAAAAATGTGTCGTTTCTTTTTCTTTATCTCCCTTTGAAAGAAAAGGGAGATTATTTCGTACTGACCCGGGAGGGAGTTGTGACTGTGCCTGTATGTCTGTGACACCTAACGTATCTATTTTTGAACATTTTTGCCCTTTCATCTTTTTGTATTCATTTTTTCAAAGTCCATTGCATTTTTAGCATACACTGGCACAGCAGCCCTTTTTTTTCTTCTTCTAAAGATCTACATTGATGTAGAAAGCCTTATTCATGGATCACAATTATGAACATACATTGCTGATTTCAAGAGACAGTGATTTCTCCAGTTGAGATGAACATACTAAGTATCCAGAGCATAATGATTACACCACCCTGATGCCTCTGTTTAAAAGCATTTTAAAATGTTCAGTGGTCTTAAAAGTCTAGTAGGAGCGAACTCTATGTGAATGAGAAAATGCAGTATATGTGGCGTCATACTTTTTGTATATAGACTTTTTACTAAACAGAATAGATCCAGAACATGGTCAGCTTATACTGTCATTTCACCTTGTGAAAATGTACATACACATACAGTCATGAAAGCACAGTGATTCCCTCCTCCCCCACCTTACCGCACACACACACACACACATGCACACTCACACACGCAAAAGCAAGACTTGCATTCAGACATACAAATGCACATACACAAATACATGCATGCGTATCTCTGCACACACACGCAAAAGCATGCACACACATCCATGCACACACAAACGGAAAAATGCATATGATCTCCCTTTCCCCACTTGCCATGCACACACATGCACATGAAAAGACAGATTTGCACACAGATACATGTACACACATTTGCACCCATAGGTACACCATGTGCATGCACATCTTTTTTGCAGTGAACACACACACACACACACACACACACACAGACACACACACACACATATACACCTTTTCACATTTATCTCTGTTAAGAGAAGTTAGTGGAAAAAAGTTATCAAAAAAAATATTTAAATGGCTTGACCGTCTTAAATTTGGTTTTAAAAATTGGAATGCTAAGAAGAAACCAACCAACCGACCCAAAATCCCAAATGTGTGTGTATGTAGTTTATATGAGAGAATGTGAAATGACTTCATGGATACAATATGATTTTGCTGATAAATAAAACTGTGATATTGGTCAGTCTGCTTCATTTGACGACTGTGCCAGATTTGTATATGATTTGGATGTAAAACTATGGGCTTTATATTGTTCTGTTGTCATGGTTAGGAAAACACAAAAGCAATTATGGTTATATCCACAGAAATATTATACTTTGATGCAACAATTAATGTGTGTGAAAAAATACAATTCGTTGCTGTGATTGGAGTATTGCACTTTTGCTAATGTTGATTTAAAGGGAAAAATTAGGAAAGGAAGACTGTTAACAAAAACTTGTGGAAAATGTAATAAACAAATTGTGAAGTGTAACTGAAACTTTGGATTTTTTCCTCTATATGTTGTGTGTGTGTGTATTGTGTGTGTGTGTGTGTGTGTGTGTGTGTGTGTGTGTGTGTGTGTGTGTGTGTGTGTGTGTGTGTGTGTGTGTGTGTGAATGATAATTCATTTCCACTATTCTACCAACCAGCAGGATGCCACTGATACTAGAAAGGGTTAATGTTTTTTCAGTTGGTGGATAGAGTGTGGGAAGCAAAGGCTGAAGAGGCCAGTGAATGAAACAAAGGAAGCTGACTAGAGACTAATTAGGCAGGAAGGGCGCTGATTGGCTGCATCAGAACAAGGTACTGGGATGCCACTTTGAAATTGTGGCCAAGAGAGAGAACTGACCTAGCTAGGGTAATACATGTTAGAAATAATAAGTGTATATCACAGAGATTTGAGGAAAAAAATGCATTATCACTTAACTATCACCCAGCACAGTGTGTGTGTGTGTGTGTGTGTGTGTGTGTTGTGTCTGTGTGCATGTATGTGTGTCTATACGTATGTGTGTGTTGTGTGTGCATGTGTATGTGCATGAATGGTTATTCACTTTAACTACCAGTATACCATTAACCAGAACATTAAAATAGAATGAAAATGCACATCCAATACACAAAAAAAAAGATGGGTGCAACCAGTCCTTGTCAAGCATGTACAAAAAGACAACAAAGAATAAAAACACAAAACTTCGGGAGAAAACCCACAGCAAGAGCTCCGGGATATGTCTTTGAACAAGAGAAACATGACATAAGAGAGTTGGCCGAAAATTTGCGCCCATCTATTTTGTATTAACCCTTTGACTCCCCACCCTGTCCACCAGCATCCGGCATTGTCAACCATGCTAACCAAGCAAAAACTTAACCCTTTGACTCCCGCACCCTGTCCACCAGCATCCTGCATTGTCAACCATGCTAACCAAGCAAAAACTTAACCCTTTGACTCCCCACCTGTCCACCAGCATCCTGCATTGTCAACCATGCTAACCAAGCAAAAACTTAACCCTTTGACTCCCGCACCCTGTCCACCAGCATCCTGCATTGTCAACCATGCTAACCAAGCAAAAAATTAACCCTTTGACTCCGCATCCTGTCCACCAGCATCCTGCATTGTCAACAATGCTAACCAAGCAAAAACTTAACCCTTTGACTCCCCCACCCTGTCCACCAGCATCCTGCATTGTCAACCATGCTAACCAAGCAAAAACTTAACCCTTTGACTCCGGCACTCTGTACACCAGCATCCTGCATTGTCAACCAACCTAAACAAAGCAAAAACTTAACCCTTTGACTCCGGCACTCTGTACACCAGCATCCTGCATTGTCAACCAACCTAGCAAAACAAAAACTTAACTTTTTGACTCCCTCATCCTTTCCACCAGCTTCCTGCAGGAAGCTGATGGATAGGGTGAGGGAGTCAAAAGGTTAAGTTTTTGCAGTTGGTGGATATTGTGCAGGAGTCAAATGGTTAAAAGTACGTTCTTGTTCTATTTTTGTGTGTTTCTGGTTCCTGTTTGCTTGAATGCAGTCACTTTGATTTAGTTTCATTATTGTGTTTAGAATATATGTAAAAGGTGTGTGTGTGTGTGTGTGTGTGTGTGTGTGTGTGTGTGTGTGTGTGTGTGTGTGTGTGTGTGTGTGTGTGTGTGTGGTGCGTGTGTGGTGTGTGTGAGTGAGAGAGAGACAGAGAGAGAGAGTGTGTGTGTGTGTGTGTGAGTGAGTGAGTGAGTGAGAGAGACAGAGAGAGAGAGAGTGTGTGTGTGTGTGTGTGTGTGTGTGTGTGTGTGTGTGTGTGTGTGTGTGTGTGTGTGATATTAAAGCAAATCTGTACGGCACATATCCACACAAAAAATGAACCCATTCACTATCAAACAAAAGAATAACCAAGATGTTCATGCCATGGTTACAAATTTACTTTACTTGCCCCTCTCATCAAAATCAAATTTTGTTGTTTTTTGAAATCTGAATCAAAGCGAGTGCCCACGTTCAAGCAAAAATGAACCAGAAAAACATAGAAATAGAATCTCAATGCATATTTAATGTAACAAAACAAAGATAAGGGCAAATTTTCAGTCAGCTGTTGCTGTTTTTTGTTGTTGTTTTTTTTTTGCTTTTGTATTACATGAAACATGTTCATATTCATTTCTTCTGTCACAATGGATTTACCATGTGAAACACTGGCTGCTCTCCCTTTTGAGAGCACGTTGCTGCAGAGCAACCCCCCCTCCCCCCATTTTTTTCTTCTTTTTTTTTTGAAAACAAAACTTCAGAAAGACAAGAAGGCGAACTGGTCTTCAAGGTGAGGAACCCAGGAAATCGGCCTCTCTCTCCAATGTTTTAGACCAAGGTAGCTGGGTGAAAGCCCTGCTCTTCAAAATTTTCAACTGCTGTGGAATCTTTAGCATGTGCAGGCCATAAAACACACGGGTCCCACTCATTTTTCCTCCCCTTCTGAGGGAGTAGACTTTCAGTTCGATTTTCTGGTCAAACTGAGGACAAAAGTCCAGGCCTCAATGGGAAATGAATCCTGGAACCTAGAGTTTAGCTACTGGCAGGCAAATGTCTGAACCATTATGCAAACTTCTCCTCATGATAAGGAAGATCAGTTTCTACCTCTACAATTCTGCTGACTAACCAAATGTTATGGTCACTTATAAATCAACACTTATTTGACTCATCAACGTAGGGTTATGCTGACTAAATCTTAGTCTTTTGTCCTCAAGCTTGAACACTGTTATTGTTATTAATATTTTTGTTTAAAGCCCAGTCGACTGCGTAGAGCCATCTCAGTGCTACAACCTGTTTCAAAACATAACAATACTTCACCAGGGAAAAAAAAGAAAAGAAAATCAAGTTCACATATCAATGCATTTGCGCACAAGATCTAAGGAGATGCCCCGACGTTGACCACTCCATCCAATTTATCACACAAAGGATTTTTAAATTATATCTGAATATAAATTCAAATATCATGAAGAACACTAGAACATATATAAAAACGGGCCTAAATTACCTAAAATTGATTCCACATAACTTATTTCCTTACAACTAAAAATTCACTTACGTACGCAATTATTAATCCAAAGAGAAAAAAATGTGAGACTTTATCAAACACATACAGATAAATGGACCAGCAAGGCAGAAAATGATAGAAAGTAATGACAGAAAGCAAAGGAACAAGGCAGAAACAAAGAGAGTGACAGAAAAGAGGAAATTCCTTGCACAGAATTTAGGCCTGAACATGACCAATGAGATTTCAACACACACATGTACACAAACAAAGCATCATTTTATGTTGATCCAAGTCAATTAAACGGAAAAATAAAAACCAAAACAACTGAAATAAACTTCAAATGTTTGATGAAATATGAAAAGTTTAATAACATGGTAAAATATTAAAAGTTTTACATAGTAAAATATTAAAAGTTTCACAATCATACATGACTGACTGATTCATGAACCGCTGAATCAGAATTTGAACTGTGAGGATTCACAGTAACAGTCAGACTTCTTTTCCAAGATTCACTGAATTCTGGGATAAAGTGAAACAAAACATACATTTACTTTACATGAGTGATTATGTTTAGGACTTTTTCCCAATAACTGATTTTCTTCCCAATCAATATGCTTAAATCTGAAAATGACCAGAATTTGTTTTAAATATTAGAACACAGACACACTTTTCCCCTGTTTTGTTTTTCAAGAAAATATAAATGATAATTATTCATGCTTATCCCTCCTTGAAATTTCAAAAACAGGAGTTCATTTGTGAGGGATTCATGGTACACAGATAATTCCATGTCATCATCATCATCATGTGCCCTGCTGCATGGCGTTGGCGATCATGGCCCTCCGTTTGCATCTATCCCTTGTCGCTGCAAGGTACATCTTCCACCCTCTCTGTCCTCAACCATCCTGCAAGTCCGTCCAATAGTTTCTCCCTGGGTCTACCTGATGTTCTCTTCCCCTCCAGCTTTCCTGTTGTGACCAGGTGCTCTAATTCCCCTTTCCTCATAAAATGGCCTATACATGTTGCTTGTCTTTTCCTAATCTTCCTTATCAATGATCTTCTTGAGCCTGTCTCCATAAAGACTGTCTCATTTGTTTTCTTGCTGTCCATGGAACTCTCAACATTCTTCTTAGAAACCACATCTCAGCTGCCTCAATCTTGTTCTGGCTTTGTGTGTTGACTGTCCACACCTCACAACCATATAACATTATCGGATCTATATAACTTTCAAGAACTCTCTTCCTGATGTTACTTGATAGACATTTGTTGGTAAGAATGCTTTTCATCTTCTTGAATGCCATTTTGGCTTGGCTGATTCTGCTGGCTATTTCTGATGTGCATCTGCCATCTCGTGAGATGACCGTTCCCAGATATTTAAACCTATCAACCTGTCTCAAGGTTGTGCCATTTGCTGTTATTTTGCATACGGGGATTTCATGTTTTTTACTGATTACCATGACTTGTCTTCTTGCTATTTAGCTCCAACCCTTTATTTTTGCTTTCTATTTCTATTATATTCACTTGTGCGCCACCTAAATCTGCCAGTAACTGTCTTTCAGATTCCATGAGGTCATGATATTTCAAAAAGTTAACTATCTATGTACTGAGGAGCATGGCAGTCAAATGGATAAACAACTGGCTTTCAATCAAAAGGTCCTGGCTGATCTGTCTAGATGCTTCCAGCTCCGCCTGGAGACTATAGGAATGAGAGTTCTCCAGTCTTCCAGGTCAACACATACACAAACCTGCGGGTACCTAAACCTTTCTGTGCATATGCTTGCAGTACATCAAACACGCATGTCAAAGATTATGAAAGTCACGTCAGTGGCTGGCTTATAGGAACATGAAAACATCAACAAGCATGCCCACTGAAAATATATTAAGTAGACTGTACTGCAACATGCTGCCAGCACAATGTGGTCAAAATGACATACATACACCTATCTGAGAAAAATCAAAATGCTTAAAAAAAACAACCCAAAAAATGCACAACTTTTTCTGTGTTCACTGACAACAAAACTGGGGGAAGCTAAAAGACCTGAACCAGTCATACACTGCAGTCAAAAAGCATGGAGGACACAGGATATAATCTGATGATCAGTGTTTGACAACAACAAACTGAAAGGACACTTCCGTGATCTCAACAGCTTCACCAGCCTTTTCATCGTAATCATACCATTCCTGCAACAAAAAACAAAACAAACAAAAACAACAACAACAAAATAAAAAAGGTAGGGGGGAATACAATACATTACAATGCAACACAACACAACACAACACAACACAATACAATACAATACATGTTTATACAACCTGTATTAATCTGGGTTCAGAAATTTCAGAGTGACCACTTGGCACATAACATACACACGTCATTTTCACAAGAGTATGAAACACAAACACAAATCAATCATGAAGTAGAGAGCTAGAAATTAACAGTAAAATGTTATAGCACAGATAAAAAGCGTTTACTGTTAAAATATAGTTAAGGCTTATCATGACATGACAAAAGAAAGGTCTGCCTACCCCCTTGTACACACAATTGTTTAAAAGGCAGAAATGGTTTTAAAAGGCAATTGTACAATTATCGATGTTCTTGTCTGAGAATTTACATACACAAACTTGTGCTACAATTCATATGTTCATGAAGACGCATACATGTTGAAATAACTATACATATAATCATATTGACATATACGCATTCTGTGTGTCTTTTCTATCCAATGGGGACAAGATTTGGTTTAGCTACAAGAGGTGCTTGGTTTTCTAAAACAAATTTGGACATTCGAATGGACATCTGATTTTATCAATCATCAAATTTTTCAGAAAGATATATGGAAAGTCTGTGATTTCTACAAGCATCCCATATTGAAAATTTACAAAATAAAGCATTTACAGTACTTCTCAATTCAATTCAGTGGTTACAGATGTGTTGAATTCTTAAAGCTTACACTGCCGAATACATAAAAACATTTGAAATATAGCGCACTCATTTCACCAATCAAATAGCACACTCACTTTGTCACCCAAATCTATGTTTTCAAATGGCGTGTTGGAGTCTAGCCCTTCCACAGCCCATCCACCCTGAAAAAGAAACAAGTGCAATGGAGGGATGGTTTGTATTTTTTCTTCTGCCTGTTACTTTACATTGTAGAAAAGGCCAGGCTTCAAAGCAAGCTTGAAAGTTTCAGGAGATAAGATTGTGAGATCAATCCAGCCTGTGCTGAGGACTGGCAGAAAATGGTAAGTCCAGGAGGCAGCAGACACAGCGAAGGAAAGCCTCATGGTCAAAGAACTAACAGGTCACACACAAACCAAATAGGTAGGAACTGGAATGAAGCAAAATGGAATGATGATCAAAGGTCATCTTCTGTTTTAAACTTTGCCATTTTGTCTATCTTTTCATTTCCTTCAATGCCACAGTGTGAGGAGATCCACTGCAGCACTGTCTTGAGGCACTCGAGTGTGTATGGTGCCTTTTTGTATTGAGGCTGTTCGTTGTTGGTGAAAGCCTGCAGCATAGACAGAGCATAATCAAGAAAACACCCAAGGTATTATGACTGACTCTGCTGCTGCTGTTGTTTGCTGCATGAAATAGTGTCTGCTGGCAAATCCTAGCAGCCACAGTCCACAATTACCGGTACTCTCATTATGGCTCCCACAGAAAGTCCTCCTATATTCTTGGGCATTAATTACAACCTTGGCGCTCCTATCACCATAAATGATGAGGATGTTTTTCTCGTCATTTATTGATGACCTTTTGAAGCCGGGTATAGAATTCCTAAGTGTGGTTATCGTCATAGTCTATTTGGACTAATGATATGCTGAACGCTTTTGTTCACTGACAGACAGCCATGATCCTGCTGGAAACAGAGCAAAAGCCTGCTCTATGTGCATGTTTGTCCTCTTCTCCACCATAGTATGCCCTTCTTCTGTCTGCTGTATTTCTCCACTGTTTTTCCATTGAACTTCACAGAGGCTGAGAACATGAAAAGAGTATCTGACCATCTCATGGGTTATATTCTTTAACCCTTTGACTCCCGCACCCTGTCCACCAGCATCCTGTATTGTCAACCATGCTGGCAAAGCAAAAACTTAACCCTCTGACTCCTTCATCTTATCCACCAGCTTCCCGAAAGAAGCTGGTGTTTTGGGAAGCTGGTGGATAGGGTGAGGGAGTCAAAGAGTTAAGTTTTTGCAGTTGGTGGATCGGGTGCAGGAGTCACAGGGTTAAGTTTTCAAGCCTGCCTAAGTGTTCTTACATTCTGGCTGGTGACAATGATGATGTTCCTTCCATGGACATTCTGTGTCCCCCCCCCCCCTCCCCCCCCCCCCCCCCAGTAGCAAATTTTTCACGTCTGGCATGGTGAGGTTAATAGATGGAGCAGACCTTGATGACTCGGGTTACGACTGAACAGTACAGACTCTGTATTCTTTCTTCTCATACGATGTGTCTCAGGCAAGCCAAACATGGTGGTGCACCCATCCGTTTCCAGGTCGCATTTATTTTGTTGGGTTCACTCTCCACATGTGACCGGCAGTACTAGGTTGTATGGTTACCAGCAAATGATGACCTCTGACCTGACCTCTAGCGTTATACAAAAACAATTCATAATAATAATAATAATACTAATGATGAAGATATTGATGATAATAATACTAACATCACCAATTCTAAAGTTTTCTTTTCCTTCCTCTTTTAGGAACACACATTCTAATTTTTACTAATTTCTTGATTTTCTTTTCAGTATTTGCTAACTATATGATTCTACAATTCCTTCATACCATTTTCTTCCAGCAGCCTGCCCATTTGAAGCGTTCCCAAACTGCCATATTTCCAACAAAAGCTATACCAGGCAATGCCCCTAAACACATAGTAGACACTTACCCTTGGAGAGAATTCTGCTGGTGACAAACCTCGACAGTCAAACATGACAATAGTTTTGTATTTTCCGTCATCATCAGCAGTGTATGCAGCTAGTGAGTCAGGAAAGATGTCTGCAAGGAAAAACATAAGGAGCAATTGTTATTGTTGTTTAAAACCTAGCTGACTGCATAGAGCCCTATCAGGGCTATAACTGTCTCAAAACACACAAAATTTCCACAGGATAAAAAATGGAAAGAAAAAATTAGGTACATATATCAATGCATTTGTGCACATAATCTAAGGACATGCCCCTGGCGCTGATCACTCCATCCAATTTATTGCACAGGGGATTTAAAAAACACACCTGAATACAAATTTAAGTATACCTAAGGACACTAAAACATATAAAAACGGGCTGAATTATCTGAAATTGCTTTCGCATATCTCACCTTTCCAGAGCCAAAATGCATTTAATACATGCACTCAATTATCAATCCTAAGAAAAAGTATGCAGGTAAATGGACCAGCAAGGCAGAAAATGATAGGAGGAAATGACAGAAAGCAAAGGGACAAGGCAGAAACAAAAAGAGTCACAGAAAAGAGGAAATTCCTAGCACAGAATTTCCAGAAGGTGGGATATTTTTTATACTGTAAGAGCTCCCTGCATCCCCAAGGGGGTAAATAATGAGCAACAAAATTTTTACACCTCAATGAAAACTCATGAGGTGCTGTGATTTTGCGCTGCATGTGGCTTTTTTCATATCTTAGTGTGGCATTGCAGTGCCGTTCTTTCTATGGCATGCTGCTTCTTTAGAATATGACTTATTTTGTCAAACACTATAAGATTTCCCACACAGCCAGAGCGTAATACATACAAAGCCACTAACACATCATCCATGTGTGTGTAAATGCATGTGTATGTGAAAAAAAAAAAGAAAAAAAAAAAAACCAAAACAAAAAAACAGGAAGAAAGAGAGAGAGAGAGGGTGGGGGGAGAGGGAGTTACACTGCAAGGAGATATATACTGATCTAGGCACCATGTTACTCTGAATACACAACATTCTCCACTTTCTCTTTTCTATATGTCCCATAAAACAAGATTGTTCATTAACCCTTTGGCTCCTGCACCCTATCCACCAACTGCAAAAACTTAACCCTTTGATGCCCTCACCCTATCCATCAGCTTCCTGCAGGAAGCTGGTGGATAGGGTGAGGGTGTCAAAGGGTTAAGTTTTTGCTTCGCTAGTACGGCTGACAATGCAGGATGCTGATAAACAGGGTGCAGGAGTCAAAGGATTAAGTTCCAAACAGGAGACAACAGGAGTCTTACCTATTGAGTTTTCCCTTTTGCAAAATTTACATTTGAGCACCATGTTTGCGTGACCTCTTCCTCCTTTCAGTGGTGCGCTTTCCTGCATAAAAAGTACAGTATAATTCTAGTCATGACTGTACAAATACGACTTCAAAATGAGAGTGACAGGTAGTTTGGACATCAGACGTCCAATCTAAGTGTGATCCTGCCTGTCTCATGGGTAAAAGGTGGAGATATTTCAGAAAACATATGTGCAAACATATTCTTATACATATGCTTCAAGGAAAGCACTGCTTAAAATAGGGGTGAAAACAAAGTTTTTCCCCCCTAAAACTCCAGTTCTGCTACGGCATTTATCAAGTCACCAGTGAAATGGTGGCAAAATGACTCAAATCTCTGCCTAACACACACAAAAAATCTTGGTTTGATTCTCTGATCAGACACGCAGAGACATCATCCTGAGAAACTGAAACTGAAACAGACAGGCAAGCTCCTTTCCCCCTTCCACTAAACCTGGGTCAGACTTATTAGTGCATACACACCAACACTGATGTCCATGGCAGACATGAACGGCAAGTTTCACGATGATCTCAACACTGCCAACCAGAGAATCCCTGAAAAATAGCCGTTATTCATTCTTGGCAACTTCAATGCCTGAGAAGTTGCTGATCAGAGTTCCTGGCCCATTTGCTTGGGTCAAATCAGCACTGAAAGGATGAATGAAAATGGGCAGCGTCTGCTAGAGTTGTGCTGTCACAGGACAAGTCCTCCTGATAGAAGCCATTACTGTATTTGTTAAACATGCATTGTAGGCCTGCATGAATGCTAATTAATCATTTCATCTTTTTTATTATTATTAATTAAATCAAAATCTAAAGTTATGACAGGATTATCAATACTGGTATTAAAAAACCCATGTCATACAGTAGACAACAGGAAGGCCACCTTTGCCCCATCCAACCCTCTTCATACCACAAATTGCAAATTCTCAATGGTTTCCCTCTGTGCTAACATTTTAGATAAATGATCAACATTCACATCTATACATACATACAATTAAATGCACAAATAATACATACATAACTTCCGAGGCATCCTCACAATCACCCAACTGTGGGAAAAGTAACTGAAATATGCACTCCACTAGTGATCTTCTGTCTTCAAGTTCCATCTTGACTTTGATGTTTAAGAGAATTCATGAGGCAGTTCCATACGCTTTCCACCAAAACCTGCCAGCAATTATCTGGCAAACTCTGTGCAAAACCCTATGCACAAGGTCTTAAAATGAACATGGGAACAGGACCTTCCAAACACTGACACCACCAGAATGACTGGAGCATTCAGATGTGCAATACACAAGCCAACTTTCATGTTATGGGGTGGGACTGAACTTGAGATATGAGAATTGAATCCACAGCTCTATCACCCTGTTTGTTTAAAATCAGAGAAATTACTTTCTACATAAAAACTTACTGCATGTATCAACACAGCAAATGGTTGTTTACTCACATTTCTGGCACAAGAAACGAACCCTGTTACTTCTCCACAACCTTCACATTTCAGCTGAAAAAACGATTGAACACAGAAAGCATCATACGTAGTCTAAAATTTCAGTAATTGTTTGAATATCTAGTCTAAACTTTCAGTAATTGTTTGAATATCTGCCATAACTAACCCTGGTCAGCTTGTTAATTCTAAACATGCTGATTGATTATTAATCACTGTTGTTTGATATTGTTTCATTTTGAACTGAGAATGGCCTGAGAGATTTCAGTTTCTCAAGATAAAAATGACTCCATGATCGGAATAAATTCAATATGCACTGACACCATGGGTGCCACATTATGGAGAAGGTCCAAAATTATTAGTTATTTTTGTTTAGAGTCTAGCCATATCAGGGCTATAACTGTTTCAAGACATACACAATACTTCAATAGGAAAAGAAAAAAAAATTAAGTGCACATATCAATGTATTCGTGCACACAATCTAAGGAGATGCCCCTGGCGTAGACCACTCTGTCCAATTTATCACACAGGGACTTAAAAAACATACCTGAATACAAATTTAAACATAACTAACGACATTTACATATATATATATATGAATTACCTGAAATTGTTTCCGCATATCTCATTTCCCTAGAGCCAAAAGTGCACTTTAAGCACTTAACACATGTACCCAATTATCAATCCTAAGAGAAAGTATGTAAAACTTCATTGAGCACAAACAGGTGAATGGACCAGCAAAGCAGAAAATGACAGAAAGCAAAAGAGGAAGAAAGAAACAAAGAGGGTGACAAAAAAAAAAGAGAAAAAAAAAGGGAAATTTCTAGCACAAATTTTCCAGAAGGTTGGGATACAGTTT
>CM060315.1:16999233-17001733 GCA_030674185.1 Monoplex corrugatus | reverse complement strand
TGGTCTTCTTTGCACTGAGTTTTAGGCCTGCAGTTCTGCCCGCTCCATTTACTTTGTCAATTATTGTTTGCATATTGTCTTTATATGATACGAGACCAGTGTCATCCGCATACCTCAGGTTTGTGTGACCTTAAAGTTTAGAAAAAAATTATCATGGCACCATTAAGTTAACAAGAAACACCCAAAGGTGCTGGATGGGATCCAGAGCAACAATGCCTCGCCACTACCTTGACCATAGCCTCCCATCTCCCGACGTCACACGGTAAACATTTCGCCTAACAAAGGGGAGCCATCCTGTGTTGCATGACCCATTCGGGCCCAGTCATTAATTACCCTGTTTACAAGCCAAAGACAAACGCCGAGACATAGCCACACAACGCGCACCAGCCATGTCCAGCCCTTTTACCGGAGCGAAAGAGAACAGGAATTCAAAACGAGTGTGACCACCCACGTTCAAGCAAACAGGAACCAGACAAATCACGAAAAAAGAACCAGAACGCGTATTTAATACAACCAGACAAGACAGGCACAAATTTTCACCAACTGGCCTTTGTCAAGCGTAAACGTACGAATCACAAAAGAACAAACACTAAATACAAAAACTAGGAGAAAAAGACTAAAACTTTTAACCCTTTTCTCCCACTGGACGAAGCAGCAGGGAAGGTTAGCTTTTTCTCCTATTTTAAAAATTTTTTTTATTTGTTCTTTGTTCTTTTGTGATCTTATGTTTTACTCTTGTCAAGGCCAGCTGGCCGAAAATACGCGTTCTGATTTTATTTTCGTGTTGGTTCCTGAAAGAGAACGGGGATTCGTATGATCGGATGATCGGAAAAGCAGCCAGTCATGATGCAAAGGAATCCCATGTTTGCCATATTTCTGCTAGTGAGGTGTCGCATGACTGTCCATTTAATCCTCAAGACTGATTCCGTGAAGCCAGCTGCCATGCTGCAGGTCAAAGGTGCCGTTGTTTTACAACAGAAACGAAATATTAGGCGGTAGGACACTATTTTTGTGAGAATTGGGCAAACAAAACTTTTTGTCGTACCTGGTTGACTCGTATTGTCTATACACTTTTATTGCCTACGAGGCAAATTGGAAGAGAATCTTTACGAATATAAGCTAAATTAATGAGAGATTTGTCATCCCTTTATGTTCAAAACGTATACTAGATTCCACATCCACCACAGTGCACACATCATTATGTGACAGGACCACACTCTTACAGAATTTATTTGAGTCAGTCCCGTTGTGTTCGTTCCCTGTTTCTTTATTGTAAATCTCACGAGAGGCATAAATGTGACAGAAAATAAACCCTGAAACACATCAAGAAACATTACTCAATAACTATACCATAACTTATGGTAACAATTACATGTACATGCTGACTCTCTTTCCTTAAAAAAAAAATGACACTGTCCTACTTTCTACACTATGACACTGTCGAACTATCTACGCTCTGGGAACAGAATAAATACACTGAGGTTGTATTGTAACTCAAAGTCTTAACCCTTTGACTCCCACACCCTATCCACCGACTGCAAAAACTTTAACTCTTTGACTCCCTCGCCCTATCCATCTGCACTTTTTACAGGAAGCTGGTGAATTTGGTGAGGGAATCAAAGGGTTAAGTTTTTGCTTTGCTAGCATGCTTGACAATGCAGGATGCTGGTGGACAGGATGCGGGAGTCAAAGGGTTAAATCATAGGTACCAGGCCTGCAGGCACTATCTAACAAACCATGGTACCATGCAGTATAACACAAAAATCCTACACAGTCATCTACTTCAGACGAGCATGGCAGTCGGCCATCGCACCAACCGTCCCTGAGGTCCACCATGGAACTGGCACAGGACCTGGAACAAAAAAATATCCATTGCCATATGTCGTCTGACCATGTAGACGATGCACAGAAGAAGAAGAAGAAGAAAACAACAACAACAATAACAACAACAACAACAACAATAACAACAACAGGAGCAAGAAAAAGATGATGAGGCCAGATCATGTCAACGGTGATCACAAGTAGAAGAAGACAAAGAAGAAGTAGAACAATAACAATAACAATAACAATAATAACAACAACAACAACAATAACAACAACAACAACAACAACAACAACAACAACAACAGCAACAACAACAACAACAACAACAACAATAACAACAACAACAACAGGAGCAAGAACAAGATCATGTCAATGGTGTACAAAATAAGAAGAAGAAGAAGAAAAAAGAAGAAGAAGAAGAAAAAGAACAACAACAATCACAACAACAACAACAACAGCAACAACAGTAACAACAACAGCAACAACAACAACAACAAAAACAAGAACAAGATGATGAGGGCAGATATGTCGACGGGGTGAATGAAAGAAGAAGAAAAGTCTCGTAATCTTGAAACTGTAGGCGACTGACCGAGGTGACACAGACTTGAGCATTATAAGGATGTCAACTAATTCTGTTTAGCGACTGGCTTTATTAAGAAACAATACGATAGTACTT
>CM060315.1:16989233-16991733 GCA_030674185.1 Monoplex corrugatus | reverse complement strand
CCACACACACACACACACACACACACACACACACACACACACACACACACACACACACACACACACACACAAAAGCAACTGTCAGCCAACTGTCTCATAATTAAACCTCTTCTTTGACATCTGCGGTTCTTTTTTGAATACTATGTGTTCTTTTCTTTTTTCTTTTTTCTTTTTTTTTTTAGCAGAAAACGGGAGATTGTATAACTTGATTACTTTAATGTTAACTATCTGATGTTTCAGTGTACTTAACTGAATACTACATATTACTTTCGTCATCAACATATGACATCAGCAGCAGCAGCAGTAGTAGTAGTAATACCAGTAGTAGTAGTGGTAGTAGTAATAGTAGTAGTTACTGTAGTGGTATAATAGTAGTAGTTGTTGTCGTGACTAAGCTTTCACCGTTTTCAGCCGTGATGTATCATTTGATGTATACATATATACATTTTTACGGTCCACAGTTGCTTTATTTGTTTTCTGGAAAAAAGACATCAAATGCAGATATCTCTCTATTTCACTTTTTTCTGAAAATGACAGTTTTTCCCTGTTCGAAGCCAATGGACCTTACTTGCATGCACGTACACTGAACACTTTTCTTTTGCCATTTATTTATTTATTTACTTATCTATTTATTTGTTTATTTATTCACTTATTTATTTACCTATTCATTTATTTATGTATTTATTTATCTATTCATGTGCTTGCTTGTTTATTTACTCATTTGATCTATTTATATGTATTTACCTCAGTTACTCAATCATTTCTTTCTTTGTTTCTTTCTTTCATTTATCTATTTATTTATTTATTCATTCTATTTATGTATTTATCCCATTTATTCATTTATTTAATCTTCGATAAGGTGATGCACGTGTGTTTCATAGTGGTCCATTACCATTTCTGTTCTTCTTAATATTATTATCATTTTTAGCTTTATACATGACTAAACATAGCGGACCACTGGACAAGTTTGTGCTAGTAGTTTTGTTTACTTCTATCATCAGGTGATTTTTTGTTTTTACGTGGACTGCTCGGATCTTTTGATAGAACCTCAGACTGTAGATCTGATCAATATTTTGAAATTCAATCCCAGCCCACAACATTAAAAACTGGCCTGTTCGCTGCCCATCTGAATGCTTCCATCATTCTGGCGGTGTCAGCTTAGTGTTTCATAGCTTTTATTTCAGCGTTTCATAGTTTCTTTTCTCCCCTAACCTCCCATTTCAAGACCTTGCTAGCAGCGTGTATGGTGTTTCGCAGGTTCTGGGAGTATGCCAGATAACTGCTGGCAGATTTGGACGGAGCGCCTATGGAATTGTCCAAGTATGATGACTCCCTCTTGAATAGACTTTAGACTCTTTCAGATGGCTCGTTGTGGTTGGAGCTGTGTGTTTGCATGTAAATGCAGCAGGGATGGTGGGGTACCGTACTGTATGCGATCAATACGGGCTGACCAGTTAGTCCCTTTACCGTGGTCAGCAATTTCCATTCCTCTCTCTCTCCTTCTCTCTCTCTCTCTCTTCCCAAAATCGATAAGCTGGCTTTCGTTAGTGTATCCCACTGGGTGTAAGGGGGCATTACACTTTGAATTCAATCCCAGCCCGCAACATTGAAAACTGGCCTGTTCGTTGCTCGTCTTAATTTAACCCTCTGACTCCCGCACTCTGTCCCCCCAACTGCAAAAAAAACTTAACCCTTTGACTCCCTCACCCAATCCACCAGCTCCCTGTAAGAAGCTGGTGGATCGGGCGAGGGAGTCAGAGGGTTAAGTTTTTGCTTTGCAAGCATGGTTGACAATGCTGGATGTTGGTGGACAGGGTGCGGGAGTCAAAGGGTTAATTTGTCCATCATCCTGGTAGTGTCAGCTTAGTGTTTCATAGATCCCTCCCCCCCCCCTCCCCGTGACATTTCAATAACTTGTCCGCGGGTGGAATTTTGCGGGCAGAAGATCAGGCAGTCTGCTAGATAATTGCCTGCAGATCTGGGTGGAGAGCATTATGTTCATGGAATTATCATCCGAATGTAAAGACTCCCTCTAAAGTAAACTCCAAACTCCATGGTAACCCACAGGAATAGCAAATGTGGAAAATCAATGGCGTGCCAGTGTCAAAGGGTTCTGGAGTTCTGAACTAACGAAAGGGAACCGATTATTCATTGCAATTATATGATGCGTTTGCATGGAGCGGATCTATAGTTTTACAAATTTGTTTTTCACTGCTTACATTGTGCACGTGAGCAAACAAGAATGTAAGAACGTGGTATGTGTGTGCGCGCGTGTGTGTGTGTGTGTGTGTGTGTGTGTGTGTGTGTGTGTTTGTGTGTGTGTGTGCGTGCGTGTGTGTGTGTGTGTGTGAGAGAGAGAGAGAGAGAGAGAGAGGTGTGTGTGTGTGTGTGTGTGTGTGTGTGTGTGTGTGTGTGTGTGTGTGTGTGTGTGTGTGTGTGTGTGTGTGTGAGTGTGTGAGTGTTTTAACCCTTTGACTCCCGCAGTCTTTCCACCAACTGC
>CM060315.1:16969233-16984233 GCA_030674185.1 Monoplex corrugatus | reverse complement strand
GACGAAGGAACAAGAGCGACATCAAGAACTGTCTTAAAGGCCAGAATCACCATCAGAATACTGAACAACGTGTGGAGATTCCCTACTCCCCCTAGTACAGCACCAACACCAAGTTAACTCTTTGACTCCCGTATCCTATCCACCAACTTGCTCTTTGATTCCCTCACTCTATCCACCAGCTTTCTCTAGGATGCTGGTGGATAGGATAAAGGAATCAAAGGGTTAGGGTTTTGTTTTGCTAGCATGGTTGAGAATGCAGGATGCTACTGGACAGAGTGCGGGAGTCAAAGGGTTAAGACTGTACCACAATTGTGTCTTTTTCACACGACATAATCGCTCAAAATGTTGAATGATGACAAAGAAAGTGGCCATACCCAGCTTTCAAACTTCCAAACAAGGAACCTTCAAAAGATCGTTCGAATCTTCTCATTGAATATCATCTCCAATCATCAACTACTCACCCGAAGCAATAAAGAAAGTATGGACACCACCATCCTGCAAAGATTAGAAGATGGTTGGGCACTCATCCGAAGAGAGCAGGATAACATCACTTGAACTGCCCTTTACTGGGCGCCAGAAAGAAGACACAAGAAAGAATGACTTAGGAAAAGCTGGCGACAAACAGAAAAAGAAAAGCTCTGGAACACACTTAGGTTACTTTACAGACAGTATCCCAGAACAGACAGGAATGGCGTACCTTCGTTGATGCCCCGCATGCTAATATCATAACGAGCAGTGCGTTTATGGATTTTCGATACGGCACCATTGTCGTGACTGGGCCATCATATGAATGCGTGGTTCAAAAGCAGTATCAATTGTGATAATTGTGAAGGAACTTCATTTTGATTTATTTTCAGTTGTGTGCCTCCTAATTCTCGTAACGAAAGAGGCCTACTGACATAAGTAATTTCATGCCTATGGACCATCAACATGCTTTTCTAATTTGATTGTGCACTGTGTGTCAGATCCGAATCCAATCTGATTGCTGAAATGTTTTGCCCCAGCGTGGCATCCAATCAATAATGATGACGATATGATGGCAGTGGTAATAATAACAACAATAATTATCATTCATATCATTCATCATCAATCATCTTATCATCATCATCAGTAATGACGATTTATTTGATTCTCTGTCTCTTCTATTTGTTGATGTGTGACAGAAATAGATATTTAATTGCTTGACTACTCATAACGACTACGTGTGTGCTTTGCTTTTTGTTTGACTCACAGAAAATGGTAAATGCTGTAGCTTTTTCAAGAGACAGAGGCAGAAAAAAAGCAAGCAGAGAAAGAAACAAAGAAACTCAACGACAAACAATCAAGAACAGTCCTCACAAGCAATCATGGCTAAATCAAAATGTCACCCTACTAGCTGGTCACCACAACACGCCATAGTTTAAGATATGCTTGACGTCACTTCCGCTACCCAGTATTCCAGTTTTCAACGTCGCTCACAAAAATTACCAGGTACATTTCGAGCATTGATTGTGCTGACATGATGAACGCAGGTCCTTTGCGAAGTGGATTTATATTATAATAGAGTGATCGAGAGCAATGCAAACAAAGGCGAGATACGTGATAATGCATTGTGTGTGTCGGTATGATAAGGTCGAGGAGAATGGTCCGGGTTCCTCTACCCAGGAATCGACAATAGCCATTAACGAGCAAATGATATGGTCAACAGATCTGGTTAACGTGTGTTTGTGGAAGGGGGTGGTGGTGAGGGACAGGTACTCAGATTCAGATGATTTATTCATAAATACCATGGGCCCTCAGAACGGGATAGGCCTAATAATTACGAAGACAAATAAAAAGAAACATAAATAAGTATAAAAAAAATAAAAAAGAAAAGAAAAAAAAAACTTACACAGTCATACATACACGGATTAAAATGAAATCAGTATTTGTATTGTAAATGTCTTTATAAATTAAAATCGAGTCGTTTCACTTTTTCTTCGTTCATTATATTAACAAAATGTAAGCAACGATTTATAATATTCTTTTGTGGTATGAACTGTTTCCTGACATCGTTTAATACTGAACACAAAACTATAAAATGAACTTTATCGTCCTGTGTGTTTCTTAGCATACTGAACACAGCTGTTGACAAGAATATAATTTCTGTAATGGTTCTACAGGACAAAGAATCGGTGACGCCCAAACTAAATACGTTTCAAATGTCTGGCAATCTGCTTTAACAAATTTATAAGGAGATAAAGAAGTGAAATGAATTAAATTTATGTAATTTATGAATGTTAGCACATACCAGCTTACACATCTGCCGTTGCTATTCTGATTACATTCAAATAGGATAAAGTAGAACGGTTCAGTATTTCATTGTATTAGTGTAGATGATTAAAGTGGAGAAGAACCACTGCAAGTGAATAGAATATAAAATCTCACTGGATTCAATACTTCATTGTGTTAGTGTAGATGACTAAAGTGGAAATGAATCGCTGCAAATGAATAAAATATGAAATCTCATTAGATTCAGTACTGCATTGTATTTGTGTAGATGGATAAAGTGAAAAACAATCACTGCCAGTGAACAGAACATAAAATCTCATTGGATGTGAATCTGGGAAAGGCTACCCCCATTGGAGTAATGGGCCGACCATTCTCCACCCAGCGGGTTGCAGGTGGCGGATGGTAGATGGCCTTGAGATACAGATGTTCCCTCAAATAATTCATGCTGGCATGAACAACTGTTACTGTTATTTTTGTTTAAAGCCCAGCCGACTGCGTACAGCCATATCAGGGCTATAACTGTTTTAAAACATAACACTACTTTATCAAAAAAAAAAGGAAATGAAAATTAAGTACAGATATCAATGCATTCGCGCACATAATCTAAGAAGATGCCCCTGGCGTTGACCAGGGATCGGCTAAAGGCACAGCCCCTACGCTTACTAGGTAGGTCTTTTGGTCATGACCTAAAGGCAGGACAACCGCTGCTAAAGATCATCTTTCGAGATGCGGAGCAAAGTGGAGAAGCCGAGAAAGTCGTCCACTGTGGACCTAGCTGGCACCTCTAACAAGCTGACAGTGGCCAATGTTGTCACGGGATCTGCACTGCTGACAAACCTGAAATAGAGGGCTGAAGGCAGGGGTACCAGACCCGCATGCACCCTCTGCTAAACCATGGAATTTGCATCAGACGGAATGGCACTCACTCGTTACCAAGTCCATTCAGGTTAGACCAGCACTGCATCCCACATATTAACAGATCCATCCTTAGCTACAGTGATGTCAACTCTGTCAAGACCACACCTAGACAATTCCCGATATGACAGACACACTATGACCAAGGGCTAAAGGTGTATTCCCTTCTGAAAACCTGGAGGGATAAAATCAGAAGTACCTACCCGCAGGTGTTCCTAACAAACCATAGTGCCATGCAATATATCGCAAATGTCTGCACGGTCATCTACATCAGACAGAATGACATACGCTCATTAAGGTCTCTTAAGGTTAGACCAGGGCTGCATCCCGCACATCAACAGATCCATCATCAGCTACAGTGATGTCAACTCTGTCAAGACTATACCTAGAAAATTCCCGATATGACAGAGACATCAGCTGGATATGGGCCACCTAAAACCCTAGCCCCCATGCACTTTGACCATGAGCTAAAGGCAGTGTACTCTCTACTGTAAAACCTGGAGTGATAAAGTCAGAGGTACCTACCGGTAGGCGCTCCCTAACAAACCATAATACCATTCATACGTCTTTATCTTTCAGGCAACAAAAGTCCGTTGTTGGACATAGGCCATTCCCAGCTGCTTCCATTCACTTCATTCCAGCGCTTTTCCTCTCCAGTTCTTGTTAAATCCATCAAGGTCGTCTCTCCATATGTTTTCTGTCTTCCTCTATTACGAATGCCGTCTCTTGGTATTCAGAACGTGGTTTTTGTTGTCCAACGATTGTCCATTCTCAGGGTGAGATGTCCTGCCCAGTTCCATTTCAGTTTGTTGATGGTTTCCATGATGTCTCGCACGTTTGTTGTTTCTTTGATCCACGAGCGTTGTGTGATCTTTCCAGGGGACACCAAGCATGATTCTTTGTGTGCTCGCTGCATGGTTCTTAGTTTCAAAGCGAGTTATTTTTTCTCATTAGATTCCATGTTTCTGCACCGTATAGTACCATGCAATATACCGCAATTGTCTGCACGGTCATCTACATCAGACAGGAATGGCGGTCGTCCATTAAGGTCCCTCAGGTTAGACTACGCCGGGTCCTGCACGTCAACAGACGCGTCGTCAGCTACAGGGATGACCAAGTCTGTCAGGTGGACTGACAGGAGTCATGACCGATTTATTAAAGAGTTCTCTGACCAATGAATGCCATGGCAGTCTGAAGGAACGGGAAAATAAAACGGTCATATTCATCGCCAGTTGTGGTGTGAGTGAGTATGTAACAGTGAACAAAAGAAAGGGTTAAGTTTTTGCTTTGCTCTAATGGCTGATAAACCAGAAAGCTGGAATATAGAGTCAGAAAGTAAATCTTCCATATACAAAGTACAAATACACTCCTGTTTGGGCTCCCTGGAAAGTAATGAATGCAAGGTCTAAACTATCAGCAATGGAATCGTATAGTACTTACATTGTGTGTATTGTTTATCACGGGTTACGGCTCAATCAAACCTTCCCTGCTTATATAATGTGTAAAGCATTTTGTCCACTCTGGGTTCTTTCTCTGTGTAGTAATACGGGAATGCTCAGCCGCGTGTGTGATGTTAGTATTTCTGTTAATTAACCTTTGTAATGTTTCTGATGACACTTATGTAGTTAATGGGTAGCGCTGATACGAAGACCTAACTTCTTCCCTTCACTATTATTGTTACCGCTGTGATGTCCAAAAGAATACAACTGTGTCCACAACCTGACTGCCTGACATGTTTCATGTTGTTAGATTCCATTCCAAGACAAAGTCAGCAACATGGGAAGTTATGGTTGTTGCTGAATGCTGTTACTCGTATCGTGGTATGGATTCATAAACATAAAATTAAGGCAATCAAGTTCTTGATAGCTCGAATTCCTATCAGTCCTTACAAAAATCACTGTGGAATTTTTCGGTTCTAACCACTTCTACCCAGAGTTGGGCGTGCTATGGGCTCATTGGGAAGACTGGGACCACTCCATCGAGTCTATCCACTTCACGGATGCGTCATTGAGGGTGTTGCTCAAATCTTCTGACCCACACCGCAGGTGTCTGTATCTCTCGGATCTGGTTGACGCCAGGATATATATAATAGTAAGCGCAGAGTACAAGCCCTGTCGGGCAGTCTCAGTCCTAGATGGAACTCCATAGCATCATGGTTATCCTCATCACACCATCATCATCGCATTAAAAACTGTGCCAGCCTCTGTGGCCATTAGGTGGCGTAAGAAAATGGATGGAAAAAAAAAGGTGAGCACAAAGGTAAACTCCCTGAGTGCGATGATCCAAAAAAAAAAAAAAAAAAAAAAAAAAAAAAATCTTGATAGCGACGCGAATATTATTCTGCTTCCCAGGACATAGTGGCGGTAACAACGAAGATGAAGGAAGGAAGCGAGTGACGCCTTTATTTTCAGACTTCCGCTACAGCAGGACGCTTTTGACTCTACCCTTCGGTTCCGCAAGCGTCATTAGCAACATTACAGCTTTCACCCTGAAAAACTGACCACAAGCGGAGAGTAATTCCTGACAGCCCGAAATAGACAAATCTATTTCTTAGAACGTAATCTCCGATAGGAAAGCCACAGCTAAGAAACACCTACTGCCAGTGTGCCAGTTGTTACGCTGTCTGCCTTATCATAGATTTTATTGGCCAAACTGAACTTAGATGTTTTGTCTTTGAATGATATACAGCAATGATAGGCAACGCTAAGTCATTTAGTTTATACTGTTTCAGATTTTAGTAGTTGTTGGTGGGTTGTTTGTTTGTTTGTTTCGTTGTTTGTTTGCTTTAATTTATTTGTATTCCTTTTTAGCAAAATACATTTATAAACACATTAACAAAGCAAGATAATTTGTATCAGACTTCAAGTTTAAAATACATGCAAAACGTTGTCTACAAAGGATGCATGGATTTACAGTCACAATCAATGACGTATAAGACAAACATTCAAACATAAACAGGAGTCATACAGAAACCATGCATACATCTCATAAGGAGTGGGGCAAGTTGATAACTGATATTATTTTCTTTCCGGAGTGTAATTTCGACTTCACTGGTTGAGTCTCCCGTCTTCTGTAAAAATGCTGCCGAGGTATTTGAAGTCACTCATTTGTTTTAAGTATTATCGATGTTGATGTTAAAGGTTGCCTGGTGTTTTGCTGACCTTCATCATCTCAACTTTTTATGCTGATTTCTATGATTTTCTATGTTTGTATTATTACTATTTTTACAAGCGTAGTTTCAGGCTGGTTGGATGTTACTGTAATAGTTTTTTTCTTATTCGTGTGCCAGGCCCTGTATTTAAGGCATCAAAATAAGAATAGGAATAGTAAAATAAAAAATATCCAACTCAATAACATCTGGAAAGACAGAAGCATGACCAACAGCTCTTAAGATCAAAATTCTAAAATGTCTGATCTCGCCAGTTATGCCATATCGCTGTGAAGCCTGGACATACAGAAGAGCAAATAAAACTAAGACTATCGAAGCAGCAGACATGTGGTTCTACAGGCGACTTGTTAGAATGAAATGGACCGATAAAAGAACAAATGAAAGCGTTTTGAATGAACTCACAGTCCAACGTCAACTACTGGCAAAAACCAACAAAAGAAAATTGAAACATCGGCCATGTAATCCGCAACACCAACACAAACTTTAGGAGAACAGTTTTACAAGGAAAAGTATAAGCCAAGAGAAATCCGGGCAGACCACCCACCTCTGTATGAATGAACAACATCAACATCAGAGGTCTGAAGGCTTGCGAAGTGGTACGTTAAAGTCAGGACCGGAGTAAATGACTGATAGTCATTGTGACTTCTGGTGCGGCGACTACCACCGAACTCCATGACGCTGACGGTGAAAGGAATATCTCTGATTATCTGAAAATCAACAATTCGTTCCAAGATTCTGGGTTTGGGTTTGCATTCCCCGCGATTTTGTCCAAACGTATACTAGTAAACTATGAACATGACACAGCCCTGTTTCATTCCGGATGTTACTTCAAACCAGTCAGTGAGTTTCGCTGGTCACAGTGTGTGGTGGATTGCACTCATGCTGTTTGTTTAGATGACTCTTGTGTTGTCTAAAAGCAAATCTTTGATGTGCTACAGATCTACCACTTTCTATAGCATGTGTCTCCTTATCTATTCATTTTTTTCCTGGTCTAGAAAGACAAGGTTCCGTTCTTTATCATGCTTTTTCACAAAGTTGTCTTTAAGCAAAAAGATGATAATAATAACAGTGATGATGATGATGATAATAATAATAGTAACAATAATAACGATAATAACGACGATGATAATAATAATAATAATAATAAATAAATAAATAAAAAGAGTGTCTGTGCATCCTTTTTCCTCTCTTGACCCCCATCTGTGCATCACTCAATACATTTGTAACCGACAGACTGACTTTTACCTTCACTATTAATCTTCAATGCTGGAAGAGGAAGAAGGCTGCAGGTTAGAGTTTTCTTCAGGTTTCCCCCCTTCTTTTGAATGGTTCATCAGCTCAGGTGTTTTATCGCCATGATTAGAACGCAGGGGTTGTATGGTCAATCTTGTACGATCCATGTCTTTTTAAGCGGGCTGGCTTGACCCCAGCATCATCCCGCAACATAAAAGTTGGCTTCTTTGCTGCCTATCCTTATGGTATCTCAATCATTCTGTTGGTGTCAGAGTTTCATAGGTCAGTGTCTTTCCTCTCCCCATTCAAGACCTTGTAAGCGCATAGGCTGAAGCAAAGCAGGATCGAGGAGTTTTGCCAGGTAATTGCAGGCAGATCTGGGTGTCTGGCATATCGAATTATCCGAGCGTGACGAATCATTCTTGAACAAATTCCCAACTCCAAATTCCAAACTCAGCGACCTTCATTTGCTCTCAGTGTCTCCTATGTGTATCTCATGCTTTGGTCTCTTGAGCCAGAACTAAGCAAACTAGAACTGAAGAGAGACCACAAGGGCCACCTTTATCAATACCAGAGGACCATTACAGATTACAAACATTAACATATAGACCTCTGAAAGTAATGGACAGAATGTTGAAAAACGGGGTCCCTTTCAGCTCTCCGTTAGTCCATAGGCCTACTGGTTCGAATGAAAGTTAAACTATAGTCAAGGTTCACTACCCTGTCAAACCACTCTGTATGTAGTGTATTTCTGGTCCGTCTTGTACACTTTGCTCAGTACGGTCCGGACATTCCATGCACAAAAGGTCAGAGGGGTTTTCATTCTTTGTTTCCTGTTTCCTTTCTTCCTGCCTTTTTTGTTTTGTTTTGATTTTCTTTTTCGTTGTTATCGATATCAACGGGCCGATACCAGGCTTGGCAATTATCAACAGCAACGTTTAGACAATGACAGTAATGTACAGAATGTCGTCAGATGGCAATTATACATAACATTTTTACAGTGACAACAATGTACAGAATGTATTCAGCTGGCAATTATACGCAACAACATTTAGACAATGACAGTAATGTACAGATGTCGTCAGATGGCAATTATACACAACAACATTTAGACAATGACAACAATGTACAGAATGTCGTCAACTGGCAATTAACACAACATTTAGACATGACAACAATGTACAGAATGTCGTCAACTGGCAATTACAATCAACAACATTAGACAATGACAACATGTACAGAATGTCATCAATTGGCAATTACAATCAACAACATTTAGACAATGACAACAATGTACAGAATGTCGTCAACTGGCAATTACAATCAACAACATTTAGACAATGACAACAATGTACAGAATGTCGTCAACTGGCAATTACAATCAACAACATTTAGACAATGACAACAATGCACAGAATGTGTCAGCTGGCAATTACAATCAACAAATTTAGACAATGACAACAATGTACAGAATGTCATCAATTGGCAATTATACACAACATTTAGACAATAACAACAATGTACAGAATGTCGTCAACTGGCAATTACAATCAACAACATTCAGACAATGACAGTAATGTACAGAATGTCGTCAGCTGGCAATTACAATCAACAACATTTAGACAATGACAACAATGTACAGAATGTCGTCAGCTGGAAATTACAGACAACAACATTAGACAATGACAACAATGTACAGAATGTCGTCAGCTGGAAATTACAGACAACAACATTTAGACAATGACAACAATGTACAGAATGTCGTCAACTGGCAATTACAATCAACAACATTTAGACAATGACAGTAATGTACAGAATGTTGTCAGCTGGCAATTACAATCAACAACATTTAGACAATGACAACAATGTACAGAATGTCGTCAGCTGGCAATTACAATCAACAACATTTAGACAATGACAACAATGTACAGAATGTCGTCAACTGGCAATTACAAACAACAACATTTGACAATGACAGCAATGTACAGAATGTCGTCAGCTGGCAATTACAATCAACAACATTTAGACAATGACAACAATGTATAGAATGTCGTCAGCTGGCAATTACAATCAACAACATTTAGACAATGACAACAATGTACAGAATGTTGTCAGCTGGCAATTACAAACAGTAACATTTCAACCCTTGTCATGACAGTAATGTATAGAATGTCGTCAGCTGGCAGTTACAAACAGCAACATTTAGACAATGATAACAATGTACAGAACGTCATCAGCTGGAAATTATACACAACATTTAGACAATGACAACAATGTAAAGAAACGTCATCAGCTGGAAATTATACACAACATTTAGACAATGACAACATGTAGAGAATGTTGTCAGCTGGCAATATCAACAACAACATTTAGACTCTTGCCATGACAGTTATGTACTTCTGTACAACATTTAGACAATGATAACAATGTACAGAACGTCATCAGCTGGAAATTATACACAACATTTAGACAATGACAACAATGTAAGAAACGTCATCAGCTGGAAATTATACACAACATTTAGACAATGACAACAATGTAGAGAATGTCGTCAGCTGGCAATTACAATCAACAACATTCAGACCCTTGACACTAATGTACAGAACGGCATCGGAAAGACAGGGTCACTTTCCTCTGTTCAATAGTCCTGACAGGTATGAGCGTATAGTACTGTGTAGTCAAGCCATTTTTAGTTTAGTAAACTTTAGGGTGTCGGGAATTAAGTGCCAAAACACTTGTTTGACCGGATTTCTCCTCTCAAAACCTTCTGCTGTCCGCCTCTACTCACTTTCTTGCTGTAGGTTCGAGCGTCAAGTGTTGCAGCTTCGTCAAATTTGAAGCACCCCTGTCCTGTTCGTATTGGGTGTTTTTTGTTTGTTTGTTTGTTTTGTTTGTTTGTTTGTTTGTTTGGTGTTGTGTTGTGTTGTGTGTGTGTGTGTGTGTTGTATTGTGTGTGTTTGTGTTGTGTGTTGTGTGTGTGTGTGTGTGTGTGTGTGTGTTGTGTGTGTGTGTGTGTGTGTGTGTGTGTATGTGTGTGTGTGTGTGTGTGTGTGCGATGTGTGTGTGTCTATGTGTGATGTGTGTGTGTGTTGTGTTATGTGTGTGTGTGTGTTTGTGTTGTGTGTGTCGTGCGTGCGTGCGTGCGCGCGCGCGCGCGTATGTGTGTGTGTGTGTGTGTGTGTGCATGCTTTCTCATGCATTACGATCTTGGCTAGCTTATTTCCACAACTGTGTCTCGTAGGTATCTCTACCCAGTGTCCATGTAGGCCTACATGTATGTATAGGGGAGAAACGGGAGGGAGAGAGGAGAAGAGGGGGTACAGTGTGCGGTCAACTGTAGATGAAAACTGAAGGGAGGGGATACAGTTAATGGGGTAGCGTGCAGTCAATGGTGGGCTCATTTGTAAGTGCAATCCCTTTCCACCGCCTGAACAATGTGGCAACAAGGTGTGGTCAATCCCCGCGTGTGGCGTAATGGTTGGCCTGCTGGTTGTCACATCAATAACTGTACTGCTTGTATGCACAACCTACGTTCATGTTTTTTGCCAGTTGATTACGATGGAAGGCAACGGGAAACCACCATCGTATATTCCCTCGATACTCATGGCCAGTCGAAAGAAGAATCGGCCAAGCTAAAACAGCATTAAAAACAAACAAACAAACAAACAAACAAACAAACAAACAAACAAACAAACAAACGAACGAACGAACGAACGAACGAACGAAAAAAGGTTCTTACCAACGAATGCCTATCAGTTAACATCAGGATCAGAATTGTACACTATTATATAAAAATCGATACTGCTGTACGGATGTGAAGTATGGACAGTCAACACACGTAATCTGAACAAGACTGAGGCAGCTTAAATGTGGTTTCTAAGAAGAATGTTGAGAGTTCCATGGACAGCAAAGAAAACAAATGAGACAGTTCCTGAAAGAGGCACTCACAAAATATTAAAGAAGATTAGGAAAAGACAAGCAACATTTATAGGACATTTCATGAGGCAAGAGAATTTAGAGTCACGACGGAAAAGCTGGAGGGATAAAGAGCACTAGGTAGATCCAGGGAAAAATATTGGACGGATCTGCGGAGTTGCTGAAGACAGAGAGGTGGGAGATATACTTGCAGCGACAAGGGATAGATTCGTATGGAGGGTCACGATCGCCAACGCCATGCGGCAGGGCACTTGATGATGATGATGGTGATGATGATGACTGTCTGTCCCAGATATGTTTATACTCAGGCATCTTCTCTCTTTTTCTGTTCCCTGTATCTGTGTTTAGTCTGCTATATAAAAAAAAGGCCTGCCCTGGCCGGGATCGCCGTCATCGCCACATCCCTGAGTGAAGTTTGGGGTTTGGAGTTTGTTCAAGTGAAATTCATCGCACTCAGACAATTCCATATGTGCTCTATACCCGAATGTGCCAGTGATTATCAGGCAGGCTTCTTGAGAGTGCACAAAATCCTGTGACTAGGTGCTCTAATTTCTCTTGCCTCATGAAATGTTCCTGTAAATATTGCTTGTCATTTCCTAATCTTCTTCATTAATGTTGTTTTTGTGTTTGCCTCTTTCAAGACTGTTTCATTTGTTTTCTTTGCTGTCCATGGAGCTTTTAACATTCTTCTAAGAAACTGTATTTCGGCTGGGACAGACAATAGCAGTGGAAAACAGAACTAAAACTGAAGTCTTGAAATGGAGCGTGTTGAGAAAATACAGAGACATCTTTCTAGACGAGCACCTCCCCATCGGTCTAAAAATGAATGTCTTCAACCAGCCGGTCTTACCAACAATGACATATGGATGCCAAACGTGGTCTCTGACAAAAGCAACAGCGTAGAAGCTCAAAACAAGCCAACGAGCAATGGAAAGGAAAATACTAAGCATTAAATTAAAAAATAAAATCCGAAACGCTACCATTAGTAAAAGAACCAAAGCGACAGACATTGCTGAACATGTCACGAAACCCGAATGGAAATCTGCTGGGTACATCGCTCGCATAAAAGACGACAAAAGATGGACGATCAGAAGCACAGAATGGCAGATAATAGAGAGGGAGCCAAGGTCAGGTGGAAGACTGAAAAGTCGTTGGAAGAGATGACATCAGGTGGCTACAAAGAGCAACGTAGTCAAGGACGGCAAAAAACAGAAAGGTGGAGCACTCTGGAAGAGGGCTACGTCCTACGTTGACAGGACATAACCAAAGAAAGAAAGAAAGAAAACAAAGGGGGGGGGGGGGGAGACAAAACAAAACGATTGTGGCCGAGACCACAAAAACCTTGTAACAAAACGGCGGCTCCCAATGAGGCGTTAGCCTTAGCCAGCCTGGCAGTCTAGTAGTAGAAGGCACGGCGCTGGTTAGACACCCGTCCGCTCTCACCCCATTCCTACACCCCGCTCACTCGCTCACTCACTCTCACCCACACTCGCTCAAGGTCTCCATAGCTACTTCAAGAAACACGACATCAAGGCGGTGTGTGTACACTAACCCAAACTAGCACCGAGAGGAATTCTCCCAACCACCACTATCACTACGACAACAGCTTCTGGGACTTACTGGTCTCGCCAGCGAGTATTTTTTATCAATCAATCAACGGCTGTCTTCTGCGGTACTAGCAAGGTCAGTTTGTCCCTTTTTCACCGTTTCCGTTTCTTTCTGAGATATACAGTACAGCTGCGCTTGTAGCTTTTAGCGGGTTTCATGGGCGTGCCTGTGTCACTGGATTGCATAGAAATGTTATTCCATTAAATCCTTGTTGTGTTTGGTGTGCATAAATGGTAACACTAGATTGCATAGAAATGTTATTCCATTAAATCCTGTTGTGTTTGGTGTGTAAAGGTCACTAGATTGCATAGAAATGTTTATTCCATTAAATCCTGTTGTCTTTGGTGTGGAAAGAGTGGAGATTTTCCCAAATCTCCCAATCAAGATATCTCCAGACTTGCTAGTGCCGGAAACCACTTTTTGGGGGGAATACGTGCGCAGAATTTCAAATTAAATACGCACGTTAAAGACTCTGTAAGCCATATTAGTATTTGGTGGCTTATGAAAACACGAAAACGTACAGCATGCATGCTTATCTTTATTTATGGACTATGACTGCCTAAATGCCGGGCTGGTAAAACCAAAAACAGAGCCACCACCACCACCACCACCACCACCACACCACACAAAAACAATAACAACCACCACCACCGCCACCACCACAACAACAACAACAACAACAACACTGGAAACGACCATACACATAACAGCCTCTTATAGCATATTCGACTGCAAGTGGGGATGGCCAGCCCACGAACGAAAAAAGAAAAAAAAATGTGTAGATTAAGATCTTTTTTTTTTTTTTTTAGCTTGTTTGGAGTATGCTTTAGAAATTGTTTATGGGGGATTCATCGTATTCGGGCAGTTCCATATGCACTCCACCCCATCTATCAGCAGACGCCTTCAGCCTGTGCAAAACCCTATGCGCTGGAAAGGCTTTGAAATGGGGTAGGTCTGGGGAAAGATAAGGGACCTATCAACCACTAGAAAGTGGCACAACCAGAGTGATTGGAATATTCAGATGATGAGAGGGGGAAGCCAACAGGTTAGTGTTTATGTTGTGGGTCTTTCGTTTTCCCTCTCTCTCTCTTTCTCTCTCTCTGTCTCTCTCTCTCTTCTTGTCTCTCTCCTTCTGTCTCTCTCGCTCTCTGTCTCTCTCGCTCTCTCTCTGTCTGCTCTGTCTGTCTGTCTGTCTCTCTCTCTCTGTCTCTCTCTCTTTTCTCTCTGTGTGTCTCTCTCTGTGTCTCTCTCTCTGTGTCTCTCTCTCTGTCTCTCTCTGTGTCTCTCTCTCCTGTCTCTCTCTCTCTCTGTCTCTCTCTCTCTGTCTCTCTCTCTCTGTCTCTCCTCTCGTCTCTCTCTCTCTCGTCTCTCTCTCTCGTCTCTCTCTCTGTTCTCTCTCTCTCCCTCTCTCTCTCTCTCTCTGTTTCTCTCTGTCTGTCTGTCTGTCTCTCTCTTTGTCTCTCTCTCTCTCTGTCTCTCTCTCTCTATGTCTCTCTCTCTATGTCTCTCTCTGCGTCTCTCTCTCTCTGTGCTCTCTCTGCTCTCTCTGTGTCTCTCGCTCTCTCTCTGTCTCTGCTCTCTCTCTCTCTCTGTCTGTGTGTGTGTCTCTCTGTCTCTGTCTCTGTCTGTCTGTCTCTCTCTCTCTCTCTCGCCTCTGTCTGTCTGTCTGTCTCTTTCTGTCTTGTCTCTCTCTCTCTCTGTCTCTCTCTCTCTCTCTTTTAATAACATGTACGAGTTGATGTAATGGGCAAGATGAAAACCTTTTGACTCCTGCACATCATCCACAAGCACCCTGCGTTACCAACCTTGCTAGCAAAGCAAAAACTTAACCTTTTGACTCCCTTACCCTTTGTGCCAGTTCCTTCAAGAAGCTGGTGGATAGGATGAGG
>CM060315.1:16959233-16964233 GCA_030674185.1 Monoplex corrugatus | reverse complement strand
ATATTGTATGTATGTATGTAAATGATATGTGTATATATAGATATGTAATATGTGTATAGTATGTATGTATATATGTGTAATGTAATGTATGTATACTGTAATGTAATTAAGATATGTATATAGTTAATGTATGTACATGAATGAAAATGTACTATGTATGTAAGTATGTATAATATGTAACATGTAATGTATGATATGAAATATGTAATAAGTATGTATTATGTAAATCATGATAATAATATAATGAATATACTGTATAGATAATGTAATGATAATTAATGTAATGAATGTAATGTATATATAAGTAAGTATTATAGAATATGCTAATGTATGTAATAATTACATAATAACATGTAATGACAAGTCAATTATAATGAGACATCATACAATGAAATGACTACTGATCATGACAAGTACATACATAGTCATAAAATGTACATAATGTACATACAATTACTACATACATGTACAGACATGAAGACATAATGACATACAGTGACACATATATCAATACATACAGAAATAGAAAATACTTACATACTAGTACATACTAGTACAGCATACATACATACTGACATAACATTACATACGATACACAGTTACATACATCACATACAAATCAACATACATCAGACATGCATACAGATATGTACATACATACAATACACATATACATACATACATACATACACTATACATACATACATACATACACATAACATGACATACATACATACACATATACATACAGACATACACACACATATACATACATACATACATACACAGATACATACATACATACATAACATACAACATACATACAGACACAATACATACATACACACATAAAAACATACATACATACACAGATACATACATACATACATACACATATACATACATACATACATAACCATACATACTAACAACATACACATATACATACATACATACATACACATATACATACATACATACATACACATAACATACATACATACACACATATACATACATACATACATACACATATACATACATACATACATACACAATACTACATACATACATACACATATACATACATACATACAACACATATACATACATACATACACACATATACATACATACATACATACACATATACATACATACATACATACACATATACATACATACATACACATATACATACATACATACACATATCATACATACATACATACACATAAATACATACATACATACACATATACATACATACATACATACACATATACATACATACATACATACACATATACATACATACATACATACACATATACATACAATACATACACATATACATACATACAAACTAACATATACATACATACATACATACACATATACATACATACATACACATATACATACATACATTACACATATACATACATACATACATACACATACAGACCATACATACACATACAACATACATACACATATACACATACATACATACACATATACATACATACATACTACACATATACATACATACATACAAACATATACATACATACATACACATATACATACAATACATACACATATACATACATACATACATACACATAACATACATACATACATACACATATACATACATACATACACAACTACATACATACATACATACACATATACATACATACATACATACACAGTACATACATACATACACTATACATACATACATACTACACATATACATAATACATACATACACATATACATACATACATACATACACAATATACATACATACATGACACATATACATACATTACATACACATATACATACATACATACATACACATATACATACATACATACAATACACATATACATACATACATACTACCAATATACATACATACATACACAATCATACAACATACATACATACACATATACATACATACATACACATAACATATACATACATACCATAACATACATACATACATACACATTACATACATACATACAACTACAATATCACATACATACATACATACATACACATACAGACACATACATACACATATACATACATACATACATACACATATACATACATACATACATACCCATAACATACATACATACATACACATAACATACATACATACATACACATATACATACATACATACATACACATAACATACATACATACAATACACATAACATACATACATACATACACATACCAACATACATACATATACATACACATATACACTATACATACATACACATATACATACATACATCATCACATATACATACTTACATACATACACATATACAACATACAATACACATATACATACATACATACATACACATATACATACATACATACACTAACATACATACAACATACACAAACATACATACATACATACACATATACATCACATACATACACATTACATACATACATACATACACATATACATACATACATACATACACATATACATACAACATACATACACATATACATACATACATACATACCATTATACATACAACATACACATAACATACATCATACATACACATATACATACATACATACCACTATACATACATACATACATACACATATACATACATACATACAACACATATACATACATACAACATACACATATACACTACATACATACATACAAATACATACATACATACACATACATACATACATCACATACACATAACATACATACATACACATATACATACATACATACATACACATATACATATACAGATACCTACACTAGATACATACATACCATACACATACATACATACACATACACATATAACATACATACATACACACATATACATACATACATACATACACATATACATACATACATGACAACCAATATACATACATACATACATACACATATACATACATACATACATACACATATACATACATACATACATACACATATACATACATACATACATACACATATACATTACATACCATACACATTACTACATACATACATACATACACATATACCATACAATAACATACATACACATAATACATACATACAGTACATACACATATACATACATACATACATACACATATACATACATCACATTACATACAACATCATACATACCATACAATACACCATTACATACATACATACACATATCATACATACATCACATATAACATACATACATAAACACATATACATACATACATACATCAAAATACATACATACATACATACACATATACATACATACATACATACACATATACATACATACATACATACACAATAGACATACATACATACATACACATATACATACATACATACATACACATATACATACATACATACATACACATATACATACATACATACATACACATACACATACATACATACATACAACATATACAACATAAACATACATACACATATCATACAACATATACACATACATAACATACATACATACACATATACATACATACATACATACACATATTACATACATACATACATACACATACATACATACATACATAACCAGTACATACATACATACATACATACATGACATACATACATACATACAGACATACATACATACATACATACATAACACACCACATACACACCCCCCCACACTTCCACCCACACATCCCTGCCCATCCCACCCATCCCTATCACCATACCGACCAATCCCACCAACACCCTACCCAAGACATCGTGTATATCCATCTTACACCATCCACACCACCATCCATGTGCTCTGCCAGCCCCCCAACGAATCTATCTTATTGTACGCTGCAAGTACATATTGCCACCTCTACGTCTTCATCAACTCTGCAGTACCATCCAAATTTCTCCCCGGTCTACCTAGTGCTCTTTTTCCCTCCAGCTTTCCTGTTGTAACTAGGTGCTCGAATTTCTCTTGCATCATAAAATGTCCTATACCCTAATCTTCTTCATTGAATGTTCTTTTTTGTGTTTGGGTCTTTCAAGACTGTCTCGTTTGTTTTCTTTGCTGTCCATGGAACTCTTAACACTCTTCTTAGAAATCACATTTCAGCTGCCTCAATCTTGTGACTTTGCGTGTTGGCTGTCCACGCTTCACATCCGCACAACAGTACTGGTTCTATGTAACACTTGTAACACTGAAGCACTCCCTTCCTGATGTTAATTCATAGGCATTAGTTGGTAAGGACGCTTTTCATTTTTTAACATATGCTTGATACGTGTAGAAATCTTTCCACTTAATTAAAGACAGGTCGTAGAACACAATATTCGTTCGTGTGGCTGAGCCAGCACTTACGACATGAAAAACACAACAGTCAACAACACTCTCTATGTTTGTGGACATATGTGGAATGTAAAGCAGGGATTACAGATGTGGCTTGGCCTGTGTACAGACCCGGTTGGGCACATGTCCAAAACTAATGCTGTGACGTGCTGTGAACAACAAACAGTTTTGTTCAGTGTCAAAGCCCGACCCGTCTTTTTAACTCTCCTAGTCTATAGTGTCTGACATTCTGGCAGGGAGGACTTAAATTGTGTTCCGACAATCAAACAGAACGCTTTAACTTGTTGACCTGCACTACAACTATCCGCATGCAATCTTTAATCCTTTGACTCCCGCACCCTATCTAGCAGCTGCAAAAACATAATCCTTTTGACTCCCTCGCCCTATCCACCAGCTTTCTGGAAACTGGTGGATGGGTTGAGGGAGACTGATGGTTAAGTTGTGCTTTGCTTGCATGGCTGACAATACAGGTTGCTGGTGGACTGGGTGCGGAAGTCAAAGAGTTAAGTTGAGCACAACGTCTCAGTCATACCTACTGTGACAGAAGTGAATTGGAATGTAGTTTTTGTACGAGGCCTGTTTGACGTAGAGGTA
>CM060315.1:16924233-16949233 GCA_030674185.1 Monoplex corrugatus | reverse complement strand
GAGAGAGAGAGAGAGAGAGAGAGAGAGAGAGAGAGAGAGAGAGAGAGATCTTCAGCAGGCCAGAAGGCACACGGATCGACTCGTTTTTCGTCCCCTTACGAAGGGCTAATCGTTCAGTTTGATTTTACAGCCAAATTAAGGAGGAAAGTCGAGACCTCAACTGGAAACGAGCCCTGGAACCTGGAGTTTAGTTATTGACAGGCGAACGTCTGAACCATTCTGCCACTCTTCTCCCTGCATAAAGACTAGAAATACACAAGTTCACACTATCTGTCGTTCGTCGGCCTCTTTACATCTCAGGAGATGATAGTCTGCACCGGGAGGCGTTGTGGTCATGACGTGCACTTTTTGCTGTGGCTGTGCAGGCCGATTCTTGAGTGGCAATCTCTGTCACATCTGCCACATACAAACTGAGTCGCTATTGTCTGGTTTCTGGAACGTTGCTTGCGAAGAGCCCTTTTCTCATCTGCGCTTTCTGCTCTCCTCCTCTCCGCGTTCACAACGCCTTGCTGAACGGCTGTCCGCCACGCTGCCCTGGCTTCCGCCAGAGTCTCCCAAGAGCTTCTGAGGTCCCTTAGAGGGAGACACAAAGAAACAAAGAGAGAGATAGATCACTGCACATATGCACATAGAGAGAGAGAGACAGACAGACAGACAGAGACAGAGAGACAGAGACACAGAGAGAGAGACATAGAGAGACAGTGAGAGAGAGAGAGAGAGATCACTGCACATATGCACATAATGAGAGAGAGAGAGAGAAATAGACAGAGAGAGATCAATGCCTATATGTACAATGAGAGAGAGAGAGACAGAGAGAGAGTGAGACAGAGAGAGAGAGAGAGAGAGCTGCACATATGCAAATAATGAGAGAGAGACAGAGAGAGGGAGAGACAGAGACAATGTGACGGAGAGACAGACAGACAGACAGACAGAGAGACAGACAGACAGAGAGACAGACAGACAGACAGAGAGATCAATGCACATATGCACATTAATGTCCACACAGTGCGCGATTTTATTTTCACCGATACGTGCATGAAAGGAAAGGGAAGTGTGTTTGTGTAAGGGATTCACTTGCTAGAGGACGTAAAAGTTCTTTTAAAATTCTTTGTGAACAGAACGGTCCCTTGATGTGTCAAATTCAGCCTGTCAAATACTGTTGACAGTATCGGCTGAACAGTAGGCGCTACTAAGCCAAGGCTTCGACCAAACCGCGCACAAAAAAGAAATCGTAATACGCTTACAGGCCCACAACGTTATCGTGGCTGGGGTGGTCGAATGGATCAGCAGAAAGTCGTGTGATTGATTGATTTGGTTCAGATTTTTACGTCGACACCCACCTCAGGTGACATGGCCGACGTGGATAACCATCCCAGGGAAAAGGGGGGAAGGGGGGCCTACCTAATCCTATACTGATACCACCAGAACAACAATGATGTTAAGATGGGACAGTGAGAAGGCCAGTTTTAATGTAGCGCACCCCGGGATTCGAACCCACAACATTAGCATGTGAGTCCGACGCTCAAACCAACTGAGCTGCTGGGGCCCGCAAAAAGTCGTTATTAATCCTATATCCACCTACCCAACCCCATTCCTCCGTGGTGATGCCGAGGGCTCTTTCAGTATAAACAGTATCCCCACCTTCCGGAACTTCTGTGCTAGAAATATCCTCTTTTCTGTTACTATCTTTGTTTCTTTCATCCTTCTTTGCTTTCTGTCATTTCTTCCTATTATTTTCTGCCTTGCTGGTCCATTCACCTGTATGTGTTCGATAAAGTCTTACATACTTTTCGGATTGATAATTGGGTACATGTATTAAGTGAATTTTTGGCTCTAGGGAAGTTAGATACGCGGAAGCAATTTCAGGTAATTTAGACCCGTTTTTATACGTTTTATTGTCCTTAGTTATGTTTCAACTTGTGTTTTTTAGATCCCAAATGCGATAAATTGGACGGAGTAGTCAACGCCAGGGGATCTCCTTAGATTATGTGCGGGAATGCATTGATATGAGTATTTCAATTTCTTTTCCTTTTTTTTTTTCCTGTTGAAGTATTGTGTATGTTTTAAAAAGGTCATAGCCCTGATATGGCTGTACGCTGTCGGCTGGGCTTTAAACAAAAATAACAATAACAAATTGCAATAATCCACCCCACCCATCCACATATTTTACCCCCGATTTTACTCAGATGCGTGTATCATCACATTTCGCCCCTCATTCAGCAGGTGGTATGTTGCTGTTCTGTTTGCATACTCCGTGTGCGGCGGGAGTGCACTGCTGGAGTGTTTTCGTGTTTCTATAGGCCACGGACCGGATTTGAGGTTGATTGATTGATTGATCTGGTTCAGTTTTTATGTTGACACCCAACTCAAGTGATATGGCCGACGGGGATAACCATCCCAGGGAAGGGGGACTTATCTAATTCTATACTGACACCACCAGAACAACAATGATGTTAAGATGGGACAGTGAGAAGGCCAGTTTTAATGTAGCGCACCCTGGGATTCGAACCACAACCATTAACATGTGAATCCGACGTTCAAACCAACTGAGCTACTGGGGCCCACAAAAAGTCGTGTGGTAGAACATCAATCCTATATATATCCACCCACCCACCTCCACTCCTCCGTGGTGATGCCGAGGGCTCTTTCAGTATGAATAATATCCCCACCTTCTGGAAATTCTGTGCTAGACATTTCCTCTTTTCTGTCACTGTCTTTGTTTTGTTTCTTTCTTCCTCCTTTGCTTTCTGTCAGTCATTTCTTCCTATCACTTCCTGCCTTGCTGGTGCATTCACCTGTGTGTCTTCGATAAAGTCTTACATACTTTCTCTTAGGATTAATAACTGGGTATATGTATTAAATGCATTTTTGGCTTTAGGAAAGTGAGGTATGCGGAAACCATTTCAGGTAATTTAGGCCCGTTTTTATGTTTTAGTGTCCTTAGTTATGTTTCAGCTTGTATTCAGGTATGTTTTTTTTAAATCCCCTGCGCGATTAATTGGACGGAGTGGTCAACGCCAGGGGCATCTCCTTAGATTATGTGCGGGAATGCATTCACATGTCTACTTAATTTTCTTTTCCTTTTTTTCCCTGTCGAAGTATTGTGTATGTTTTAAAACGGTTATAGCCCTGATATGGCTGTACGATGTCGGCTGGGCTTTAAACAAAAATAACAATAACAAATAACAATAACCCCCACCCATCCACCACCCCCACCCCCCCACCCCACCCCCAATTTTACTCGGATGCGTGTATCATCACATTTCGCCCCACATTCTGCGGGTGGTATGTTGCTGCTCTGTTTGCATATATAGCCTATATATATATATATATATATATATATATATATATATATATATATATATATATATATATATATATATATATACCGGTACTCCGTCTGCGGCGGGCGTGCACTGTTAGTGTATTTTCGTGTTTCTATCGGCCACGGGCCGGATTAGAGTACCTCTTACGGGCATACTTCATTTCTGTTTGCGTATACACTCGAGGTGAGTGTAGCACACACATGTTGACGTCCTTTACCCTGACGTCTACTTCTACTCACTTGACTATGGCGAAGAAGCCTTAACTCTTTGACTCCCACACCCTTGCCACTAACAGCAAAAACTTAACCCTTTGACTCCCACACCCTTGCCGCTAACAGCAAAAACTTAACCCTTTGACTCCCACACCCTTGCCACTAACGGCAAAAACTTAACCCTTTGACTTCCACACCCTTGCCACTAACAGCAAAAAAATTAACCCTTTGACTCCCTCATCCTATCTACTAGCTTCCTGCACGAAGCTGGTGGGTAAGGTGAGGGAATCAAAGGGTTAAGTTTGCAGGAAGCTGGTGGATAGGATGAGGGAGTCAAAGGGTTGTTGTTTTTTTTACTAGGACATCTACTCACTTGACTATCGCGAAGAAGCCTGAACCCTTTGACTCCCACACCCTACCCACGAACAGCAAAAACTTAACCCTTTGACTCCTTCACCCTATCCACCAGCTTCCTGCAGGAAGCTGGATAGGATGAGGGAGTCAAAGGGTTAAGTTTTTGCTGTGCTAGCGTGGTTGACAATGCAGGATGCTGGTGAACAGTGCGCGAGAGTCAAAGGGTTAAAGTGTAGCGCTGTCGTGTCCATTAAAAAATTAAGATCAAGAAGATAGACAGCAAAGAGGGGTCATATCCCTATACGTCGCTGGAGAGTAGAATGGGGGTGGGGGGTAGATGCCTACTTTTCTCGGGTCTGCTGTCTGAGAGCGAGTCCCACTTCATTCCCTCACTGTCCTGTTGCGTCCTAAACAAATTAAGATCAAGAAGATAGACAGGAAAGAGAGCTCACAATCATATACGTCGCTGGGGGGAGTGGAATGGGGGTAGGGTGGGTGAGGGGGGGGGGGTGGATGCCTCCTTTTCTCGGGTCTGCTTTCTGAGAGCGAGTCCCACTTCATTCCCTCACTGTCCTGTGGCGTCCTAAACAAATTAAGATCAAGAAGATAGACAGGAAAGAGAGCTCAAAACCCTTTTCGTCGCTGGGGAGTGGAATGGGGGTAGGGTGGGGGAGGGGGGTGGATGCCTCCTTTTCTCGGGTCTGCTTTCTGAGAGCGAGTCCCACTTCATTCCCCCACTGTCCTGTCGCGTCCGTTGAAACAAATTAAGATCAAGAAGATAGACAGGAAAGAGCTTATATACGTCGCTTGGGAGTGGAATGGGGGTGGGATGAGGGTGGGGGGTAGATGCCTCCTTTTTGGGGGCCTGCTTTCTTACAGCGAGTCCCACTTCATTCCCTCACTGTTCTACCGCGTCCATTTGAAAAAAAAAAAAAAAAAAAAAGAGAGAGAGAGAGAGAGCTCATAACCCTATACGTCGCTGGAGAGTGGGATGGGACAGGGGAAGGTAGGTAGATACCTACTTATTGTCGAGTCTGCTTTCTGACAGTGAGTCGCACTTCACTCCCGCACTGTCCTGTTGCGTCCATTTAAACAAATTAAGATCAAGACGATAGACAGGAAAGAGAGCTCAAAACCTTTTTCGTCGCTGGGGAATGAAAAGAGGGGATGGGGTGGATACCTCCTTATTCGCGGGTCTCTCTGAGAGCAAGTTCCACTTCATTCCCTCACTGCTTTGCCTTCTCCAACCCCGAAAATTGGCATTCGCGGCAGAGTGGATTGGAAGATACACGCACAAAGTTTCGAGAGCTGGACCCAAAAAGTTATTGTTATTGTTATTGGTATTGTTATTGTTATTTTTGTTTAAAGCCCAGCCGACCGTGTAGAGCCATATCAGTGCTATAACCATTTCAAAATATATAGGCCTACTTCAACAGGGGAAAAAAGGAAAAGAAATTAACTACACATATCAATGCATTCAAGTACATAATCCAAGGTGATGCCTCTGGCGTTGACCACTCCGTCCAGTTTATCACACAGGGGATTTAAAAAACATACCTCGAATACAAATTTAAACGTAACGGGACACCACACACATTAAAAAAATGGCCTAAATTACCTAAAATTGCTTCTGCATATCTCATTTCCCTAGAGCCAAAAATGCACTTAATACATTACCCAATTACCAATCCTAAAAAAAAGTGAGATTTTATCGAACACATACGAGTGAATGAACCTGCTAGCAGAAGATGATAGGAAAAAAGACAGAAAGCAAAGGAACAAGGCAGAAACAAGGAGAGTGACAGAAAAGAGGAAATTTCTAGCACAGAATTTCCAGGAGGTGGGGATACTATTTATACTGAAAGAATCACCGGCATTCCACGGGGGGCCCCAAAAAGTACACTCAGACTGGAAATTCACAACTCTCTTTCTACATCAACCAGGCCACCAGCCCGTAACGGTCGAGAGTAATAATTTTGTGATTGACATCGTTCTCACCACCTGTGAAGTCTGCTAAAATTCTTTTTTGTACTGACCTCAGGAAACAAACAACAAGCAAGCAAGCAAAAAATAAATAAATCATGATAATGATGATGAAGACTTTCGTAAAATCAGTTCATTTTTTGTTTGTGTTTGTCCATCCATCCATCCGTCGGTCCATCCATCCATAAATCCCATCCATCCCATCCATCCATTCTTCCATCAATCCATTCACCCATCCAGACATACCATCAACTGGTGCGAACGTTTGTGTGGTATTTCAGATTTGCATGATTTTATTTTTGTTTTGTGTACTGCGAAAGAGGTTAATTAATGCAAGGAATCATTCTGATATTATCAAACTGGTTTTTGATCGAGCGTATACAAATGACAATAATAATCAAAAGCATGGAAGTCTTTTACGTCATTCAAGACAGTTTCCGTTTCCGTTTGAGTTTCTCAAGATGACGTCTCCGCGTTCGGAATGAATTCCATATGCACTAACGTCACAGGTGCCACGTGTATGGTGATCATGGCACAAATTCCTTAAGCCTGCACATAAACCCATGAGCTAGCCAGGTCCTCAGGACCTACCTAGACTATGTTTTAAAACTGTTTCTGGTTTTTATCAGCCTAGCACTGGAATAATCTTGGTATTACATGTACAAGACGTGTGTATGTGTGTATCTTTTCCTTAAAAAAAGGAACATACATATAAAGTAAATAAACAAATAATTAAAGGTCTGATTCACAACACAACTAGCTATTCTGTATAAACTCGTCTCACATGACAGAACCAGCTCCCCCTCCTTCTCAATGCCCAAATGCTCAGCCATCTATCAACTAGGTTAAGCCAATATTTTCTTAATCATCAATAAGTAAGTAGTAAGTAAGTAAGTAAGTAAGTGAATAAGTAAGTAAGCAAGCAAGTTAAGAAGCAAGTAAGCAAGCAAGCAAGCGAGTGAGTGGGTAAGTGAACAAGAAGTACATAAGTAGGTGAATAGATAACTACAAAATAAAGTCTACAGTATGATGATGATCTGTTACAGGACCACCACCGTGCGTGCATACAAATCCCCACCACCACGACTACGACCGAATCTGCCAGCATAACCCTTCTGCTGAATCATCCATGTAAGCTAAAAAGTCTGTGAGCGGATAAACAACGATTGCCAGAAGTGGAAGATGGATTTGACGAAGCAAGACAGGGAGCTGAACCAGATGTGTTGCCAACGTCTGTCAACAGAGGTGAACCCAGTGGAACGCTTCAAGTGCCACGCCCTCAAAAACGGCTGTGGGGGTATCAAGAAAATCGGAAGGTGAGTTTTGTTTGTTTGGTTTTTTTTCTGAGTAAAGTTCTTGTGTGTGTATGTCTGGATTGTATATATATATATATATATATATATATATATATATATATATATATATATATATATATATATATATTTTGTGTTGTGTGTGTGTGTGTGTGTGTGTGGTTGGTTTGTTTCGTTCATTCAGAGAAATGTTCTTAGATGTGTATATGTGTAGGCTGTACAGGTGTGTGTGTGTGTGTGTGTGTGTGTGTGTGTGTGTGTGTGTGTGTGTGTGTGTGTGTGTATACACACGTGTGTGTGTGTGTGTGTGTGTGTGTGTGTGTGTGTGTGTGTGTGTGTGTGTGTGTTCGTTCAGAGAAATGTTCTCACATGTGTGTATGTCTAGACTGTCCAATGTGTGTGTGTGTGTGTGTGTGTGTGTGTGTGTGTGTGTGTGTGTGTGTGTGTGTGTGTGTGTGTACACTGTGTGTGTGTGTGTGTGTGTTTGTGTGTACACGTGTGTGTGTGCGTGCATGCGTGTGTGTGTGTGAGTGTGAGTGAGTGAATGTGTGTGTGTGTGTGTGTGTTTCTTTAGAGAAAAGTTCTTGGATGTGTATTAAGCTGTACAGGTGTGTGGTGTGTGTGTGTGTGTGTGTGTGTGTGTGTGTGTGTGTGTGTGTGTGTGTGTGTGTGTGTGTGCTGTGTCTGTGTCTGTGTCTGTGTCTGTGAGTGTGTTCAGTACTTGACTCTAGACAGTACATTCTGTCAAGTAAAACGCCTGTTTCATCTTTGTTGTTTTTGTTTAGGCTTACCTTTGCAAGGGAAACAACTTTGTTTTCCCTCTCTTGGGATTGCAACAATAGACTTACACGTATTTAGCCTTTGGAGTGAATTAGCATCAATGAGGGGCCTGGAGCAGTGCACTAGAGGTCACTGAACACTTGCCTTCCAAGCTGACTGCGCGAAGTTGCACGAATATGAATCTCAGTCAAGCATTATTTCATGCAAGCGGCCTCTAGTTCTCCCAGCTGTAAATGGGTGGTACCTGACTTTCCTTAAAATATGTGAAAGTGAAGCAGCAACAGAGAGGAGATGAGCAGAGGTCTTGTAATTGAGGTCTCTATCACTTCACTCTCTACAGTTACAGGACAGGTTTTTTTTTTCTTTTCTTACCCTTTTTCTATTTAACCCTTTGACTCCTGCACCCTATCCACCAACTGCAAAAACTTAACCCTTTAACTCCCTCACCCTATCCACCCCACCAGCTTCCTGCAGGAAGCTGCTGGATAGGGTTAGGGATCAAAAGGTTAAGTTTTTGCTTTGTTAGCTTGGTTGGCATTGCAATATGCTGGTAGACAGGCTGCGGGAGTCAAAGGGTTAAAATAGGTGAAGGTGAAGCCGCAACAGAGAGGAGATGAGCAGATGCCTTGTAATGCTGGCTCCGAGAGGAATTGAGATCTTTACCACCTCACCCTCTAAGACTTTAGAGTAACAGGATTGGGTTGGGTTTTTTTTTTTTATCCTTTATCTCTTTTGAAAAAAAAAATTAGTGCCTTTGAATCTGGTTTGCTTCTTAAGAGCTGTGGTAATGACTAATTAGTTTTAATTCTTGTTAGTTATTCTTGAGGAGTGCTATTGACTTCTGCAAATATTATTTCTCTGTCTGTCTGTCTGCCTGCCTGTCTGCCTGTCTGTCTGCCTGCTTGTCTGTCTGTCAAGCTGCCTGCCTGCCTGCCTGCATGCCTGCCTGCCTGCTCTTGTCTGTCTATCTGTCTGTCTGTCTCTCTCTCAATCCCTCACACACACACAAACACACGTGCGCATGTGCTCTACTCATATGACATACAATACACTGTACAATATATTTATATATACTCTACAGCTCTAATCCTGCATGATTTACTTTCGTTGTGTGCAAATCAGTTTATTTCCAATTCCCCAGAAAATTTCGAATAATGGACGATTCCCGAGACAGAAAACTTTCTGTGGACGAGTTCATCGTGGGCTGCAGGGAATGCAGGATTGCAAAAATGCCGGCAGAAGAACTGGCACACGTGTTTGCTGTCTTTGACAAAGATGGAAGCGGCACACTAGACTTCGACGAATTTCTCCAATCAGTTAGGGTGAGTTACTTAGTGTGTTTGTCTGTCTGTCTGTCTTGTCTGTCTGTCTCCTGTCCTCTGACTCCGCAACACTACCCGCCAGCTTTCTGCATTGTCAGCCAGGAATGCAAAGCAGAAACTTAACCCTTTGATGGATAGGGTGAGGGAGTCAAAGGGTTAAGCTTTTGACAACTGGCGGATAGGGTGCAGGAGTGAAAGGGTTAACGTCAAACAACAACATCACCATTATCATCTCGTCGTCTCTGAAGTTTATCATAATCACCATCATCGTCAGTATCACCATCATGGCTGGACCCCCGTTCCCCTTGCCCCACTTACCATCGCCACTGCCGCCATGGTTTTCATAATGTAATAACAGTATTGTATAAACATTAATTAAACAGTCATTACAAACAAAGAATAAACAATGGCATCACAAGTGTATGATGATGATGATGATGATGATGATGATGATGATGATGATGATGAGACGACGACGATGACGATGATGATGACGACGACGACGACGATGCTGATGCTGATAATAATGATGATGACGACGACGATGATGATGGTGAGGAGGAGAAGGAGATCGTCATCATCACCACCACCACCACCATCATCATCATCATCATCATCATCTCGTCGTCGTCGTCGTCGTCGTCATGTTCATCATCATCAGGATGACAATGATGATGAGGACGACGATGCAGACTATGTCAATGAAGACAACGGCAATGACGACAACGACGGTGATGATGATGATGATGATGAAGATAACTGGCTGATTAGGATAGAGCACTTTTTTGTGATCATCTGATTGTAACTGAGCATGCATCTTCAAGCGAAATTGAAACTTAGTTGATGAATTGATGTATTCCACTGAGAACTGTTCTTTTTATCAGCACACACTTACTTCGAAACATAGTCTAGGTAGGGCCTCAGGACCTGACTAGCTCATGGGTTTATGTACAGGCTTAAGGCTTGTGCCATGATCACCATACACACGTACCTGTGACATTAGTGCACATGGAATTCGTTCCGAGCGCGGAGACGTCATCTTGAGAAACTGAAACTGAAACTGAAACTTACCTCAAACTTAAACAAATGCGTATGTACAGAAAAGATCAAACAGCTTGGTGGGCACTCAAAACCCTTTTCTGGCTACTGTGAAATGACGCAAGCTTGCGTGGTTTAATTGCATCACCTGCCATGACACACTACGTTCATCCTTCATGGGACACCAGAACAACACCATTGCCAAGATCGAAAGAAAAACGAGCTGGGTGGCCAATATCATCAAAGACTGGACTTGTGTTAAGTAAACCTAAACTGGTTGTTGTTGCACCCTTGAGGCGGAGATGGAGGATCCTGTGCATGCTGTTATATCCCATGAGTTTTTGATTGTCATTGTCTTATTCCTCATCATCTGTTTTTGCATCTTTCCTCTTCTCTTTGTCGTCGTCCTCCTCCTTTCTCTTATCATCAGCAATATTATCAATGACTTTTCATAGCCAAGGAAGAACACAAGACGTAGAAAGCTGATGAAGATGTTTTCTCCTCCTTTCTTGCTTCTTTGTAATCTCCTTCTTCTCTACTTCATTCTCTTTCTCTATCTCCTCTTCTTTTAGCTCTTACTCCTCCTCCTTCTTCTTCATTATGTTGACCTTTGTCCTGCGGCCCCTCCACCCCCCCCCCTCCACCTCATCTTTTAATAGTCCTTTTTCCTTCTCCGATTCCTCCACTCCTCTTTTTTTTCAGAATATGTGTTAAAACAATCAAAATACATTAACATCTATGTTGATGGCTCCCATCAGCACACACCACCACACACACACACACACCACCACACACACACACACACACACACACACACACACACACACAACACACACACACACACAACACACACACACACACACACACACACGACACGCGCACACACACACACACACACAACACACAAATAAAAACCCAACCAGCTAAATTGTGCAGGCGAGCAAGTTTAGTTGTTTGAATGGCAGAGTCAGGACAGAAATTCCATACTTGTGAAAGAAGGGAGGGAAAAGCTCATCTTTTCTTTTTCTCATTTTCTCACAGCCAAGAATGAACGAGAGTCGCAAGAAGCTGGTCAAGAAGGCATTCGCCAAGATGGACAAGACAGGGGACATGGTGATCACAGTGGATGACCTGGTGTCCACCTACGACGTGCGGTCACACCCCAAGTACCAGAATGAGAGACCAAAACAGTGTACCTCAGTTCCTGAAAACTTTGAGGCTGACGAAACCTGATGCAAGGTAGGGTCTTAGAGACAGTAGTGTGATAGTTCAGTGTTGTGTTCATTGTTATCACCTGTGAAATCCAGTTGATGTTTGCAGTACAGCGACACTCATTTCTTATCTTTTCTCTGTTTTTTGCTTTTGTTTGTTTATTAGATACATGTATCTCCTTTTACCGTATGACAGTGGGCTTGTACAGGCATCATGTTTGTCGCTGTAATCTTTTAACATGCGCTGGTGCGTGTAGTGCTACACTAGACATCGTTTTAACTTTCTATCCTGAAAGCTCACTTAACTATGGAGGTTTTGATTTGAGTGGAGGAGTAAGAAATCTCCTGTTTCCAATCATGTGGGATTTGAACCCTGGTTCTGACAATCTCGCTGGTGCTTGAATCTTTGACAAGCGCCACCAGCTACTGTATGCTACACATAGAGATGGTAAAACTAACTCCTGAATGCCTCACTTCAAAGTAAGAGTGTTGGGGTGGAGGGAGGCAAAGAAATCCTGTCAAGTTGCATTGAACTGGGTTTCTGGGGTCTCAGGCTGGTCTTTGATGGCAAGGCCACACACACAACTACACATCAAGATGAAAAGTAACTAGTTGGTGTACAGCAGTAAGAAACTTTGGGCAGAGCAGACGCACTAGTCCAATAGAAACTTCCGTCAAGCAAGTGTTTCAGCCCTTAACTCCTGACACTCTAAGGCGCGGGTCACATGACTCCTGGATGCCCCTCTGCTGTCACCTTTTTAAAGATTAGAGTCCACCCTTCCAATATGAAGTATGATTGCATGGATTTGAGTATCATCATCATCATGTGCCCTGCCGCATGGTGTTGGCGATCATGGCCCTCCATATGCATCTATCCCTTGTCGCTGCAAGTACATCTCCCACCCTCTTTGCCCTCAGCCACTCTACAAGGCCGTCCAATATTTTCTTTCTTGGTCTACTTGGTGTTGTCTTTCCCTCCAGTTATCCTGTTGTGACCAGGTGCTCTAATTCCCCTTTCACATAAAATGGCCTATAAATGTTGCTTGTCTTTTCCTAATCGTCCTTATCAATGATCTTCTTGTGTCTGCCTCCATCAAGACTGTCTTGTTTGTTTTCTTTGCTGTCCATGGAATTTTCAACATTCCTCCACATTTCGGCTGCCTCAATCTTGTTCTGGCTTTGCGTGTTGACTGTCCACGCCTCACAACCGTATAACATTATAGGTTCTATTAACATTCAAGAACTCTCTTCCTGATGTTAATTGACAGGCTTTTGTTGGTCAGAATGCTTTTCATCTTCTTGAATGCTGTTTTGGCTTGGCCGATTCTGCTGATGTTTTGAGTGTGGCTTGGGAAAACTTTGTACATATGGTCTCCAGTCCACATAGTTGTGAAGAGTTCAAGTTTGCTTGCCTGTGTGTGGAGTTTTGGTTTGTCACAAACTCACATACACACACAGTGTCTCTTCTAATCTTTCACATTCAAATCCCTGGGAGGAGATCGCCTTAACATCAAAGCCACTCATTCTGTTACTGCAACATAAAATATATTATGATTGTTTGGGAAGGGGCCTCGTCTAGCAGACCATATTAAACAACATAACAATAAGAACAACAACAACAGCAGCAGTTGCAGCAACAGCAGCAACAGCAACACGAACAAGAAGAACAGCAACAAAACCTTGCGAAGTTTCTTCTCCTTTCACTAACTGTGCAGCTTCAGTTCCACCCTTTCTGGCTTCTGCAATTCCTGCAGAAGGTCTGTCTTGGTTCCACTGCCGTACAGACTCACCTGAAATTATATCGATTATATCACAGTTGCCCGCCATTCCTGGGAGATGATAGTTCAACTTTATCTTGTGTGGTCTTCAGTTATGTTGATTATATCATATTTGTCTGCCATTGCTGGCAGATGATAATTCAACTTTATCTTGTGTGGTCTTCAGTTATGTTTGTCTGTGTGTACACATGCATGTATGTGTGTATATGAGTTAAATTAACAATCTCCTCAATCCTTTCCAGTCAGCCTATCGCCAGTGCCATAGCACTGAAACTGCCCTACTACACATTCTCAACAATCTCCTCCTTGCAACTGATACTGGCAAAGTCTCTCTCCTCACACTCCTTGATCTGTCCGCAGCCTTCGATACCATTGACCATGGTATTCTCCTTTCTAGACTTCATCATACTTTTGGCATCTCTGACATTGCTCTCTCCTTTTTCACTTCGTATTTATCAAACAGAAAACAAACTGTTCTCATCAATGGCACTTACTCTCAACCTGCATACCTGACCTGTGGTGTTCCACAAGGATCTGTCTTTGGCCCTGTTCTTTTCACTCTTTACACCTCCCCCCTGTCCACCATCATCAACTCCCACTCTATAAAACACCACTTCTATGCTGATGACACCCAACTTCAAGAAGTGACTCACCTGATTATATACAGCGCCTGTTGACTCGCACCACTGAGTGTTACTCGGACATTAAGAACTGGATGACGTTCAACAAACTTCAGCTTAATGACGACAAGATAGAAGCTTTCCTCATTGGCACCCGTCAGAAACTTTCTCAGCTGCCTCCTCTTTCTCTCCCATTATGTAACACATCAGTCCCAATTTCTGATTCAGCTAAAAACCTTGGTGTCTGCATTGACTCTACCCTCTCCATGAACAACTTTGTTTCTTAAACTGCCAGATCTTGCTACTATCATCTCCATCGTATAAGGCTGATCAGGAAGTATCTCTCTGTGGAAACAACTGCAAAACTCGTTCTCTCCTTCATAATGTCTCGCATTGACTATTGCAATTCACTCCTGTCTGGTCTTCCTGCCTCCACCATTCACATCCTACAGCGCATTCAAAACAATGCTGTACGCCTTGTACTCAAAAAGAAAAAAGCTGACCACATATCTCCTCTCCTGGCACAACTTCACTGGCTCCCTGTATCAAAGCGCATACAGTACAAACTAGACACCATGTTCTACAAAAGCCTCAATAACGCAGCCCCCGATTACCTGTCAAGCCTACTTGAGATCTATGTTCCCTCACGTACCCTCCGCTCTGCCTCCGATCCTCTGACTTTTCGCTTTCCACGCACTAAGCTCAATACCTATGGTCCACGAGCCTTCTCTGTTTCTGGTCCACTCTCCTGGAACAAACTTCCTCTCTCAGTCCGTCAGCAACCTACTTTTGTCTCCTTCAAGTCCGCTCTCAAAACTCACCTTTTCTCCTCCGCATAAAATCCTAACCTCACTCAACCCCCCCCCCCCCCCACTCTGCAGCCTGTCTCCGCTGGGAGGGGAATCACATGGTTATAATATATAATTGTATATGCTATGCTCTCTATAATTTTCCATTGCTTTTATTCTTGCTTTTATTGCTTTTATTCTTTCTCCCCATTTATAGCCATGCGTGTGTGTGTGTGTGTGTGTGTGTGTGTGTGTGTGTGTGCGTGCGTGTGTGTGCGTGCGTGCGTGCGTGCGTGCGTTGGTGCGTGTGTGTCTGCTTCAGCGCTTAGATTTGATTTTATCAAGATTTTGCGCTATATAAATATTGTAATTATTATTATTATTATAATTATTATTATTATTATTATATCATATTTGCCAACCATTCCCAGCAGATGATAATTCAACTTTATCTTGTGTGGTCTTCAGTTATGTTGATTATATCATATTTGTCTGCCATTGCTGGCAGATGATAATTCAACTTTATCTTGTGTGGTCTTCAGTTATGTTGATTATATCGTAGTTGCCAGCCATTGTTGGCAGATGATAATTCAACTTTATCTTGTGTGGTCTTATTCTCTTCTAAATATAGTCAGCAAGGAACAAGAACCCCCTTTACCTTTTCACTGATCTTACTGTTTCAATACCAACACAAACAGACAGCACAATCCTCTGTTCTGCACACCGGCTGTAAATGGGTGATGCCTGACTCAGTTTGAGGATAGGGGAGGAGGAGTAAAGCAGCGAAGAGGAGACAGATACTCTTCTCATAATGTTGGCTTGTGTGTGCAGTATGTGCGTGTTTGTAAGTATGTGTGTTCGTTATTTCTTTTAACGTCTATTAATATATGTGCTTTTAAACGAAAAAAAAAAGTAAACAATTAATTAATGAATAAATAGACAACATAAGATAAACAGGTGTCTATGGGGTGGAAGAATCTACGAAATCATAAAGACAGTTTATCATATTAATCAATATAAAAAAATTTATCGGACAAGACAAAAGCAATCAGAACATTAGAATGATCAGGCTTCAACAGATTGCTCAGGGCTGTATGTGTGTATGTAAGCGTGTGCGCGTTTGCATGCGAGCATGTGTGTGTGTGTGTGTGTGTGTGTGTGTGTGTGTGTGTGTGTGTGTGTGTGTGTGTGTGTGTGTGTGTATGAGTGTGTGTGCGTGTGTGTGTGTGTATGAGTGTGTGTGTGTGTGTCTGTCTGTCTGTTTGTCTGTGTGTACACGTGCATGTATGTGTGTATACGAGTTAAATTAATTCTCATTGTGTAACTACATTTTTGAAAGGAAAAACAGTCTGATTAGATTTAGCAAAAGTTTATGGCATATTATAAAATTGTATAGTTATAATCTGAACATTTGAATATCCTGGACTTTTCCTTTTGGACTGTTATAAATCCTTCCTGCTTAATATTATCTATTGATTCTGTTCGAGTTTCATTTATTTGCTGTTTTTCTTCATGCCCCTATTGTGGTTAAAGCGTCTGTTAATCTTTGAGACTGTGTGTGTGTGTGTGTGTGTGTGTGTGTGTGTGTGTGTGTGTGTGTGTGTGTGTGTGTGTGTGTGTGTGTGTGTGTGTGTGTGTGTGTGTCGTGTGTGTGTGTGTGTGTCGTGTGTGTGTGTGTGTTGTGTGTGTGTGTATATGTGTGTGTGTGTGCATACGTGCATAATGTGTGTGTGTGTGCGTGTGTGTGTGTGCGTGCGTGCGTGCGTGCGTGTGTGTCTGTGTGTGTGTGTGTGTGTGTGTGTGTGTGTGTGTATGTAGGCGTTTGGACGCATTCATAGGTTGTGTGTTTTGTTGTATTTGTTATGGTGAAATGTGTGTGTGTGTACACGCATACGTGCACACAGAGGTGTATATTTAGTGTGATTTGCTTGACCATCTTGTCCTCTCAATGCAGGTGACCATAAATGAATGGATGGACTATTACTCTGGGGTCAGCGCCAGTATAGATGATGATGCCTACTTTAGTCTCATGATGTACAACTCCTGGAAGGTCAAGCCCACGGACTGAGCTCAAAAATGGCACCACCAGCTTCTTTTTATTTATCCACTTTGTAGGTAAAACTTGTGATTCAATTTGCTTTCATGTCTGAATTACTTTGCTTCAGTTTTTGTTTTAGCTTTTTGTTGTCGTCATTGTTGTTGTTGTTTTCTACTTTTTTCTGTCTTAGGGATGGAACTTGAGTGAACATTCACTGTTCAGGTTTTCATGTTTGTTTGATTGTTTGTCTTTAGAATGTATAACCATAAAGCCATTTTTGTTTTCTACTTTGTATACCCTGTTTCATACACACATTGTTGTTTGAGACTGATAATTTATACAGATTTTTTTGTTTGTTTCTGTGTTTCTTATAAGTAAATGGTAAACATATTTGAAATTTAGTTTTGATGCAGTCCATTCCTTGAAATTGTATGTTTGAAATTTAAAACAAGCATTGTGCAAGTCAATTGTGTACACAAGCTATCAAGACAGAGAGAGAGAGAGAGAGAGAGAGGGGGATGGGTGGGAAGACAGGAGGAAAGGAACCACAAGTCAGTATGTATCATTCTTATTTTTAAGAGCAAATATATGGTGGTGGGAAGAGTATGATCGATTAAAATGAACCATTCATAAGCTCTATATATTTTGTCAAAGTCTGTTTCATTTGCTTCTCCATAATACATGACCAAATTTTCTTGAAATGGTTTAAGGGATTCCATAACTGTATTCTCGATCCTGCTTGTTTTCTGAACCCAACCTTGTACTTTTAATTTAATGCTTTGAGCATGAATGTAGCCATTGCTTGTAAGCTTACTACAATGTTCAGCCAGGTGCAAGGGTCAGGTGGGTAAGCATTGGACATCCAACGGAGAGTTCGATTCTTTCGGGGTATTTCTCATCTTATGGGTAAAGGGTACAGATTTTTCTGATCTCTCAGTTCAACATGTATGCAGATTTGCTGGTGTTTAGGTCCCTTTCATGTGAATGCACACACAGAACATCAAATAAGCATCAACTAAGTAACATAACTCTTGACAGTCACGGAGTTATCTCCCATGTAGAATTTCTCATACCCAACACAGTTTGCGCTACCCATTCAGCTAGCATTGAAGCAGACACAAAGCATAAAGTGGTAAGCTCAGAACATTCTGAATGGGTAGCGCAAACTGTGTTGGGTTTGAGAAATTCTACATGGGAGATAACTCCGTGACTCTCAAGAGTTCTGTTACTTAGTTGATATTTAAAATTCTCCCTGCTTCCCTATTATTTCCTTTGGTATATCAAATAAGCATGTTAGGAAAATCAGTGTTTTCATTACTCGCACTAATTTATGTATGTCTATTCCATCAAATATTCTGACCGTTTGTTGCAGATTGAAGATTGTCTGGTCTTTTGGGGGATCTACTGGTTGTTGTGACTGCCATGTCGATTCAGTCAGTAAAATGCCCATACAGTCAATAAACAATCAAACAAATCAAAAACTAGGATTTCAACCAGCCAACACACACCAAACACACTATGCACACTAACAATTTTTTTAAAAATGGGAGTATAGAAGGGGCGAAAAACCAAAATGATCAAGCCCCCCCCCCCCCACACACACACATTTTACATGTTTTTATTTTTTTTATATCCCAGTTTCAGCAGCTTCAAGAGCCTCGCCTTTTCTAACACATCCCTTTGATCCACCATAACTGTTGACAGTTCTTGCAGGACAGAAACCACTACTAATCATTTCTTTTGTATAGGCACGTAGTTCATGTCTAAAGTATGCACGTTGTATTATACATAGTAACCACTTATCATTACATTTCATGTAATGATAATAGCCAGCCTGAGAAAGATGATGTGAAAGAAAATTTGACAGCCAGTCATTTATGGTCAAAGATTCTCTCTGATGTTTTAATTTTTCTCACAGTTTAAATCATTTGGGCGAGCTGATTAAAACTACGCCAACGCTCAGCAAATGACCAGCCTGTAGAACTTTTGGATCCTAACAGAGACATTCTCTCTCTCTCTCTCTCTCTCTCTCTCTCTCTCTCTCTCTCTCTCTCCCTCTCTCTCTCTCCCGCTCTCTCTCTCTCCCCCCCCCCTCTTCACTTTGTTGCTCACAGTTTGCACCACTTTGATATCATACGTTATGCTTAAACGTACATGTCATGCATTTGTTATTTTTAGTGAACATTCAGCGTATATTGTTGTTGGTTGGCTGGTCAATCCTTCTTTGTTCTTTTAAAATGAAAAATTCCGATGAAGATTGTTTGCTTGTTTGTTTTTATTAGTGTAGATCCTCCATAGACGAAGGTTGAATGTGAACAAGCATTATATTGGTGATGTCTCTACTCTCGGGGGAAAAGTGCTTGTTCTCTTTAGCCCAACACAGCTACTGCACCCTGAACCAATCATGAATGATTTTACTCATTACACCAACCCTTTCCTCTCATGGCATTTGGGACAGGGGGCAGGGGAGGGAATGCACACATTCGTTTGTTCCATGTTGTTTTGAATTTTAAGATACACATTCCATACATGGAATTATATGGCTGCAGTGTTAATGATGCTTTTCTTTAAAAGTACTGATTACCGTATATTGTGTTTTAGCAGTCATCCCATCCTGTTGCCCCTGTGATTTGCTTAAACTCTCCTAGGAATAAGATTTTTTTCTAATCATTTGTTTATTTATTCATTTATTCATTTGTTGGCTTGTTTGTCTATTTATTTATTTATGTATATTTGTTTGTCTTGTTATTTATTTATTTATTTTTTATTGATTGATTATTTATGTTTTCAAGATACGTGGCATTTATTTGAATTTAATTCTTTTTTTTAAATCATGTGTATTAGTCGGTGCGAAATCGCCCTTATTGTGGTTTGTATTATTTGATGTACAATCATCCAAATGAAATTGTGGTGAAGTAGGCTTCATTCGTAGGACCAGAGGGTATAGAACTGATCTTTTCATGTGCACTCCGGGGCCACTAAATACTGTCCTTGTTTGTCATTTACCATGGTCATCAGGAGAGACCTATACAAACATAACAATGTCATGCTTTTGTTTATTTTTAGTGAAATATTCCAACGTATATTGTTTGTTTGGTTGACTGGTCAGTTACTTCTTTGTTCTTTTAAAATGAAAAATTCCGACGTAGGTTGTGTGCTTGTTGTTTTATTGAAAAATTCCATCATGTTATTATTTATGTTTTACGTGAAAAAATTCCAGTGTATACTGACTGCGTTGAGCTCAAAATTCCATTATTTATTTTCTTTGTTTTTTTATAGAAAAATTAAAATGTACATTTTTTTCTTAGTTTCAGTAATTAGAATAACTGTAATGTGTATTTTTGAAGGTTTGTTTTGTTTTTAATGAAATTCCAACATACATGGTTTGCTTCTTTGTTCTTAGTTATAAATTCAAACATAATTGTCTAAAATGGCATATTCCTTTCAATATGTGCTATTCATCATGAACAAAGGGTCTCGATGATTTTGCAGCATCGTTTTTGTTCATTTGTGTTTAGTTAAAAATTTCAATGTATATAAAGTGGTACATTTATTTCGAAATGCATTATCAATTGCGAGTACTGGAGATCTTGATTAATCCTTTGGCTCCCGCACCCTGTCCGCCAATTGCAAAAACTTAACCCTTTGACTCTCTGACCCTATCTAGCAGCTTCCTACAGGAAGCTGGCGAACAGGGTGTAGGAGTCAAAGAGTTAAGTTTTTGCTTTGCTAGCATGGTTGACACTGCGGGAAGCTGGTGGACAGGTTGCGGGAGTCAAAGGGTTAATTCACAGCAAGTCTATTAGCCGTTACCTTGTGGAGCTTCATGTCAGTCGTGTTTAGCCATGTTTGAAGTGGTTTGTTCTGATTCAGTGATGTGTGGTGATTTTTAGACGAATTGGCAAACTGGTTAGGAACTGGATGACCACAACATTCACCCAAGCTTTTCGCAACACACAAAGAACACCACAAACATGTTTACTTCCAGTAAAGCAGACTGCCCACCTGTCTTTGAACCTGAAACTCTGTAAGCACCCACTCTCCACAGCACACAAGCTTTGAACGACAAACACAAGCAGAGGAACCATAAGAAGAATGAAAAAAACAACAAGCAAGCAAGCAAACAAACAAACAATTAAACAAACAAACAAAAACAAAACAAACATGCAGCCATGGTACCAATAACCTCTAGGCTAATCACATCGACTCTCGAGGCCAAAACACTTGGCGCAATAACAAAAAACAAAAAAAAACGTAGACATCAGGCCAAAGTAATGCGCCACAATGAGCGCCAGTTTGAAGTTTAGAGTTTTGTCCAAGAGAGATTCATCGCACTGGGACAATTCCAGATGCAATTCCATGGAAAGCAAAGAAAACAAACGAGACAGTCTTGATGGAGGCAGACACAAGTAGATCACTCATAAGAAGATTAGGAAAAGACAGGCAACATTTATAGGCCATTTTATGAGGAAGGGGGATTTGGAGCACCTGGTCACAACGGGAAAGCTGGAGGGAAAGAGAGCACCGGTAGACCCAGGGAGAAAATGCTGGACGGACTTGCAGAGTGGCTGGGGACGAGGAGGGTGGGGAAGATGCTAGGGGCAACGAGAGATAGAGACAAATGGAAGTCCATAATCGCCAACGCCATGCGGCAGGGCACCTGATGATGATGATGATGATGATGACACAGTATATCAGAGATGGTCTAGTCGACAGTAGAATGTTGCAATCACTGTACTTTTTGCTACAGTTTAAAAGATATTATTCAATTGATAGTAATTAAAATGTGATATTAGAACAATATAGGCCTGTCCTGTTTACTTATTTACTTTTCTATTTATATGTAGAATGGTACACTTTAGTTATTGACCAGGCTGATACAAGCCTCGTGTCTTTTTTTTCTTGTCTACTTTTCTGTTTCCTTCTTTCTTTCTTTCTTTTCTTTTCTTTCTTTCTTTCTTTCTTTCGTTTTCATTCTTTCTTTTTTTTTCTTGGTTTTATTTTAAATTTGTTTTTTTGGTTTTTTTTGTTTTTTGTGTTTCACATAATCAGTTCTCTTTGTGTGTATTTCTTGCTGACATTTCACAGCTGTTTGTATACCATAGTTTATTCATCATGTATGCATTTCGGATGTAATACTCGCCGGTTTTTGCATTGTGTTATTTGGTTTCTGCATCTCACAGTCAACTAATTTGTACATTATTTTCGCACAGTATATGGCATCATTATCATCTTTCACTATCAGCTGAGCAGTCATGAAAAACAAATCTGTTGTGAATGTTGTCTGGAAGTTATAGCTGTTATTGGCCGTGGATAGTTTCGTGGTTATTACAAAGTGAATCAGTTAACATGTTTATTGAGGAAAATTTGAAACGAGTAGGTTGTCCCTTCGATTTTGCAAAAAAGCTGAACAATCAAAAATTATTATACGCCATATTGTTTTCCTTTCTTTTTTCTTTCTTCCTTTTCTTGTTCTTTTTGTTGTTGAGTTTCTTTATTTTGCTTGCTTTTATGCGTTACGTCACAACACACACACACACACACACACACACACACACACACACACACACACACGCACACACACACACACACCACACACACACACACACACACACACACACACACACACACACACACTTTGTTTGACCTTTTCAGATCACAGTCTCGAAAATACATCAGTGTAAGTTTATTATGCGCTTAGAGGCTACATTTCAGTGTGTCCTGCCATTATCTAAGAACGTTGCATCTTTCGCTCACCCAGCTTTGCAGATAATGAACTGTATTGTATTGCATCATATTATAGTGTCAGTTATCACACTCTGTTGTATTGTACTGTATTGTACTTTACTGCACATCATTCACATGTTTTCACAAGTGGATTTTATAAGTAAAACCATTGCTGTTTTTCCAAGGAGAGAGAAGGAAGAAAACATCACCACAAAATGGTACACTCCTTTTAAATCTCCCCTTTATGAAAAGGGGAATTATTTCATATCGACTGGACAAGCAATGTGTCTGTCTGCATGTCTGTACCAAAAAAGTGCTAACAAGATTTTCTTCTGGGTGGATGGTTACTGAATTTGGGTCAAAGATGCAGACTGTCGAGGAGTTGCAAGTACAAAACTTCTGAAGTCATAGCATCAAAGTCAAGGTCAACAAAGACCAAAAAGGTACATGAAATCAGCACTTTTATAAAAAAAAATTATGAACAACACTTTTTAAGGATCTTCTGATAATATTCACATACTGTTTTCATTGTTGTGACAATCTATCGCTGTTCTTGCTTAAGGTCAACTAAATTTTGTTTCACCTCATACTTTTTCAAAGTCACGGTGACCTTGAAAAGTACAAAAAAATTTGATTTTCTGTAATAATTTTGGTATACAAAAAGGAAGTTTGTCAGAATGGCTTAACCACCCTGCTGTCATCCGTTTCCTGTGTGTCTTTTCCTTGACAATATCAAAGCAGGAGTCCCCAAAATATTGCCAGGACAATTCCTTAGTTGTTGTGGTTCTCTAGGAGTACTACTCGTAAAAATTTGTTTGGAGTTTGAAGTTTGTTCAAGAGGGATTCACCTCTTTCGGACAATTCCATATGTGCTCCACCCAAGCTCCAGCAATTATCTGACAGATTTCCTTAACCTGTGCACAACTCTATATGCTGGCAAAGTCTTGAAATGAGAACGAGGGAAAGGGGAAGGGGAGAAGAGGGATCTATGAAACACTAAGCTTACACCATCAGAGTGATAGAAACATCGATTTACGATGTGCAGCAAAAGAACAGCTGTTAATGTTGCGGGTTGGTATTTTTAACTCGAGACATCAGATCTTGAGTCCACGGATCGAATTGAAAGAACCAACAAGCCTGAATGAGAAAATAAGAAGAAGAAAAAAAGGAAAAATAAAGAAAAGAAAGAAAAAGAAGAAAGAAAGAAAGAAAGAAAGAAGAGAAAGAAAGAAAGAAAGAAAGAAAGAAGAGAAAGAAAGAAAGAAAGAAAGAAAGAAAGAAAGAAAGAAAGAAAGAAAGAAAGAAAGAACAAAGCAGCATACGGGACTATGATGTATCGTCTTATTTGAACGCGTAAGTCCACGGGACTTTGATGTATCGTCACCCTAACACCGAAGCCACCATTGATTTTAACATCTTTTCACTATGAGTGATATCTTGTGGATGGAGAATGAGGTCAGGAAAGAAAGCGACTGTCTTAACCCTTTGACTCCCGCACCCTGTTTATCAGCATCCTGCATTGTAGCCATGCTAGCGAAGCAAAAACTTAACCCTTTGACGCCCTCACCCTATCCACCAGCTTCCTGCAGGAAGCTGGTGGATAGGGTGACGGAATCAAAAGGTTAGGTTTTTTTGCTTTTTGCTACCATGGGTGGCAATGCAGAGTGCCAGTGGACAGGGTGCAGGAGTCAAAGGGTTAAAAAAGAATCTGATCTGTTTGATGCCCACCTCAGTGCTTCAATAATTCTGATGGTGTCACCTCAGGTGTTCTGGTACGTCCCGTTCTACCACCCCCCACCCCAACCCCACCCCACCCCACCATTCCCCCTCCCTGCATCTTAATCTTGGACATTGCCAGCGCATAAGTTTTACGCTGGCTCGAAGAATCTGCTTTGATAACTGCTGGCATATTTGGGTAAAGCACATATGGAATTGTCCAAGTGTGGTACAATTTCTCTTGAAAAACTGCGAATTCCATTCATTCATAAGGGCCTTTCAGGACAGGCATGTGTAACACAGTGTTGTATATAAACCATGGTTCATTTAGAAGTACAGTGTGTGAATCAATCATATTTCATAGAATTACGCAATTTGTCAAGTGTTATAGTATGTATGTACCCCATTGCAATTAAAGCGTTTGGCAAAATTTCTCTTCTGCGTGTGTGCTTGTGTGTGTGTGTTGTGTTGTGTTGTGTGTGTTGTGTGTGTTTGTGTGTGTGGTGTGTGTGTGTGTGTGTGTGTGGTGTGTGTGTGTGTGTGTGTGTGTGTGTGTGTGTGTGTGTGTGTGTGTGTGTGTGTGTGTGTGTGTGTGTGTGTGCGTAAAATTAATGTGTGTGTGCGAAGTTGGCAAATGGGGAACATACAGACATGAACGCTGTTAAACAAGAAATGGAGAAAAGTCAAAAGAAACAGCCATTTTTGGCGATGATGCGTGCTCATCACAGACTCCGCTTAAACACACACACACACACACACACACACACACACACACACACACACACACACACACA
>CM060315.1:16906733-16921733 GCA_030674185.1 Monoplex corrugatus | reverse complement strand
TAAAAAGGCATATCATGAAATAGAACTATAAAAGGCATATCATGAAATAGAACTATAAAAGGCATATCATGAAATAGAACTATAAAAGGCATATCATGAAATAGACTATAAAGGCATATCATGAAAGAACTAAAAAGGCATATCATGAAATAGAACTATAAAAGGCATATCATGAAATAGAACTATAAAAGGCATATCATGAAATAGAACTATAAAAGGCATATCATGAAATAGAACTATAAAAGGCATATCATGAAATAGAACTATAAAAGGCATATCATGAAATAGAACTATAAAAGGCATATCATGAAATAGAACTATAAAAGGCATATCATGAAATAGAACTATAAAAGGCATATCATGAAATAGAACTATAAAAGGCATATCATGAAATAGAACTATAAAAGGCATATCATGAAATAGAACTATAAAAGGCATATCATGAAATAGAACTATAAAAGGCATATCATGAAATAGAACTATAAAAGGCATATCATGAAATAGAACTATAAAAGGCATATCATGAAATAGAACTATAAAAGGCATATCATGAAATAGAACTATAAAAGGCATATCATGAAATAGAACTATAAAAGGCATATCATGAAATAGAACTATAAAAGGCATATCATGAAATAGAACTATAAAAGGCATATCATGAAATAGAACTATAAAAGGCATATCATGAAATAGAACTATAAAAGGCATATCATGAAATAGAACTATAAAAGGCATATCATGAAATAGAACTATAAAAGGCATATCATGAAATAGAACTATAAAAGGCATATCATGAAATAGAACTATAAAGGCATATCATGAAATAGAACTATAAAAGGCATATCATGAAATAGAACTATAAAAGGCATATCATGAAATAGAACTATAAAAGGCATATCATGAAATAGAACTATAAAAGGCATATCATGAAATAGAACTATAAAAGGCATATCATGAAATAGAACTATAAAAGGCATATCATGAAATAGAACTATAAAAGGCATATCATGAAATAGAACTATAAAAGGCATATCATGAAATAGAACTTTTAAAGGCATATCATGAAATAGAACTATAAAAGGCATATCATGAAATAGAACTATAAAAGGCATATCATGAAATAGAACTATAAAGGCATATCATGAAATAGAACTATAAAAGGCATATCATGAAATAGAACTATAAAAGGCATATCATGAAATAGAACTTTTAAAGGCATATCATGAAATAGAACTATAAAAGGCATATCATGAAATAGAACTATAAAAGGCATATCATGAAATAGAACTATAAAAGGCATATCATGAAATAGAACTATAAAAGGCATATCATGAAATAGAACTATAAAAGGCATATCATGAAATAGAACTATAAAAAGGCATATCATGAAATAGAACTATAAAAGGCATATCATGAAATAGAACTATAAAAGGCATATCATGAAATAGAACTATAAAAGGCATATCATGAAATAGAACTATAAAAGGCATATCATGAAATAGAACTATAAAAGGCATATCATGAAATAGAACTATAAAAGGCATATCATGAAATAGAACTATAAAAGGCATATCATGAAATAGAACTATAAAAGGCATATCATGAAATAGAACTATAAAAGGCATATCATGAAATAGAACTATAAAAGGCATATCATGAAATAGAACTATAAAAGGCATATCATGAAATAGAACTATAAAAGGCATATCATGAAATAGAACTATAAAAGGCATATCATGAAATAGAACTATAAAAGGCATATCATGAAATAGAACTATAAAAGGCATATCATGAAATAGAACTATAAAAGGCATATCATGAAATAGAACTATAAAAGGCATATCATGAAATAGAACTATAAAAGGCATATCATGAAATAGAACTATAACAGGCATATCATGAAATAGAACTATAAAAGGCATATCATGAAATAGAACTATAAAAGGCATATCATGAAATAGAACTATAAAAGGCATATCATGAAATAGAACTATAAAAGGCATATCATGAAATAGAACTATAAAAGGCATATCATGAAATAGAACTATAAAAGGCATATCATGAAATAGAACTATAAAAGGCATATCATGAAATAGAACTATAAAAGGCATATCATGAAATAGAACTATAAAAGGCATATCATGAAATAGAACTATAAAAGGCATATCATGAAATAGAACTATAAAAGGCATATCATGAAATAGAACTATAAAAGGCATATCATGAAATAGAACTATAAAAGGCATATCATGAAATAGAACTATAAAAGGCATATCATGAAATAGAACTATAAAAGGCATATCATGAAATAGAACTATAAAAGGCATATCATGAAATAGAACTATAAAAGGCATATCATGAAATAGAACTATAAAAGGCATATCATGAAATAGAACTATAAAAGGCATATCATGAAATAGAACTATAAAAGGCATATCATGAAATAGAACTATAAAAGGCATATCATGAAATAGAACTATAAAAGGCATATCATGAAATAGAACTATAAAAGGCATATCATGAAATAGAACTATAAAAGGCATATCATGAAATAGAACTATAAAAGGCATATCATGAAATAGAACTATAAAAGGCATATCATGAAATAGAACTATAAAAGGCATATCATGAAATAGAACTATAAAAGGCATATCATGAAATAGAACTATAAAAGGCATATCATGAAATAGAACTATAAAAGGCATATCATGAAATAGAACTATAAAAGGCATATCATGAAATAGAACTATAAAAGGCATATCATGAAATAGAACTATAACAGGCATATCATGAAATAGAACTATAAAAGGCATATCATGAAATAGAACTATAAAAGGCATATCATGAAATAGAACTATAAAAGGCATATCATGAAATAGAACTATAAAAGGCATATCATGAAATAGAACTATAAAAGGCATATCATGAAATAGAACTATAAAAGGCATATCATGAAATAGAACTATAAAGGCATATCATGAAATAGAACTATAAAAGGCATATCATGAAATAGAACTTTAAAGGCATATCATGAAATAGAACTATAAAAGGCATATCATGAAATAGAACTATAAAAGGCATATCATGAAATAGAACTATAAAAGGCATATCATGAAATAGAACTATAAAAGGCATATCATGAAATAGAACTATAAAAGGCATATCATGAAATAGAACTTTTAAAGGCATATCATGAAATAGAACTATAAAAGGCATATCATGAAATAGAACTATAAAAGGCATATCATGAAATAGAACTATAAAAGGCATATCATGAAATAGAACTATAAAAGGCATATCATGAAATAGAACTATAACAGGCATATCATGAAATAGAACTATAAAAGGCATATCATGAAATAGAACTATAAAAGGCATATCATGAAATAGAACTATAAAAGGCATATCATGAAATAGAACTATAAAAGGCATATCATGAAATAGAACTATAAAAGGCATATCATGAAATAGAACTATAAAAGGCATATCATGAAATAGAACTATAAAAGGCATATCATGAAATAGAACTATAAAAGGCATATCATGAAATAGAACTATAAAAGGCATATCATGAAATAGAACTATAAAAGGCATATCATGAAATAGAACTATAAAAGGCATATCATGAAATAGAACTATAAAAGGCATATCATGAAATAGAACTATAAAAGGCATATCATGAAATAGAACTATAAAAGGCATATCATGAAATAGAACTATAAAAGGCATATTTCAGAGCACTGGAAAACTGACCGGAAAAGTCCATTTGACGAGATGGCAAAACAGTAAAAGGCAATAGACTCCAACGTAAAAATTCATGGTCGGGACAGGCAGAAGAATCCATTCAGCATGTGCGTCAACAGGCAGAACACAAAAGGATAAAAGAAAGGGGAAAATATCACACACACACACACACACACACACACACACACACACACACACACGCACGCACGCACACACACACACCACACACACACACACACACGCACGCACGCACACACACACACACACACACACACACACACACACACACACACACTCACACACGCACACAAAAAATGTACAAAACATCATACCAAAAAGATCTAGGGGGACACTGTCGCGAATGGCTAGATGGTAAAACTGATCTATCATCATCATCAGGTGCCCTGCCGCAAGGCGTTGGCGATCATGGACTTCCATCTGTCTCTATCTCTCGTGGGCCCCTAGCATCTCCCCCACCCTCCTCGTCCCCAGCCGCTCTGCAAGTCCGTCCAGCATTTTCTCCCTGGGTCTACCCGGTGCTCTCTTTCCCTCCAGCTTTCCCGCCGTGACCAGGCGCTCCAAATCCCCCTTCCTCACAAAATGGCCTACAAATGCCACCTGTCTTTTCATAATCTTCCTTATGAGTGATCCACTTGTGTCTGCCTCCATCAAGACTGTCTCGTTTGTTTTCTTTGCTGTCCATGGAACTCTAAATATTCTTCTTAGAAACTACATCTCGTCTGCCCCAATCTTGTTCTGGCTTTGTCTGTCGACTGTCCACGCCTCGCATCCGTACAACAGTATTGGTTCTATATAACATTCAAGAACTCTCTTTCTGATGTTAATTGACAGGCATTTGATGGTAAGAATGCTTGTCATCTTCTTGAATGCTGTTGATGCAGAAGTCAAAGTACTCATTGAGCAAATAAGCTAAACTGACCCCATTGATCTGATCATATACACGAATGGCTGTCACCAATAACAAATCTAGATGCGGCTTCTTTGTTAAGAAGAACGTAAACACCACGTGAAGAAAATGCTACATAATATAATGTCATAACCTCCAGTCTAACAAGGGAAACTGAGGCAGTCATGTATGCTGTAAAACGGTTAACTTCACTGGATGATAAAAAGAACTTGTCGCCTTCATCCTTACCTACTCGATGAACCTACTTCAAAAAGTGCGGGTAGGAACCCCAGACTAGCACAAAGCAATGGGCAGTAGATAGATAGATTCCCTGGGGTCGTAGGGGAGTGAGGTGGTAGAGACCTCAACTTTTTTCGGGCCCAGCAATATGAGATTCATATTCACTTTTTAATTTTTTTTCAGACTTCAGAAAGGCAAGAAGACTAATTGTGACCTCCCATCACGAAATCAGTCTTAACTCGCAGTCAGTCGAACAGCACTAGGAGCTGAAAAGGTGACTGAGGGTCTGTCTGGGGTGTTTTGACTTTTTCTCAAAATTGATTTCTGCAGACTATAATCTATCCCCCACAGAAATTTTTTTCTTGAAAAAATATTATCAATCAATTTAAAATGGTATTTTAATGCACTGATCGCAGCAGAAAGAACGCGATTTCCTACCAAAAGCACGTATTTTTGTCTCTTATTATGAACCGTAACCTGCACAGTACCCGCACATGTAATATACTGATGGAAAGCTCTTTGGTCCACCTTTCAGATAATGACAGCGAAAATTAGAAACAAACTGGGTCAAAGCCACCAAATAAAGAAATCTAAGGAAAATGTGTAGGAGAGCACACAAAAACTTTAGAGGCCGTTTTCTCAAAATGGCCGTCATACAACTTAATGACTTTAAACATACATAACTTCTACATTTTTTTTTTAGTACAAGCTTTATTCAAGTACCAAAATAATCAGCAGAATGTACACTTTTCAGTGATATGTATATCTCAAAATGCCGAAAATGCTAGTTAAGACTGATTTCGTGGTGGGAGGTCACAATTGGTCTTCAAGGGGAGGGACCTGCGAAATCAACCTTTCTCTTGAATGTTTTATACCAAGGCAGCCGCGGGAATGCCCTTCTCTGGGTACAGCACAGACTCTGTTTGAGAGGTATGTGGGGTAAAGGGTGGGGATTTTTCCCTTTCAGTTCAACAAGTACACAGACCTGTTAACCCTTTGACTCCGGCAACCCGTCCATCAGCATCCAGCATTGTCAACCATACTAGTAAAGCAAAAACTTAACTCTTTGATTCTCTTACCCTATCCACCAGCTTCCTGCAGGAAGTTGGTGGATAGGGTGAGGGAATCAAAGAGTTAAGTTTTTGCAGTTGGTGGATAGGGTGCGGGAGTGAAAGGGTTAATGCCGAATTCCCCCCTCTACGTGTGTAGGCCTATATGCACGCAGACAAGTAAATGTGTACAAAAAGATCCTGTACGTCATGACAGCGTCCGGTGGTTTATGGAAAAGAGAAATACACCCAGCATGTATGCCCACTGAAGACAGAAAGACGGAGTACGCATTGTGTGCAGCAACAAAACACCCAGCTTATTCATATTCATATTCATATTTATATTCATATTCATATTCATATTCATATCTATATTCATATTCATATTCATATCTATATTCATATTCATATTTATATTCATATTTATATTTATATCTATGTTCATATTCACGTTCACATTCATATTCACGTTCACATTCATATTCATGTTCATCATCATCGTCATCATCATCATCATAATCATCATCATCGTCGTCGTCGTCATCGTCGTCGTCGTCGTCGTCGTCGTCTCAGGTGCCCTGCCTCATGGCATTGGCGATCATGGTTCTTCATACGAATCTCGTTCCTTGTCGCTGCAAGTACATGTACATCCTCCCATCCTCTCAGTCCTCAGTCACCCCGCAAATCCGTCCAATATTTTCTCCCTGGGTCTACCTGGGAGAAATATTCGTACTCATATTCATATTTATTTCTTTTGTCACAGTAGAGTAGAGTTACCATGTGAAACTCGGGATGCTCTCCCCTTTGAGAGCGAGACGCCGCAGTGCAGCGCCACTCTTTCCAAAAACTTGAGACGGGCAAGAACGCTAATTGGCTTTCAAGGGAAGGGACCTGAAAAATCAACCTATCTCTCCAATGTCTTATACCAGGGCAGCTGGGAAAATGCCCTACATTTCACGATTTTCAACTGCCAGCGGATCTTTAGCGTGCACGGGCCTGAAGGCACACAGTCCGACTCGGTGTTTTTTTTTGTTTTTGTTGTTGTTTGTTTTGTTTTTTGTCCGTTCCAAAAGACTAGACGTTCACTTCGTTTTTCCGGTCAAACTGAGGATAAAAGTCTACGCATCAACAGGAATCACACCCTGGAACTTCGAGTTTAGTCTGAACCAATCTGCCACTTTTCTCCATGTATGCCCACCACCGAAGACGAAAGGATGGAGTATGTATTCTGTGCAGCTATGATAAAAAAAACAACCTACCTTTTATGCAAAGAGATGGCGCTGCACTGTGGCGACGAGCTCTCAAAGGGGAGAGCAGCCCGAGTTTCACAAGGTAAATCCCTTGTGACAAAAAGAAATGAATAGGAATATGAATACGAACATGAATGTGAATATCTACATGCTGAGTGTATCCTGGTTCAACATCCTCTCTCTCTCTCTCTCTCTCTCTCTCTCTCTCTCTCCCCTCTCTCTCTCTCTCTCTCAGAGAGTGAATGAGTGAGTGTGTGTGTGTATGTGTGCGTGTGTGTGTGGTGTGTATGTGTGTGTGTGTGTGTGTGCGTGTGTGTGTGTGTGTGTGTGTGTGTGTGTGTGTGTGTGTGTGTGTGCTCGCGCGCGCCGCGCGCTAGTTTAGTTCTTCTATTTCTATCAAGTGCAATGAGAATGCTTTTGACATGAACTGTTTGCGATGCATAAGTGAAATCATCATCATCATCATCATCAGTATTAATACTACTACAACTACTACTACTACTACTACTACTACTACTACTACTACTACTACTACTACAAGGACAATGGGGTGGTGGGGGAGTGGGGAGGGGAAGAGCATGCCAGTGTGAACATGCATTCAGAGAAAAATCTGAACGCTAAAGAACACTGGAAAACAAAAAATCCCGCCCCAAAACAAAACGAAACCAAACAATACAAACAGCAGCAGCAGCAGTAACAACAACAACAGGAGGAGGAGGAGGAGGAACATAGACACCCAGTCACAGCACACACACACACACACACACACACACACACACACACACACACACACACACACACACAACACACACACACACACACACACACGCACATACACTATCTCTCTCCTTCTTATACACATTGACCCATACTCTCTCTCTCTCTCTCACTCTCTCACTCTCAGAGACACACGCAGATAGACACAGACACAGAGACGCACGCACACACACACACACACACACACACACACACACACACACACACACACGCACGCACGCACGCACACACTCACACTTGATACACACACACACACACACACTTGCTATCACTCTCCTCAAACACACTGACCCATACACACACACTCTCTCTCTCACACACACACACACACAGACACACACAACGGACAGACAAACTCACACACACACACACACACACACTCACACACACACACTCACACACACACACACACACTCACACACACACACACACACACACCACACACACACACACACACACACACACACACACACACACACACAACACACACACACACACACACACACACACGCGCGCGCCATCTATCCTCTGTATAACGAACATGAATATAGTATGTTTACAGTGGCCATTCGGCGAAGTTCGCCAACCTCAAAGACGTTATAAATAGAACATGTTATAGTGTCTTTGGCCGGCCAGCACATGCTCTCTGTCTCTTTTTATTTTTAGAAAACCGTAACGTGCTATGGCCTTGACACGGCTAAGGGGAAGGCCTGCAAGTTTAGGTCCGTTTGTGAATTGATGGTGGAAGAACTGAAACAGTCTCCAACAAGGAACAGTTGAGGCCACAACACTTGACGCATTCAAAAATCCCAGACTAGACCGACCCCCCTTCCCTCCCCCCCCCCACTTCCATTCAGAGCCCCTGCCCCACCCACCCTGCTGCCCTGTTCACCCACCCCACCCCTCTTCACCCCCCTTCCCCCTCCTACCTCCTCACCCCACCACCCTCATTCCCCCACCCCCACCCCACCATCATCATGATTAAAAACTGAACTGTCCACTGCCCCAGATTTAGCTGCTGCAAACCCCCCAGTTATAGGCGCCAGAATAATCAAGTTTGATTGTGGGCCCTCAACACTGAAGAAGAAGAAGAAAGACGGGGCCAAGCGATCCCGCAATGATTTTATAAGGATAGCCCATGTCGCTTGTTCTTTGACACAGTGGAAGATAACTTGTTAAACTTGTTTTCGTGGCATTCACTGTCGAACACATCAAAGGGGGCAACCACCTCAACAAGTAACACACGCACACAACACACACACACACACACACTCATACTGTATGTACCTGTGTGATATGAAAGGAATCCCCCCCCCCCCCACACACACACACAAATAATAATGATAAAGTATAAAGTAACATTGCCTCTGAGAAAATAAACGCCACAAATAGAAACATCTTTTAATTCAAATTCAAAGGACTCAGGGGAGGTATAGATACAGATCTGGAAACGTACTTTTGGTAAACTGACGGGCCATGCACGGCCATATACTGGACTGACGGCCTTTCACGGCCCTTCACATGATTATTTTTACACAACAAACTTTTGTTTCAAACTGGGCTGAATGCATCCCCGTAAAACTAGCAAACCCGGTCGAGATTGTTGGTGTAAAGGCATGAAAAAAGAAGCAGATAATGACTCCTCCCTGTAACTATAGTAACAAGTGTCGATAAACATCGGTTGAACTCGCGAGAGCAAGCGGCGTCTTGAAATTCAGGCTTGTTTCCATCGACGTTTCCGTATTTCGACAGGTAAGGAGTATCACTCATCACGTATTTTTTGTTTATCCATGCAAACGATAAATGCTTCTTTTCGATTGTATGTCATATAAGATGAAAAAGCAATGAGATTTTTTTTTGAAGTCGAAGAAAACTTCAATTTATGTTCTGTTTGCAGCGTGAACCACCAAACTCAGGAAGCACCAGCACCATGGCATGTACGCAGAGAACGAATAAAGAAATGCAGATGAAATGCAGCCAAGCATTTTTAAAAGCCACAGACCCTTTGGAAAAACTGCAGTTGGCATGTTTAAAGCGAGGAGCAACAGGCATAAAATCTTTAGCAAGGTAACAATTGATGAATAATAATTCGTAAATAATTGTCGAGAGTTAAACGAGTGCCAGAACGGCGGAACGTGCCTGTTCGTGTCAGAAGTGTGCGTGGGAGCAATGACAATAAAAGTGTGTCAGTGCTGTGTTGCATGTTGTGTGTTTCTTGTCATATCGTTCGAAGATTGATATTATAATGGCAGTTCGAATTTTATTTAAAAAAAATTGCTTTTGATAAATTTTAATGCTGTGTATATATAGGAAGATTGACAAAAATAGGTAGTAAGCTGTATACTAAATATGGTGCTTTGATTTTTTTTTTATTTTGTTTACTTAGTAATGTGAGCATTCATGTGAACTGCTTTGTCATTTAGGACATTTAAATGCTGTGTGTGTGTGAGAATGTGCTTGCACTTTTGTGTGTGTGTGTGTGTGTGTGTGTGTGTGTGTGTGTGTGTGGGTGTGTGTGTGTGTGTGTGTGTGTGTGTGTGTGTGTGTTGTGTGTGTGTGTGTCCTATTGGGATTCCTGATTATGTAAAAGTTGTGTGATTTTGTTGCTTCTTTTTTCTGCCTTACTCCAACTTTAGATTCAGTACTTGAGCTATATAATTTTTTTAGACTGGAGTGGTATGCAGACCATAGAATACCTCGTACTCTTAATTGCTTAACTGTTGTTGCCATTCATTTCTGTGTCTGGTCCTTGCAACTGAAATGAGCTTATACTCTGTATTTCTTCATGTCTAACTGAAAGGCATAGCCTCATAAGGATGCAAAAGGGGGGAGGGAAGGGCTCTTTCAGTGTAAATAGTATCCCCACCTTCTGGAAATTTTGTGATAGAAAATTCTTCTTTTCTGTCACTCTCTTTGTTTCTGCCTTGCTCATTTGCTTTCTCAGTTTTTGTCATCTTTCCTATCATTTTATGCCTTGCTAGTCCATTCATCTGTATGTGTTCTATAAAGCCTAATAATTGGATTATCTGCATTTTGGCTCTAAGGAAATGTGATTGAAGCCAGTTTTTATGTATTTTTAGTCATGTTGGCATTCATATTCAGGTTTTTTAAAATCCTGCTGGTGATAAATTGGATAGTATGGTCAACATCAGGGGCATATCCTTATATTATGTGTGTGAATGTTTTGTTCTGTGCACTTAATTTTCTATTCCATTTCCAGTTTGGTTTTTTCATGTCATCAAGATATTGTGTGCATTTTTGCAATGATGATCGCCCTGATACTGCTCTTTGCAGTGCGCTAGGATTTAACAGTAATAATACTAAAAATGAAGACATATCTTTTTGTCCAGCAGTGATTTCCCTTCTGTGTGCCCATCCTTTTATCCCTCTCCCCTCCTGTCCTCCCCCTCACAGTTTGTGTGTGCTTTGTACTCTGATGTTTTGGTCAGTGTGAGTGAATGCTTTGGTGAATGTACACACTTTAATTTGATTTTTATATCAAGATTTGACACCCCTTATAAATGTCATCATTGTATTATTATCACAAATATTACTTTATTTGTTTATTCAGTCATTTGCTACGTATGCCTTTCATTGGTCTTTATTATTAATGTCCGGTTGTAATACAATAGACATCATCTGTTGTATGTACAAATGGACAGTGAGACATTTTTGTTATTGTTTCTTGACTGTTATGGCTTGTTTGGCTGCATGGTTTTGTTTGTTTTTGTTTTTCACCTAGTGTGTTTTCATTTTCTGTTGGTGTACAGAAAATTCAAGATAATGGATGATGATGGAAGCAGAACCATTGACTACAAGGAATTTGAAAAAGGTCTGCTTGAGTTTGGCCTGACTGAGTTTGACAGATGTCAAATACAAGATCTGTTTAGTAGGTTTGACAAAGATGGCAGTGGCACCATTGACTTTGATGAGTTTTTGGTCAGACTGAGGGTAAGTGTTGAATTTTATGTTTATGGTTCTTGTGTCAGTCATTTGGTATGTGGGGAGAAGAACAATACTGTCAGGGTTACCAACCATTGAATTAGAAGTGCAGTATAAAATGAAATGGTCCTTACAAGAATGAGTTATTTATCTGTTTGTTGTTGTTTCAGCAATGTTGTCTGTGTGGGTGGCTTTGTGGGGTCACATTATGTGAGAAAGTGGCAGGAAGTGGAAATCTAAAGTATGTTTAGTGAAAACCATTCTTTCAAGATTTCCAGTTCTTTCCTGATTTTTTTTCTTGAATTGTGACTTTCAGAGGCTTAAAATATTTTCTTTTTTCATGAAAATTGGTGTTTTGTTTCTGTGTAGTGTTCTACTGTTGCTGTTATTGTTAATGAGGCTCTTCTGGTGCTTTGATGTACTTTGACTTTTAGTGCTTAGAAATCTGGCAGTCACTCCTATGTAGTAACTGCCACAATCATCACAAGTTATGTGATAAAATACTGTACAAAAATGAACTATCAGTTTTGGTTTTGTCTTTGGTGTGTATGTGTACCACTTGTGATCTGAGAGTGTTGAAAAGCTTGTGATAACAAAAAACAAAACGCAAAACAAAGCAAAACAAAAAAACAACCAACTAACCAAACAAACAAAAAAGACTGGTGTGCATAGAAACAGGGTACCAAATTTCATGGGAAAACATACAAACTCTGCCCTCTGCAAATCACAATTCAAGAAGAAAAATGAAATCACAAATTACAGAAGGCAGACCATCATTAAACAGAGACATTGATTTGAACTTCTTGCTATGTGCAAAAATGTTCTCGCATCATTTGATCACCAGTCCTTCAACAAAGACAGAGGCAGCCACACAGATTACATTTGTCCTGACAAACATTTCAGGAGAGGTCAAAATCTCATTTGACAAACAGCTGACTCTATTAATTAAGGATCATTTCATTTTATACAGTATGGCAATCAGCTGTCAGTCTACATTCTCAGACAAAATTACACTTTTTTCGCGAGTAAGTTAGCAGTTAGTCTTTCAGTTTGGCACTTAAATGATTTGGCATGTCTAACGCTGACGCATGCTTGGCTGTCTGAGTAATATAACATGAATACCAACATGGATAATGTCAAGTTGGTACCAAAAAGGATGTAGCACATATAAACAAAGAATCTTCACCAGAAAAAGAAATGTATATGATATCTCAGAGTCATAAAATTTATATTGCAGATGTTCATATAAAAAGCAGAAAGATGACAGCGATAGGCCAAGTAATGACAGTTAAAGATGATAATGTGGTGGAAAAGTATTAACTGTTCTTTACACAGTCTGAATGAAAGTGAGTGCCAGCACTCAAATGCTTTGTGTATTCTGGAGAAAAATTTATGTCTGTCTTGATTCATTAATTAGATATGTATTATCTTTCTATTTTCATGTGTTTCTATTTGGTGTATAATCAGACCTTGTGTTTACAGCCGCCAATGAACCAGAGTCGTAAACAGCTCATCTTCAAGGCTTTTGAAAAGCTGGACAAGACAGGAGATGGTACGATCACAGTAGAGGATCTGAGGGGGGTATACAATGTCAAGAAACACCCCAAGTACCTGAATGGGGAGTGGACAGAAGACCGGTGCCTGAGGGTGTTCTTGGATGCTTTCGACAGTCAGGAAAAGGATGGCAAGGTAAGATAGGGGCAGCTTTGGTGGCAGGGGTCATGCCTTGTGAAATGTCCATGAATTGTCAGAATCTTCATTACTCTCAACTTTCCTTTTCTTTTTATTTACCTCATGGGTTGTTTATCTGTTTGTTTGTTTGTTTGTTTGTTTGCATAACAGTAGCATACATGCATAACTGACTGACTCAAATCATAAGGAAAAAACACATGTAAAAACTAAACCTGCATGTATGTTTGTGATCTTTGAATGTAATTGTTTTCTGCATGGTATAATATTTACATATATTCTTGCAATTAGTGTGTTAAGTTTATATACTTATATTTTTCTGCTCTGTCTCTCTATTGGTAAAATACAGTTCTGGCCTATATTCAAGGTGCATTGATTGGCTTGATGTTCAAAGCTTGTATTGTATCTTTGACATGCATCAAAGCTTAACATTGTGATAAAATTGTATAACCATCTATTGCATGCATGAAGTAAATAAAAGAGTTTAGCTTATATATATATATATATATATATATATATATATATATTATATATCTAACTGTATGTACACACACACACACACACACACACACACACACACACACACACACACACACACACACACACACACACACACACACACATAATATATATATATATAATATATATATATATATATATATATATTATATATATATATATATATATAGAGAGAGAGAGAGAGAGAGAGAGAGAGAGAGAGATATGCATACATATATGTCATTCTGACACTTTCATGTTGATTTCATTCATTCACATGAATGTTTCTAATATGCGTGTTTTCATATGACTGTATATTAATAAAACTGAGTATTATGTGCATGTTCATTAACACAAACCAACACATACTTATTTTACAATGTGAGTACACAGTGTGTATGTAGTGTGTGTGTGTGTGTGTGTGTGTGTGTGTGTGTGTGTGTGTGTGTGTGTGTGTGTGTGTGTGTGGCGCGCGCACATTTACACAGAGCGTGTAGTGTTCAGACTGTGGTGTGTGTAGATAACTGGATTACAAACTGAGTTTAGTATAAACATTAAGTGATCTGTAATGTACATAAGTAGGGAGGGGGGAAAGGACATATTCATATATTCACAGACTATTATGTATGCACACAGGTGTGCATATAGGCATATATACTGTTCATGGGAAAAAGCTTCTCTATGTGTGTTCTTCAAAGGCATTCAGTTGAGATATCCACATACCCATACACACACAAACTACACATTTCCCTGTGTACCTGTTTATTTATCTGTCTGTATGTCTATCTGTCTGTCTGTTTATTTACATATTTATCTTCTTTGTCTCTCTTCTTTGATTGGCAAATATTAAGTTCAACTAATATCTTATTTAACAGAACAAGTAGTGTAATAGTTAAATGGTTTG
>CM060315.1:16794233-16904233 GCA_030674185.1 Monoplex corrugatus | reverse complement strand
TTGTTGTCAGGTTAACATGACAGTTGTATTGACAAATACACACACAGACACATATCATCATAAACCATTTGTTGTCAGAACATGACAGTTGTATTGACAAACACACACACACATATCATCATAAACCAGTTGTTGTCAGAACATGACAGTTGTATTGACAAACACACACACACATATCATCATAAACCACTTGTTGTCAGAACATGACAGTTGTATTGACAAATACACACACACATATCATCATAAACCAGTTGTTGTCAGGTTAACATGACACTTGTACTGACAAACACACACAACACAATCATCATAAAACCACTTGTTGTCAGGTTAACATGACACTTGTACTGACAAACACACACACACATATCATCATAAACCAGTTGTTGTCAGGTTAACATGACAGTTGTATTGACAAATACACACACAGACACATATCATCATAAACCATTTGTTGTCAGCTTAACATGACACTTGTACTGACAAACACACACACACACCGCATGTCATCATAAACCATTTGTTGTCAGCTTAACATGACACTTGTACTGACAAACACACACACACACGCATGTCATCATAAACCATTTGTTGTCAGCTTAACATGACACTTGTACTGACAAACACACACACACACACACGCATGTCATCATAAACCATTTGTTGTCAGCTTAACATGACACTTGTACTGACAAACACACACACACACACACACAGACACATATCATCATAAACCATTTGTTGTCAGCTTAACATGACACTTGTACTGACAAACACACACACACACACACACACAGACACATATCATCATAAACCATTTGTTGTCAGCTTAACATGACACTTGTACTGACAAACACACACACACAGCATATCATCATAAACCATTTGTTGTCAGCTTAACATGACACTTGTACTGACAAACACACACACACACACACACACAGACACATATCATCATAAACCATTTGTTGTCAGCTTAACATGACACTTGTACTGACAAACACACACACCCCACACACACAGACACATATCATCATAAACCATTTGTTGTCAGCTTAACATGAACTTGTACTGACAAACACACAGACACATATCATCATAAACCAGTTGTTGTCAGGTTAGCATGACAGTTGTACTGACAGACACACAGACACATATCATCAAAACCAGTTGTTGTCAGGTTAGCATGACAGTTGTACTGACACACACACATATCATCATAAACCATTTGTTGTCAGCTTAACATGACACTTGTACTGACAAACACACACACACATATCATCATAAACCATTTGTTGTCAGAATATGACAGTTGTACTGACACACACACACACACATATCATCATAAACCATTTGTTGTCAGAATATGACAGTTGTACTGACACACACACACACATATCATCATAAACCATTTGTTGTCAGAACATGACAGTTGTACTGGCAATGGAGAGAAAAAATCAAGAGAAAAGGAAGGCTAAAGCCAGTAAAGGAATAACCTTTATCACAAATCAGTTCCACTGACAGGAATTGCAATGATAGTTTTGCTTTGTTTTACATCTTGATATGCCATGGTTACATTTCATTCCTCACCTCCCCTCCCCCTCCCCCCCAAAAAAAGAGAAAAAAAAATCTGCTTGTGTTGCATTGAGAAAAAAATGCCTCTTTACCTCTTTGGTGACAACATATGTTCACTCTTCTGTGATGTTGTAGTCAACACAGATAAGCATCTGTGATACACTAAGACGCTAAAACTAGAAACACAGACTCAGTAACTGTGGTGGAACGTTGAATCATGTGGTCCCAGAATCAGACCAAGTTAATGTGAATGTGTGCTTTTGTGACTCCTATCTTGACTGGCTGTGTGACATAAGTTTGGTGATGATCTGCCCTGTGCTGTCAATTTAGTGATGAAAAATTATTCTATTTATTAAAACAAACAGTTTGTGTCAAAATGTGCTCATTGCATTGAACATAGTAAACATTACATGAAAGCGGAGATAAACATTACATAAAAGCAAAGATAAACATTACATAAAAGCAAAGATAAACATTACATAAAAGCAAAGATAAACATTACATAAAAGCAAAGATAAACATTACATAAAAGCAAAGATGAACATACATAAAAGCAAAGATAAACATCTAAACAAATAAACATACATAAAGCAAAGATAAACATTACATAAAAGCAAAGATAAACATTACATAAAAGCAAAGATAAACATTACATAAAAGCAAAGATAAACATTACATAAAAGCAAAGACATAATAAACATAACATAAAAAGCAAAGATAAACATTACATAAAAGCAAAGATAAACAATTACATAAAAGCAAAGATAACATACATAAAAGCAAGATAAACATACATAAAGCAAAGATAAACATTTCATAAAAGCAAAGATAAACATACATAAAAGCAAAGATAAACATTACATAAAAGCAAAGATAAACATACATAAAAGCAGAAAAAAGGGATGGCATGGAAACATGCATGCATACATATGCAAAAAGCAGGAGAACACAGACATGCACACACCAACACACTGTGTATATACTCTTCTATAATTTGTTGTTTACTGTCGTCGTTAATGGGCTTACCAGCTACAAAAAATACTGCAGCAGATGCTTGGTGGTATTGCCATGTGGCTGTGGCACTGTGTCAGCTTCTGAGCTCTTGGCTTTCTGTGCTGTCATCTTTCCACAGAAAGTCAGCACTATGTAGGCTATATATGAAATGCATGCTGGATTTATCCGCTGCTTGATTTTAAGACCTTCTGTAACCTTGAGGTAGGTAATGAATAACTGATGTGTGAAAAATATTTCTTGGTGCTTTTCATGAAAATATTGTTCTTGTGCTTAATGTTCACCATAAAACATAGAATTATAACTTTGTCGTATTGTTGTTTGTCAGATTATTGAAACAAAGGTTTTCTTAAAAGAAAAAAAAAAGACATTTCAATGTGCAGCTTTTGACCAGTAAGGCTATAGATAACCCAAATACTTTAGTTTTATAACAAATGTACTACATGTGTACCTTTTCTTGAGAGATACTTACTCCATGTTGAATGTTAACCACCCCATTAGATCTGGATTATTAACACAATGACAGCTTTTCCTGGTAGATTTTCATCAATACATATCTGTTGTTTTATTTTTAATCACCACTTATTAGGTGAGGAATGTTATTTAAATAATATTTTCCTCCTATTACATTCTTGCTGTTGACGACTCCGAAGACAGAGCAATGCTTCTAGTCTTTAATGGAAGAGACTGACTGATTCTTATGTGACACTTATATACATTTAATATGAACAGCAACCAGATACACGTTCGGCTCACATTTACACGAACATCATATTATTGAGTATGTAAGGCTGCATTATAAATTACAGTCTCAATAGCAAACCTCACATCCCCTATAGTTTAAGTTTTTTTTTTTTACTTTCACAAGAAAGAGAGCATACAAACATACAACACTTGTTACACACATACGCACCAGTAACATCAAAACATTATCATGCAGATGTGTCATGTTTTACAGGAGTACATTTACATACATCTTGCTTCTAGTAAAGCCATAGGAATCAAGCAGATGGCTTGAGCAAAGATGATGATTCAGATGATAGAATCAAACATTTTCAATTAATACACGTAAATGAACCAGTCAGCATGAAATCTATTGTTTATGTTCATTAATTTACAAGAGACAAACATTTTTTTTCAGTATCATACAGCATTTTCAACTACTTCGGCTATCATCTTGTTATTTAATTGTGTGCTGCTTTTGTGTGACAATTGCTTTGCTTTTCTACCATTTATGAACACAATTTTACGCTGTGCTTTTTCATGTGTGCAAGTTTTGCTGTGTATGAAAAAATCCACGGATCAGAAAATACTGGAAAACGTGATTGCTATTTTCATTTATCACTACAACCAACCAATCACCACCACCCCTGTGCCACACCCACAAGAAACAACAACACTCCAACAACATCAAAGAAAAAAAAAAAGTTTTCATAACACCAATAAAGTATCATAAAATTTCATTGTAGAGTTGTTGTTTTTTTTTTTTTTTTTTTTTTAATGTGATTGTCTATTGTTGACAGAAATACTTTTTTTTAGTCACAATACAAACACAAGTAAACAATTACTGTCAGCAGACTTATAAAGGGTTGAAATAGATTTTTTCATATCTCAGTGAAGAATAAATGATCAATAATGTTTGTTGTTTTCTGGTCTGTGATAAATTTTTGGCTTGGTAGCTTGGTGGCCATTGTTTTAGGCTTGTATACTGGGACCTGATAGAAGAGTGTGCTGTGAAAGTGCTTAATTGAATGACATTGTGCACATTTGTCTGTGTAAATTTGTTCATCACTGCTGCTTTGCTCACTCATAAATATGTAGACAGTTGTATGAAATACACATGTATTGTCACTGTTGCACATATTTTTTCAAATATTTGCTGAACTGTTGCACATATGTTTTGAAATCCTTGCTTTCATTGTTATTTATTTGTTTTTTAGCCATGTTTTCTGCATGTTGTTTATTTCTGGCTGTGCTGTATAGATGATATTTTTTTTTCCTTTCCAGCTCTTGATGCATGTCCTGTCATATTCTCAAGTTGTCAAAAAAAAATTTTTTTGGCATTTTTTTAAAATCATAAATATTTTGTTGTAAACTATAACCCCCCCCCCCCCCCCCCCCCAAACAAAAAACAACTTTTTTTTAATGTAATCATTTTTCAAGTATAATGATTTACTTTCACACAAAAAGTGTTTAGTTTAAACACACAGAGGAAAAAAGACAAAATAGACTGCTAACATTATAAATGACACAACAGAAAACAACCTGACCTTCTCTTGAATAGAGACCAACTGACCAGTATGGTTTCAGCCTTGGAAAATGGAAGTCACTAATGAGAGAGGAGTATGATTCTCTTGTTCTTTCCAGTAATGTTAAAGAACATTGGAGACAAGTCCCAACACAGCTGCATCATAAAAGAACAATATTAGTCTGAATCAGGCAGTGGTTCCACAATAACTCTTTATTCAGTGTGTTTGTATTCTGGATCTTCTCCTTCACATTGCTCTTGTGACATTAGCCGATATGGAATTCATTCCAAGCATGGAGATGTCATCTTGGGAAACTGAAACTGAAACTGAAACTCAGGTTGTTTAAAATGGCAGCTATTTTGGGTGAAAATCTAAAAACCTTGGATGTTTAATGGCTTGCATATGCTTGAGAAATGGTTCTAAATCTTATTTATCTTATTCTTTGCCATGATTTATGTTACATTTTATATATGAAGAGTTATAGAAAAACTTTCCCGATATGCACACTTGTTTTCTCTCTCTCTCTGTCTTTCCTTTCCTCATCTGTGGAACATTCCATTCCGTTATATTTCTGTATGTGCACTGAATTCCACCCCTTGATATCTCCCTAGCCCTTTAAGGGAACCAATTCTTTTTCATATAATCCATTCTGATGTTTTAACACTTTTAACGACTTTTTGTGTTTAGACAAAAAGAAAGAGTAAAATCAAAACTTGAGATGTAGGAGAAGAATATATTTGGATACTATGGCGAGATCATTTGCCCCTCAAGTTTATGTAACAAGTTTGTTGTCAAACCAGCGAGAGATTTCTTTTTATTGTTTATGATCAACTTGTGTTGAAGACAACAGAAGTTTTCATCAGTGGATGTGACAAAGTTTGATAGATATCTTCTGACAGCCTTAAGAAAACTGAAATGACTGTTGATATGAAGCGCGCATCAAGTTTAGAAGATACACTTTTGTTTTCCATAGCCTATAGTGGAACCGGAATGTAGATTTATCACCAGAAAGTAAGGTACATTTATCACCAGGAAGTAAGGTACATTTATCATTAGGAAGTAAGGTAGATTTATCACCAGAAAGTAAGGTAGATTTATCACTAGAAAGTAAGATAGATTTATCACCAGAAAGTAAGGTAGATTTGTCACCAGAAAGTAAGGTAGATTTATCACCAGAGAGTAAGATAGATTTGTTACCAGAAAGTAAGGTAGATTTATCACCTGGAAGTAAGGCAGATTTATCACCTGGAAGTAAGGTAGATTCATCACCAGAAAGTAAGTTAGATTTGTCACCAGAAAGTAAAGTAGATTTATCAGCAGAAAGTAAGGTAGATTTATCACCAGAAAGTAAGATTTATTACCAGAAAGTAATGTAGATTTGTCACCAGAAAGTAATGTAGATTTGTCACCAAAAAGTAATGTAGATTTATCACTAGAAAGTAAGGTACATTTATCACCAGAAAGTAAGGTAGATTTATCACCAGAAAGTAAGGTAGATTTATCACTAGAAAGTAAGGTAAATTTATCACTAGAAAGTAAGGTAGATTTGTCACCAGAAAGTAAGGTAGATTTATCACTAGAAAGTAAGGTAGATTTATCACCAGAAAGTAAGGTAGATTTATCACCAAAAAGTAAGGTAGATTTATCACCAGAAAGTAGGGTAGATTTTTCACCAGAAAGTAAGGTAGATTTATCACCAGAAATTAAGGTAGATTTATCACTAGAAAGTAAGGTAGATTTATCACCGGAAAGTAAGGTGGATTTATCACCAGAAAGTAAGGTAGATTTATCACTAGAAAGTAAGATATTTATCACCAGAAAGTAAGGTAGATTTTCACCAGAAAGTAAGGTAGATTTATCACCAGAGAGTAAGATAGATTTGTTACCAGAAAGTAAGGTAGATTTATCACCTGGAAGTAAGGCAGATTTATCACCTGGAAGTAAGGTAGATTCATCACCAGAAAGTAAGTTAGATTTGTCACCAGAAAGTAAAGTAGATTTATCAGCAGAAAGTAAGATTTATTACCAGAAAGTAAGTAGATTTGTCACCAGAAAGTAATGTAGATTTGTCACCAAAAAGTAATGTAGATTTATCCCCAGAAAGTAAGGTAGATTTATCACCAGAAAGTAAGGTAGATTTATCACCAGAAAGTAAGGTAGATTTATCACTAGAAAGTAAGGTAAATTTATCACTAGAAAGTAAGGTAGATTTGTCACCAGAAAGTAAGGTAGATTTATCACTAGAAAGTAAGGTAGATTTATCACCAGAAAGTAAGGTAGATTTATCACCAAAAAGTAAGGTAGATTTATCACCAGAAAGTAAGGTAGATTTTTCACCAGAAAGTAAGGTAGATTTATCACCAGAAATTAAGGTAGATTTATCACTAGAAAGTAAGGTAGATTTATCACCGGAAAGTAAGGTAGATTTATCACCGAAAGTAAGGTAGATTTATCACCAGAAATTAAGGTAGATTTATCACCGGAAAGTAAGGTAGATTTATCACCGGAAAGTAAGGTAGATTTATCACCAGAAAGTAAGGTAGGTTTATCACCAGAAAGTAAGGTAGATTTATCACCAGAAAGTAAGGTTTAGATAATAGATTATCACCAGAAAGTAAGGTAGATTGATCACCAGAAAGTAAGGTAGATTTATCACCAGAAAATAAGTATATTTATCACCGGAAAGTAAGGTAGATTTATCACCAGAAAGTAAGGTAGATTTATCACTAGAAAGTAAGGTAGATTTATCACCAGAAAGTAAGGTAGATTTATCACCAGAAAGTAAGGTAGATTTATCACTAGAAAGTATGGTAGATTTATCTCTAGAAAGTAAGGCAGATTTGTCACTAGAAAGTAAGGTACTCATAGATTTATCACCAAGGCAGATATTTAGAAATGAAACCCTGTTGTTCCATTTATATTTGTTCATTCTTTTGTGTAATGTCTATTTACTACCCTTCAGTAATATTCCTGAACGGATGTCATACTTATGAAGAAAAAAAAAGGTAGTTCTGGTCTTTTCCTATTGACAGTAAAAAAAATAAAAAATAAAAAATATAAAAAACAAACACAAAAAACCAGATGATGGCCTTATGAAATATAAACAATAGCTCATCGATACTTTTTTAGTTTTTTAGAATTTTCCACAGACAGAAAATGTCTTATTATATAGTTTTTAGTGATTTCCATATACTTCCTCTCTCATCTGTATGACCTTTGTGCACTAGTTATCTCCCTTTTGTATTCTCCTTGTTAACAGTTTTTCGCCCTGCATTCTAGAGTGCATGTAACTGCCTGATCTACACCCACCCTGTCTCTGCTTGCCATCTTTCAGATCACCAAAGAGGAGTTTGAGAACTACTATGTTGGAGTCAGCGCCTCCATTGACAGTGATGCTTACTTTGATCTTATGATGAAAACTGCCTGGAAGCTGTGATGTCCTGGTGTCTTGATTCTTCATTGCACAACCTCCTCTCCGTCCATCTTCTGAGCTTCACTTTTTAACATATACCATGTATATAAATTATTTGAGGAACTTGAGCATTTTAGTGAATACTAGACTGCCACGAACTTCCTGTATAGTATAAAACTGTTGTTCCTTTTTACAGCTATTTGAACCTGTTCATGTTTGGTATCAGATGTGAGAAAGGACATGAGATGTGGGGATTAGAGTCATGGAAAATCTGTTTGAATTTAAGAATGTGGAATGCATTTAAATTGAGAATGTGTGGTGGGTGGGTTTAAAATTGCAGGCCAGAAGCAGCACTTTCTTTGGCTTGACATAAACACTTTTTATTCCGATAAAAGTGTTTCTTTTTCATTTGCATGAATATGACATAGCAGTACGTTTAGTGCTAGAGGTGTACTTTTCTTCCTCCCCCTCACCCTCTCTACCTGTTTGAAGTGTTCCGTTTCTTTTTCCCCATCATACCATGCCATGTACCTATTACAGGCACACAATATAGATGCCATCTGCCTTCATTTCTTTCTTTTTCTTTTTACCTGATACGTTGTGCACCTACCTGCTCTGTTAATATGATTGTCTTTTTTTTTAAACTGTTGAGTACAGTTTGTAGATGCTTTTATCCCACTCTCATTTTCAGCAGCACATTTTTGCGTTGATAGAATTGTTTGCTTGGAAAGATGTCTGTGGAAAATGGAACCACATTTGAAGGCATTCTTTCTGGTACTATAAGAAAATTGATGTAATATTTGTGAGAATATGTACTGCTCAAAGTAATGGTAGTTATACTATTGTTTGTGTCTCGGTGTGCTTTGTGATGAAACAAGCTTGGTTGGAGTGAAAGGATTCTGGGTAACTGAATATGGTGGAGGTAAATGTTTTCTGTAACATTGTGATACTTTTCTGCATGTTATTTATTTATGACAGACTTTGAGTATCATGGGTGAAAATTTGTTTGTGATAAAATGAATTAAGGACACAGTATCTGGTAAACAGGAGCACATATAAAAGCAGTTTACAATGAGGCTTTGATTCTCCAGAAGTTTTATTGAGAAAACTAATGTGCACATACTTGAATATGCAAGTACCTATGCGGTTCAGTAAAATCTAAACAATAATTCCATATTGTGGGCCTACTGTTGGTTGCAGTTGTTCTTTTCCTCCTTTTTCTCCTAAGATTTGAAACGTCCATGAAATTTGGCAGAGGGTGAGACTTTGTAGTAATTATAACTGCCAATTGATCTTCGGCCAATTGTCTTTTCAAAATAATTTTTGAGGAATGGGAAACCGTCTCATTTTTCTGTATTGATTGTTGCTAAAATCATTGCGACTTACCTGTATGCCAAGCAGTAAGTAAACAGACCTTTGCGGCAGACTGGCAAAGCATTATGTTAACTTAATAACCTGTGTTCTACACTTTTGTCCAGATTAAAGGAATCAGATGCTGTGGTGTCTTTAGACATGTCTTTTCTGGATTCATTATGAGCATTTAGCAGGACTGTATAAATCTTTCCTGCCTATTTCTTTCGTTATTGATATTCAAGTTTACAGACATGAAGTATGATCATTTGTAGCATGAGGAAAGGGAACTAAGTTTATTATCATATAAAGAAGACTAATATATTACTTACTATCAAGTTACTGAACTTACTCTTGTGATCTGAAAGAGACCTAATTACATTCTGCATTTATTTTTACGTGAGAATTATTAAAGATAATATGGATAGCAAAACTCTAATATTAAATTACCTTAGTTGGAAGTATTTGGAAACAAAAATGAGCAAATATTTCTGTTTCTTCACTTTTGATGTATGAGGCATAAACTGGTCCGCAGAGGCAAGTCTTTTTCTTTCATAAGTATTCTTGACTTTAGGAAGATTTAAAACTGGAATCTGTTTCCCAACTTAAAAGAGCTCATGCACAATATATCTATACGAAATAAGAAATATGTCTGCATGCTCAATTTTATCAAAATGTGTCTTCAGAAACCCTTTGATAATTTTTAAACGGCAATAACAAGTGATGGGTAAAATGTTATTTCTATACAATTACAAAAAGAAAGGAAAAAAGTTATGAATGTAAATTTTTTTGTTTTTGAATTTCGCAAAATTGTTCATATACTTTCCATCTGCCACAGATACAAGACAAATTGAATGCCTGGTACATGTGTGCAGGGTCAGCATGTTAGTATCAATACAAGTAATAGAACTTTAGTAGTCATGATAACTGTATTTACACTTTGATCTCTATATGTATTGTTTTATCTTTCTGTACGTTTAGCAAACTATTTAGAATTGTACTCTTCAGGGATGTCATTTTTTACTTTTCGAAAATGTTACTATGTATAAATAAATGTTATTTTTTAAGAAAACACCCTTTCCTATTGAATTATTATTTTCCTTGAATGTGTATGTACATAGTTTGCCAGAACATGGAGGATCAATCTGTCTCAGTATTAAAAATCACCATCACTTTAATAACTTCCATCGCCACAAAATCGAGCTTTTCTGATATACCCTTGCATCAGCCACAGCTACAATGATTAAGAACAGACGCAGCAGATTCTCTTTCATTATGTTCAGTCTCTCTTTGGTCATTACTACGAAATGTCATACACCACCTCCTTGTTAGCTTTTCAAGTCACAAGCTCATCTCGATGCAAACTCAGCTACTTGGTAAGTGGCACAATTATGAAAAATGCATTAAATTGAGATTTATGAAAAATGTATTAAAGTAGGTGCACAATTATGAAAAATGCATTAAAGTAGGATACATGAAAAATGTATTAAAGTAGGATATGTGCCTTAAGGTAATAAACAAAATGGGTCTTAAACAAAACTGAAGACTGTTACACTGCATGCAGTACGTCATGTGCTTTATCAGCCTTATTTGTTTGTCACAAGTAGTTCACAGATTAACTCTTTGAATCCCATGCCCAGTTCACTAACTGCAAAAAAAGTAACCCTTTGACTCCCTGACCCTTTCCACCAGCTTCCTGCAGGAATCTGGTGCATAGGGTCAGGGAGTCAAAGAGTTAAGTTTTGCTTTGTTAACATGGTTGACAATGCAGGATGCTGCTGGACAGGGTGTGGGAGTCAAGGGGTTAATTCATTAGATTTGAAGGATCGCACTGGAGTCGTCAAGACACTTAGCTGCAGTTCAGTGTTGTGTGGATGTGCTTTAAATATAGTTTTAAGCAGTCAAAATGCTTGCTGAAACAGTCTGTTAGATTTTCAACACAGGTAATGAACTGTTGGTCTGCAGTAGGATCTTAAATGTGCTTATTGCTTATTGGTGAAGCGCTGTTTTGGGATATTTTGCAAGGTAGTTTTTGCTGCGTACCATTTTAAAGACTTGATGGTTTTATGGTTGTGAGTGCAGTGCCGATAAAGCTGAATAATGCATATAATATAGAAATTGCGATGCATTATACATACAACTTATCCTAACCCCCCCCCCTCCATACACACACACAGAAGGATAAACAAATTGTTTCAACAACAGAGACAGTCGATATTAGCACAGTACTCAACATGTTTAATAAGGAGATTGAACAACAGAATACAGACATGAGATGGTCAATACATATTTACAATTTTTCTTTTTTTTCATATTGAAAACGTTCTCACGCTAAAAACTTACCTTACGTAACTGTGACATTAAAACTAGGTCTCAGAGAAACATCAACAGCCATTATTTCATGTCCGACTACACATTTGACTTACATGTGATAAAAACAACAACAACACCTGTTTATAAACAGTGGAGAATTCCCACTAAGACATGTTTCACATTTCAGGTTGCCGTGACTTGATGGAGTCTGTGCATTCCAATTTAATTGTCACAACTTCTGGTTGGGGTCAGACTTGTAAACTTGCAAGTTTGGTACAGAGCCAGCCATGAAAAGCTGACTAATACTATATTTTATCTGAAGATATACTAGAAATGAATCAGTCTTGTTTTTGTATTTAAGGGGATACTTAATCCCCCCCCCCCCCCTTAAGGTTTATCTGAAGACAAACTCCCCTTCTCTCTCTCTCTCTCCTTCCTTCTCTCTCCTCTCTCTCTCTCACACACACACGCACACATACACACACACACACACATACACACACACACTCTCTCTCACTATCATCACAGCTCTCATTTGCCCAGTAGAAGGAGGATTTTTTATCAGATTTTGATAGCCTTAACAAATCAAAACATGTAGATAATCTGACCAGCTTTAAGATTTTTCTATAATTTAATGGGTGCGCCTTATATACCGATGCGCCCAATAGCCCAAACTTTACGGTACCTTACTATAGTCTCGACAGTTAGCAGTCGGAAGCTCCCAATGTTGCTTTACTACAAGCATAGTCAATGGAGGACAAATGTGATATAAAAGGGACCAAAGGAATTGGATCCAGAGTGTATTCATCACCTCCAAGGTGTGATCGTTCGAGGTGGTATATTGAGTACTGCTGGTGTGTAATTGAAATCAGAGAGAAAAACTGATACGATGCTGGCTCGAATCACTCATGATAAACAAATGATGAATGAAAAGTTGGAAAGGAGGGCGAAAGAACGAAGGCACAGAATAAATTCAGACATTGAAAAATGTAAACACACACTTCTTCTTCTTCTGTTGTGTGGCCACAATCAACACTTTGATTATTTTGCCACAGGGTAGAACAGGGGGTTCACGACCTGGCTGCCTGACTTTACAAAAAAACAAAACAAAACAAAAAAATCTCACATTCACACACTCTCTGCCTACTAACTGGATCAAAGTACACACACACATACACATATACACACACACACACGCTCGCACGCACGCACACACACAAACAGAAAGAGAAAGCCAAGACAAGAGTTAACATGTGTGTGTGTACGATCGTTGCTGCGTGGCCAGAAAAAAATGAGCGTGGTGATCACTGATTGATCAAAGTGGATCACATGTGGATGACGTGAGAGTCATGGACAGCTACATGAAATCTGGCCAGTGGCAGAGAACTAAACTGGTCACTTAGCTACGATTTTCCATTTGGTGTATACAAAAATATACAGGCTTTGAGAAATATGAGTTAGAAAGAAGAAGAAGAAGAAACAGCTTGTGTTGTATCACATGGAACTTGCAACATGTTACCCATTTATAAAGGAGTTCTTAGTCGTGTGTTACCAGCGCAAAACTCACATTTCATTGATGTGTCATGCACAAACTGATCGTATGCATATGTGTTACAATAGTATGTTGTATGAAACATTACAACGAAAAAAATAATGAAAATTAAAATCTGAGAGGAGAGAGAGAGAGAGAGAGAGAGAGAGAGAGAGAGAGAGAGAGAGAGAGAGAGAGAGAGTAAAATGTGTAAATGAAAACCCGAACGTGTGTATGTGCACATGTGAGATTATTTACTTGATAACAAGAAACGCCTGAATGGTTTATAAATACACTGTGAGGAAGTGTGAATTCACTCGATCTTGATAATTCTGTGTTATAATCATCCTTGTTAACATGCTATTTTTTGTATTGACCTTGCTTATCATCTTGGCATCATTTCCTTACCCAACTAACTCTGCATCTAATGGCTATTTCCCATTTGCATGCCATTGGCCATCACAGATCACCAAGGAGGAGTTTGAGAACTACTATGCCGGAGTCAGCGCTTCCATTGACGGTGATGCATACTTCGACCTAATGATGAGAAACGCCTACGGTCTTAAATGAGTGGTGCCTTTATCTGACGTTAAAGTTAATGGCTGTCTTGGCCTGTTTTTCTGTGAACATTATGTTTATTATGTTCAAAGAACGGAAAGACCTCCCGAGCCAAAAATGTTTTTGTGAATCACTTATATTGAGCAGCAACGACATGGACTTCGAAAGATTTTAAAGGATTTTCAAATAGCATCTTATGATAGATAATCTATTTGGATGTGTTAAAAGATGGTCTTTAAATTTTTTAGAGATAACCTGTTTGTACATGTAAAATACTGGTCTTTAATTGGAGTTTCTTCAGCTTAATCTGCATGTATTTTTTATAAAAGGACAGCAAATGCTAAATGAATAAAACTAAACTATCAAGTTGTTTTCCTTTTCAAAAAGTAAAAAAAAAAAGGTGACATATCCCTTAACCCAAGAGATTTTGGGAGCGAGGTAATAATTCTTTATCTTGCTGATCTTGGGTCAGTTGAAGAGGACAGGGCACCCATCCAATGTACATCACTTCATTCGTGTTGATTTTCCTCCCATTCTTACATTGACATAAGGACAAGCTGAACAGGATTAGATGCCCATACACACAACAATAATAATATGTCAGGTCATGAGTGCTGATTTTTCTCACACTGGCTTATACACTGACATAAAAATATAGAATTTAAGTACCTCCATTATGGAAAAAAATGATGTTCTTTCCCCCTAAGACTTTATATCAATCAGAAGTGAAATTTAAAAAGGCAAACCATCAGTACTACTAGTTAAAACATTGCTAGTGAATCCATGTATCACTGCCCCATATTTTTTTCTTTTTTGATGGCTCTATGGCATTTTACAGCTATACTGAGGTTACTTTATTCAGTCTTTCATAAATGATTTATTTAAATCACTGAAAGATCTCTTTCAGTCCCCATGATTTGATCAGATGAAGAATCATGGTTATTTAACTAGCATTTTACAAACTGCCATTTGTTTGTCTTATTTTCATTTTCATTGTCTCGTTTTTAAGTGTTTACTACTTTTATTGCCTTGTTTTTAACATGATGTGTTTCTATTCTTGCTAATAAGAATAGTTTGATGACGTCTATATTTCATGGCTTTGTAAAAACCTTAATTATAGACTGCTGCTGTTTATTATTTCCATCATAATTATTGACCGTGTCATCAAAAAGAAATAACACTATCATTGAAGCATTGTTTTCTAAAAGTAAACTGATATCAGAAGGTAACAAGTTGACTTGTGCTAACAAATCTTGTTCAATTTTTTGTCTGTCTTATATATATTATGATAGAGTAACAAGGTGATTTGTGCTAACAAATCTCGTTCTGTTCACTTAATTTTTTGTCTGTCTTATATATATATATAAGAGTAACAAGCTGATTTGTGCTAACAAATCTCGTTCTGTTCACTTAATTTTTTGTCTGTCTTATATATATTATGATAAGAGTAACAAGCTGACTTGTGCTAACAAATCTCGTTCTGTTCACTTAATTTTTTGTGTCTTCATATATATTATGATAAGAGTAACAAGCTGACTTGGGCTAACAAATCTTGTTCAATTTTTTGTCTGTCTTGTATATATTATAAGAGTAACAAGCTGACTTGTGCTAACAAATCTTGTTCTGTTCACTTAATTTTTTGTCTGTCTTGTATATATTATGAGTAACAAGCTGACTTGTGCTAACAAATCTTGTTCAATTTTTTGTCTGTCTTGTATATATTATGATAGAATAACAAGCTGACTTGTGCTAACAAATCTTGTTCTGTTCACTTAATTTTTTGTCTGTCTTGTATATGAATAAACATATTTTGACATAAAAAAAAAACTGCACGTTTCAGTTTGTTGTCTGTCTTCTCATCATCATCATCATCAGTCCCGTAGTCTGGTTGACCGTTGGGGCACCACTGAAGATTTTGCAACCAACTTCCTCCACTCCTCAGCTTTCCGCAGAATGATATTCCATTCAAGGCCAGTCCACTCTCTGATATTGTCTTCCCATCTTTTTCTCTGTCTGCCTCTTCGTCTCCCTCCCTGAACTGTTCCCTGCAAGACGGTCTTGGCCAGTCCAGATGATCGTGTGACGTGCCTGTACCACCTCAGTTTGCGTCTTTTCACTGAGGTCAGGAGGTCTTCATACGGCCCGATGGCGTTTTCAATTCGGGTTTTCACTTCCTCATTGGTTATATGATCTTTGTACGAGATACCAAGGAGTTTGCGGAAGCATCTCATCTCCATTGCCTGTATCCTTCTTTCAATGTCTGCTGTTATGGTCCATGTTTCACATGCATACAAAAATATTGACATGACCAGGGAACGCATCAGTCTGATCTTGGAGCCGATTGCAATATTCTTGTCGTTCCAGATGACTTTTAGCTTGGTCATTGCAGCTGTGGTCTGGGCAATCCTGGAAAGTACTTGTGTCTGTCTTACACAACTGATAAACCTTTTCACTTTAAACACATTTCAGTCATACAACCAGACGGCACTGCTGTATTGAACTTACATTTTTGAAGAAAAGAAAATGAAGAACACTGACTCAACTACATGCCAGCCATATGTAAAAGTGTTTTTCCGTACTGGGTGAATGTATGTTATTTCCTCTACACCCAAGTATATATATATAAAGTGCTGAATTGTTGTTATGACTTGCCATGTTACACCCACTTGCTTAATAATTAAAAATACACAAGCGTTATTTCATTTGTCAAATTTGCCTTAGTTAAATTTGAATTCTTTCTTTCGGATTCTTTGTTAGAATGCTTAATGACTGGAATACAAAGAAGAGCAGACGTGTGTGTGTGTGTTTGGAACATAAACCTAAATAAAAAGAGAGCTTAATTTTTTTTAAACCGCTGCCTTTGATGCTGCAACATTCATTTTCATCCACATATAGCCAGCATATTATCAATATGACATCAATACAATGTATTTTTTTTGCTTCCCACCTTTAGTGTTGGATTAGGAACTATTTGCTCTTCAAATAATATAGACCTACATGGCTGCTTGGAAAGACGGCAATGTGGGATCCATTTCGGGACATGTCAGATCTTGCTGAACAGCAAAATGGGTCGTGTCTGGAGCATCATGCTTGGCCACTTTTCTGGCCATTCAAACGACCCCTGTGGCTGAAAGTAAGGCAACTTTGGGGGCTTCTGACTGCTTACTATAGGGACTATAATAAAGGGAAAGGATCTGGCAGCCTTGTATACTGGTGGAAGGGTGGGCTGCCTGAAAGAGAGATGAAGACCCTGAGTGGGACGAGAGAGGTCTTCCATTCTCTCTTGGTCTGGTGGTTGAGCTGACCTGGTTGGTGCGTGTGTGGCTGCAGCTCAGGGATTTTCATCTCCCCATTCGAATTTTAGACAAGGTAACTGATGACTGGGTCCGAAAGGGTCATGCAACGCATGAACAGCCCCCTACCCCCCAACTTTTCTTGATGAAATGGCTATCGAGTGGCGTTGGCAGCTCAGGAGAGAGGCGAGGCAATGGTACTCTGGGTCCCATTCGTACCCTCGGGTATTTCATGTTAACTTTACTCTTTTTTATGAACACATAACGCAGTCCAATTACATTCAGCACTGTTATTATCTACTAAGATGAAAAGATGCAGACGTAAGGACAGAACCCCTTCCAAAGCAAGGTAAGATGAATGCGTATGCATATTAGTTTGAAAATGTGGAACCTATCACGTTTTATTGGAGCAAGGGGATTGATGGGCACATGTGCCTATGACCTCATGAAACAGCTCTTCATCTTGGGGAAAGACGGGACTAGAGCCCTAAAAGTAATGGCAGAAACAGACGAAGAGTTCTCGCTGGATCCGGTCAAGGAAGCACTAAAGCAAACTTCATAATGCTTAAAATGATCCTATGTGCATCGTTTTCCCAATAAAAGCCTTATAGCTAAGTGATAAGGACACAAGGGTAACTTGGCTTTGAGATGCTGATCACCTTGGATGCGTGGGTTTGAACACAGATGGAGGACTGATTTCTTTGAAATGAAAAATGATGACAACAGAGGGTCATGCAAGAGCCATGACCTGGTTGTGGCCTGGTCCCCGTAGAATGTAAGGAGTTCAGGGCTCAAACACTTGCTTGAATGAGGGTTTTTTGCTGTCCAGATCTTCTCAGTTTTCTTTTTTTGCTACTGTACAGGTACATTTCACGTAATGTTCATGCTACAAGTTAAAAAAAATTCAGATAGAAAAACTGCTCCAAAGGAAGAAAGTGGGAAGGAGACTGTGTGTGTTTATAAACTGTGAACTGGTTTAAAACAGAGGAATATGATTTCTTGTGGATTAAGTCATAAGAATTCCATTGTACACGTATTGATGGTTTTTAACCCTTTGACACCCACATTCTAACCACCAACTTAACCCTTTGATTCCTTTACCCTATCTTGCTGGTGGATATGGTGAGGGAATCAAAGGATTAAGTATTTGCTTTGCTAGCATGATTGACAATGCAGGATGCTGGTAGATACGGTGTGGGAGTCAAAGGGCTAAGTATTGTTGCTTCTGTTTCGTAGTACTGTGATGATAATGACAATGCATCTTTGAAGTGGATGAGACCTCACTGTGTGATCCCAGTGTTCCCAATGAGCCATAGGACATTCAACTCTGGGTGGGAGCTGGTTGGAACTGAAATGCATGCAATGATTTTGATAGGTCTGAGGGGATTTTATACGGTTGAGGCGCCGGCAGTCAACATGCAAAACCAGGACAAGATTGAGACAGCCGAGATGTGGTTTCTATGAAGAATGTTGAGAGTTCCATGGACAGTAAAGAAAACAAACAAGAAAGTCTTGATGGAGGCAGACACAAGATCATTCATAAGATTTGGAAAAGACAGGCAACATTATTTTGTAGACCATTTTATGAGGAAAAGGGAATTAGAGCGCATGGTCACAACAGGAAAGCTGGAGGGAAAAAGAGCACGAGGTATACCCAGGGAGAAAATATTGGGTGGACTTGCAGGGTGGCTGAGGGGAGAGAGGGTGAAAGATGTGCTCGCGGCAACAAGGGATAGATACATACGGAGTGCCAAGATCACCAACGCCATGCAGCAAGGCACATGATGATGATGATGTTTATGGGATTTGAATCCACAACCTTCCAATTGGTAGTCTGTTGTTCTAACTATTGCACCACAGTAACTGGTTATAATTTGTGTCTTAGGTGAACCAGTTTTGCTTTAAATATCTGTGAACCAGTTTTGCTCTAAATATCTGCATCACCGACTGAAACCTGTGAACCCAATGTTTTGCATATCAAACCCACTGACTTTTCCGTCCATATTTGTACTGTAATCATTGTTTTGTTTTGCTCCTTTTGAGGCTTGTCGATTAAAAGAAAGAAAACAGGGCTCATATCAGCTGATTGTGTCTGTGTACAATAATGTGGACATATGTGTCATCAGGGCCCACTAAGGATTTTGAACGCTGAAGGTTAAATGGGTATGATCCTCTTATTGTAAAGCCACAATAACCAGGAACATGAAAATAGTACCCTTCGAAGTTGCAGTTAATTCTAGTGTGATGAGAACTATCTTAAAAGAAAAGGCAAGTTTAGATGGAATGCCCATCCTGTTTTGTTTCCATGACATGTTTCAAATGGGGGCATAGAGAGTTGGCGTGGAAAGTGGGGTTGAAAATGTCTAGGTAGGGGGTTGAAAAACTCCAGGTAAATGTTCATGTGGATTATATATACAGGTACTTGCACAGTGTATAGTGTCCTATGTAAAATGTACCTTCCTGTTGCTTTATTCTGTTTAGATGCATGAATGTACTTGTAAGACTTCACAATAGTTCGTAAGTTCTTACTGTCTTTTCTGTCAATTTTTACGCTTTAGTGCTACTGTTGTCATTTACCATCCATGTAAAAGCATCTATTCTCTGTAAACTTGTATTTCACCATTCCTGTTATTTTTCTGTTTAAAACATTTGCCTGTGCACACATGAAGTTCTTTATTTGTTCAATGTCTTGTAACAGTTATTGGCAAAACAAAAATAATTGTGAAAACTGCAAATGAGATGCTCAATCTGTGTACTGCTGCTTCAGTGCAGTTTTCTCCCAACATATGCTGAAATTGCAACTATGTGTTAATTGTGCTGAAATTGCAACTATGTTATTTTCACTTCTTCATTGACAGATCACAAAGGATGAGTTTGAGAACTACTATGCTGGTGTGTCTGCCTCCATTGACAACAACAGCTACTTTGACTTGATGATGCGACAGGCATGGGGAATCAAGAGCGACTAAGATGGACTGCAGTTCAACGTCCTAATCTCATTGAAAAGCAACATTCATAGTTGTAATAGTTCACAAGATTTTTAAGAACAGCATTCTTTAATCTTCTTCAAGCAGCAAGTTTTCAGCAATGCCAGAGGAATTTATGTGTGAAACTGTGATATGGAACAGACTTACATGATGTTATGAATGTAACTGTGTTCTTTGTTCTTCATAATTGGGAAAACCTAATCTATTGTCTCTCAGTATAAGTTTAATCCTTTCAGTCTAGGCTACATTAGTAGAGTAATACATAGACAGATGTTATAAATTACATGTACTTTACAGATGTTATTAATAATGTATACTTAAGAATATCTGATGTTTCTTAATTAGCTTAAGTTTAAACCTTTCAATTTTGTTTGTATCTCATATTTAATTTTCCAACTCCTATATAGAGGTCATTGCCCTAATCTTTAACAAGTAGGCTATATTTGAAACTTTTTGAATGTAAATTTACGATCTACTGAGGTCAACAAAACAGGCACATACCTGTTCACCCACTACTGTTTAGTAACACACACACACACACACACACTCACTCATTCACTCACACAAAAGACACTTATTTTTTTCAATCTACGCAGCATTGCTTTGTAGTTATGTATTTGCTGGTTTCCTGGATAGGATTTTTTCCACAGCAAACAGAAGATTTGAAAGGTTCTATTTTGAAATAAAATTGGCAATATACAAAGTTTGAAATTTGAGTCTCTTTGGTCCTAAGTTACTATGATTTGTTTTTTAAAGCAAATTTCAAACACAGAAACATTTTTTACTCAAGGCGAGTAGTATTAGGTCCTAAACAGAGAGAGAGAAAGAGAGAGAGAGGAAAAGAAGAGAGGGCGAAAGAAAGGAAGAGAGAGAACGAGACAGAGTTTTTGTAGCATCAATTAACCCTTTAACTCCCTAACCTATCCACCAGCATCCTGCACTGTCAGCCATGACAGCAAAGCAAAAACTTAACCTTCTCACTTCCTCACCCTATCCACCAGCTTCCTGAGGATTAAGTTTTTGCAGCTGGTGGACAGTTTGCGGGAATGGAGGGGTTAAGTCTTCTGTTCTGGGGATATAACAGGTCAGTGATCAATACCAATAAATCAGTACACTGCCACACTACACAGGACTTCACAAACTTTCTTTGCTTTTAAACAAGCATTACTGATAGGTTAACAGCCATTTCATTATGTTTAACTTATTTCCCCACTATTCCCCCAAAACATCTGCACCAAATATCACGCTATGCAAGTTATGAGTCTCATGACTTCCTCTATCCCTTCCTCCGTCCCTTTCTTTCGACAGACTAATGGCATGCATTGGTGCAGTCATACACATTAATGTGTATAGACACACCTATTTTCCACTAGATTTCATTTAAGATGACAGATTTTATAAACCATCACCAGACACATAAACCTATCAAAAACAAGAAACCACTGATAAAAACGAGTTCTATAAAACACTTGTCATGCAATTAAAAACAGGAAAATTTCACCTCTATATACATACTTATGTACCTTTTCACTTTCTCATATTTTCATCATGGTTACAGACTATAGTCACAGATTATATTTCGAAGAGTTGAGTGCACAACAGTTACATTAACAGACAACTATTGTATTGCAGCTGAAGTGAATAAAAACAATCACAAATACATCACTAACAACCAGACAGCGTACACAAAATCTAAACAGAAAAATCTTTTCAGACTTTGGAAATAGCAATCTTATTATCCATCACACCCATGAAAAACTACTCTGAAATCTGTGATATAATATGATTTTCTTGCATATTACAGAATTATCAGATCAATGACAAAGAGTTGAAAGCAGACTTAAACTGAAATGTTGACAGAAAGAGGAACTGACAGCTATCACTGGTTTTGCTCAATACACAAGAGGTAACCTATTGAAAATTATGAAATCATTTACAAGACTGCAGACTCCACCTATGCCTTTTTATGTACAAGGCAGCTGAGGGGCTAGGCCAGCTATTCCTCTCATACTTTCTTCATACCAGCAGATAGGACAAAAAGAAGAGAATGACCAAGACATTTACCATTAGTATAACACAAAACTTCATAACAAACTATCGATCGACAACAGCAGAGCATTTAAGATCCCTAACAACCACAATGAACAATGCAGAGGTTCATTTTTCACAAAAGCACTGATAGATTAGAACCATTCCAGAAGAACAAGGAGTCACAGCACCATCAGTCAACAATTCTGCACATGGTCAGTAGCCTCACTTGCTAATACACCAAGTGCAGTGCCCTCTTCTGTCGCACTTATGCCAAGTGCAGTTTCTGCTATGTATGTATCAAGATTAAGAAGAACAGCCGAGCCTTACTAGAGACGTTTATGGTTTTGCCTTTTGTAAGGTCTTCCTCAGGACAAGTACTGGCTGTGTGTTTGGCTCTGTCTCTACTGGCTGTGTGCAGTACATTAACAAGAAAACTCTAGGAACCACTGATTACTAAGGATCAAGTCATTTCGTGATGTACAGAAGAGCCAGGTATTAATTCATGTGCCCACACTACTGGAAACTGTTGTGGAGTTGGTATGAGAAATAAGAAGAGGAGGCAGTTGAATCTTTATTCATGAATATATACTTGAGTACATCAACTAGCCCAACTAACAGACAGGAGCTTTCTTAAGTCCATGTCCACAAATACATGTAACCTGTTTACCATTAGGACTTTCTGCCTACAAAATACACAAAAGCTTCTGCTTTGAAAAAATTTCCATGAATACGAACGTACATATTCATGTAATTTGAAAATTTTGTGGATACATCGATAGCATTAATATACAAGGCACAGAGTGAACTTATAGTTAGTCTTACATACAGTTATAGCAGAAGGTTCTCCTCTGAGAACCTTTTACTGTTTAGCTTGCCCAGCCTGTACAATATACATATGTTACAGTTGAATATTATAATACATGACATGAGGCGTTGGGGAATGAGGAATCAAAGACCTGAGCTTCTGTTAAGGCCACCATGAGGAGGGTGCTGTCTATCATCCCCTCGCTGCTTTAGAAACAGATATCCATTAAAAACTGGGTGGAACAGAACAGTGTGCTAAGCGCATAAACCAGGTTACCCATCCATTTGACAACGCACTTGGAGTATGGAGTTTGTTCAAGAGGGATTCATTGCACTTGGAAATCTCCATATGTGCTCCACCCAAATCTGCCAGCAATTAACTAACAGACTTCCCAAGCCTGCACAAAACCCTATGTGTTGGCAAGGTCTTGAAGCAACACGGTTGATTGTACTCAACCTCTGTTTTCAAGAGATATGGCTAACTAACAAATATCCGTTAGTGATTACGTTGCTTCATCCCCCAGACCACAGTGTAAGATTAGAAAACAAAGCACATTGAAGGCAGGGATACAGCCCAATATTTAATGGAAGACAGACAAATGGGAAGTATCTGTACACATAGATTTATATATATCAAAATTTGCTAAGACATGCATGCATTAACCACTTTGTTATAAAAAGGAAACACTGGCTGTCCATGCAGTTGGATGATTGTCTCTCTCCCCTTTGAAGTAGACTTAACATAAACAGAGATCACATATACTCCCTCTACAGCATTTTAAAGTTCTCTGCGTGCGTTCTAATGTCCTGCTGTCACTGTAAAGATGGTGCAAAAAGGCGATGGTGAATTTCCCTGTCCTAGGTGGGTTGTCCTGCAATGGACACCTCTGCCTTGTCCATCATGAGATTTGTGAAAGACAGACTGGCCTCCTCTTCACGCAGATTTTTCAGTCTGTACACCGTACCTTCACAAAGAGTGTAAAGACAAGTTAGGCTGCTATATGGAATGTATACTATGTAATGAGACAATTCTATGATACAGGAAATACACAGAGTCTATATGCTAAAAAACAAACAAAAAAGGGATTTCTTGCAAATAAACACATCTGATAAGTATCTTTCACAATGTTCTTTTATATATGTCAGTCAGCTGCGGGCATGCTCAGTGCAGATCTGCTTCTATCCAAAATTGAGCATGCCGCAGCTGACTGACAATATTCATAAAAGAATATTATGAAAGATTTTTTATCAGTATCACGAAGTCCAGTTTCATTCATTGAAACGATACCAATTTGTTACTGTTATTCATGCTATCAGTATCACAAAGTCCATTTTCATTCAATGAAGAGATATCAATTTGTTACTGTTATTGAAGGTAACTGATGAACACGGACTGAACTCAGCCTTCAATGCAGCTCCATCAAGCAGTTGCAACAGTAACAGACCATCATTATCATTATCCCCAGTCACTGCATTGTGAATATTGTCCAAAATAACAACACCAATCAGTGGAAAGTTTTCTGTTATCATTTGTTTTCTGCATCTCTTGATGCAAGACAGACATGTTTCTCAATCAAACAGTTCTCGCCAACACAAAGGGCATGTAAACAAACAAAAAAACAAACCCAACACTGTAACTGCAGGCAAAACTAAACAGTACATATGTGATGTCAGAGTCAAAGACTTACCCCGTGGAACAAAGAAATGATCCCCTGTCTGCAGGACTGTGGTGGCTCGGTTGATGGTGACCAGGATCTTGCCGTACGTGATCACGTATGCCTGCAACAGTATCAGCTTGTCTTTTAGTGAATAAGCCCGAATGGGAATGTGCTGATTCCTTAATTCTTTTAAAATTTTACTTTATTTGAATTTTAGTTCTTCTGTTGGATCATATTTTCTGTGTTATCGATACTTAATATTGGCAACGGACAATATGTAAATTGGTCCAAGTGCTAATATCCTTACTGTACTGTTGATAAATAAAGTTTCATTACTGTACTGTTGATAAATAAATTTCATTACTGTATGTTGATAAATAAAGTTTCATTTCATTTTTAATTGCCTCGTAGTCGAACATGATTGAAAACCTACTATGTCTCGATTTTTCCCACAGCATTACAAACATTTCTCCCGGTCCCATAACGAAACAGTGATGGCTGCTAGTTAAAATGGCACAAAATAAGCTCCCCATCATCCCCTTGACAGGACATACCAAAGAGAAAGATTGGTAGAGAAACAGAGAGGCATATGCATTGAGACAGACTATGTGAAAACAAATGGTATACTAAGAGGGGCTTATATGCAGAATACGTACCACAGCAGTACTCATAGTGCGCTGGAGCGGTTTTTTCCGAGGCAGGAGCCAGAGTGAGAACACCCGTGGTGAATAAACCCTGTTCTGTGATCAACTTCAATGTAAAGGGGTCGCCAGGTGAAGGACTTTGACCACTGGGACCAATAGCTGATGCCTTTGCTGCAGGGTTGAAACAACCTGCAAAGAAGTTTACACTAACAACTTTATGTGTCTTTTTTAACCTATCAAAACCAAGCATGCAGAATATGCAACATAATGCCTGGACAGTGTGGGCTAAGGAGCATGCATATACATGTCTGAATAGCAATAGTTAAACTAAGGTCATTTTATCACAAAGCTAGCAAAAATATAAATAAACAATTAATAATAAATAAATCAAAAACATAAGGAACATGAATATACATGTCTGAGATGGCAATGGTTAAACATGGTCATTTTGTCAAAAAGCTGGGGGAAAAGCATCTTGTTGTTAAGATGACGTAATCTGTATATGATTTCAGAGGATTTCATGAGCCATGTCAGTAGAGTATTTGCATGGCTTAGCACGTCTTGGAGCTCTCATAAAACAAGAACACAGAACATTTTAGGGATCTGCATGCAGAGATAATTGTTGTTGCAGTGCTGAAACAAGTTTGCACCAGACATCTTATTTAAGCACAAATCACTCCAACTGCTGAGTTCAAAGAGTTTTATCAGAAAATCCACTGATCATGTGTACTATGCCTAAACAGATATGAGCAACTTCACAGCTTTACTGTCATCACTCTATCCCGAGGAACTGTAAAAACTGTCTAGGTTGTATAGCCCTTTACCATGCTTTGCTCTATGGGTAGCCTAAAGTTTCATGTCTTCAACTGCTCTCATTGTTGGGGTAATTTCACATCAAAGGTTTAGTGTATACTGGTTCTTGGGGACTGTCGATAAAAGGACACGGCAGTCAGTGGTGGTAATTTTTTTGTGGAGGCCATTGCTTGAAAGGACAAGGTCAGTGATGATAATTTTTTGAATGCATTGTTGTTGAAAGGACATGACGGTCTGTGGTGATATTTTGTGTGGACTGTTGCTGAAAGGACATGATGGTCAATGGTAAAAACATTCTGTGGGGACTGCTACTAAAGTGAAGAACTGAGCAAGTTGTGGCACATGCTGAATAAAAAAAGATGATGGTCAATAGTTTGTTGGCACTATGGCTGAAGTAAAAAAAAAAGATGATGGTCAGTAGTTTGTGGCACTATGGCTGAAGTAAAAAAAGATGATGGTCATAATTGTGGCACTATGCCGAAATGAAAGAAGATAGGTCATAGTCTGTGGACAGTGTGGCTGAAGTGAAAGAACATGATGGTCAGTCATGGTAACTTTTCACAATACTGACTGTGGACATGCTAAACCTGGCATATCACACAAACAACATACACACACACACATGAACAACACACTACCTACCCATGAGAACTTCCTCCTGAGTGTCAGGCTGGATGACAGGGATGTCTGTGCTTACAGTGATGTCAAGTTCTTAGGAACAGGAACATGTGCGGATAAACGTTTTGCCCAAACGCCCTCGTGTTGACTGCCGCTTCTTTTGTGCTACTGTTTAATGGACAAATAAGCACAGGTTTCGCTTTTTTAAGGCTTAACTATGTGCAGATGACTATAACACACACAACATAAATGCACGCACACACACATATTTATATAAAAATATACATGTATAGATACAATGTGGTGGGAAATAAGTGATGGACATCGCTAAAGAAATGGCAGATACTATGATCACGAGTCTCTTTATCTGATCCAGTTCTAATCATTCTACAACTGTTACTTCACACTCTTGACTGACAATGCTAGCAATCATTGTGATCTGGACTTCAATGTCCACAATCTTGTACAGTAAAACCTGACAGAAGTGAGCATTTTTTAGCCACCCTACATGCATTTGATTAAGTTTCAGTCATTATTTTCTAAATCTAATACTTAACAAAATCAACAATCAGTTTTCTTTATAAAAGTGCACTGGTTTAGATATCCTGTCAAATTTCTCAATGTTCCATTCCAATCTAGCAGAACAAACTTGTAAAATTTCCAAATGTCCATTCATATTTCTAATGAACTGGCACATGTTTCCTCGAGTCCACGACCTCAGATGCATCATTCTAGACAGACCACTAGATAAACATTTGCTCTGCGATCAGCTTCTGGACACACTTATTCAAACATCACTTACAAAGTTTCTGCCGTCTCTTTCTTCTCTTCAATTTCTCCTGTTCCACATAGATGTGCTCTCTGGATGGCTCAATGCCAACAACCACAGGCCCTGAAAATTGCAAGCTTAATTACACATCAAAACAGCCTTGAAATGGAAAAAAAACAAAAACGGCAGCATTCTTCATCCAAAACCTGGAAAGAGCTAGCCCTTCCTCTGACATGCACTGCCATCAAAACATACACATCTTTAATCCTTATGGGCCAATGAAGGGCTGAGACACTTTTACTGTTACTGTTTTTTTTGTTTAAAACCTAGCTGACGGCATAGCCATATCATACACAATACTTCAACAGGACAAAAAAAGGAAAAGAAAATTGAAAATTAAGTACATATATCAATGCATTCATGCACATAATCTAAGGAGATGCCCTTGGCGTTGACCACTCCATCCAATTCATCATACAGGGAATTTAAAAAACATAACTGAATACAAATATAAACATAACTAAGGACACTAAAACAAGTATAAAAACAGGCTAAATTACTTGAAACTGCTTCTGTATATCACATTTCCCTAGAGCCAAAAATGCACTTAATACATGTACCCAATCATCAATCCTAAGAGAAAGTATGTAAGACTTTATCAAATACGAATGGACCTGCAGGCAGAAAATGATACGAAGAAATGACAGAAAGCAAAGGAACAAGGTAGAAACAAAGAAACTGACAGAAAAGAGGAAATTTCTTGCACAGAATTTCCAGAAGGTGGGGATACTGTTTATACTGAAAGAGCCTCCGGCATCCCCACAGGAGGGAGGAAGAGAAGCTGCTTTTGACGAACACGAACATCAGACATCAAACACATCAGAAAAACAGAAACGTATGTAAATATTCCAATGCACTGGCTGAATAATTAGTTTTCACATAACCATTAATATAAGGGATAAATGAGGGGGGGAACCCAAACAAACAGACAACAAAACCACTAACAAAAACATCACATCATATGTAAATGTTTGCGGGTATGCGTGACAAAAAGGGGAGGAAGAGTGTGTTGTGTCTCTGTGTGTGTGTGGATAGTGCACAAAACCTAAGTATAGTGTTATAAATGCGTGTTTGTGTGCGTATGGGTTGGTGCACATAATGTTAGTATGTCTCATTTACAGAGGGAAGTCAATACACAAGAACCGTAAGTTTCCAAGTTCCTTTCGTTTAAAAAAAAATGTAATTAGTATTTTATGTTACTACCTGAAGTTATCATATATGATAACAGTAACGTCAACCTGTACATGAATCCTGATCTCAATGTCAGGGAACGAGGGATTATGCATGTGTTGTTTCGTTACATAGCATAAAACTACTGCAGTTAGAGTTTGGTAACTTTCTGTGCATTTATGTATACAAAATAGCTTACATCTTGTCCGGCTGGTGGTTGTTCTAATTCATAAAATTTACTGAATAGAAAGGAACATTCGTTGCAAGGGGAAAAAAAAAACCACACACACACACACAGTCAACAACAACAAAAACCCAACAAACAAAATCAAACTGGAAGAAAACAAATCTCACCCCCCCCCCCCCCCCCTCCATCCAATCACTTATAATGTATCAAAATGTATCAACAAAACCACTCTATATTTACCTGAATCTCTTCTGTCATAGACAATACGTTCATTTTTGTACCACTCAATGGGCTTAACACGTGTTCGATGTGAACGCCTCAGTCCAGTTGTTTTGTCATCTGGGTGAACTGGAAGAAAGAAAAACAAATTGTTTGGAAAAAAAGAAAAATAAATTAAGCTATACTAGATCATAATACTCATTTTTTAGACCAAGTGTTTGAATTTACCACCCCCCCCCCCCCCCCCCCCCCCCCGAGAACACAGTCAGTTTCAAGAAAACTAATAGCAGAATTGATCAACACTGAGCCAAAATGATAAAGAAACCCCTTTAATCTATAGAACCCCTATTGTGAAATCATAAGTGCACACCTATCATTTTCCCTATTTTTATTTTATTTGATAGAACAGAAAATGAGCACCAGAGGATCCCTTATTATGAAGAGTATTATCTAATAGAAAATGACCACTAGGGATCCCTTATTATGAACAGCAGATGCAGGTACATATCCCTCAGCCCCATGAGAGGGAAAGTTGGGTCGTCTCCCTGGTGATGGTAAGATCAAACAAACAGCAAAATCAAAAGAGAATTAAACTGAAAAGATCTTTCACTCTGCAGAAATATCTGTCTGGGGTGAAACAACACAAACACAACATAAACATTTGAGGAAGGCAACATTACTTGAAAAAAAAAAAAGAAGAAAGAAACAAACAAAAAACCTTTTTTAAGAACCTAAATCCTGACAAGAGTGATCTAGGAGGTCATTTTGGACCTTTCATGCTCTCCAATCCCCAACACATCCCCCCCCCCCCCCCCCACCTCCCTCTTTTCACAACACTGTCTACTGCAAGGATTTCTCTTTCCTTTGTGTTGCTTCCGACGAGAGGAAGGTTTCCTCTGTGCTCATCTTTTTTTTTCTCAGTCCCATTTTCTGTGCCACATAATGGCCATAGAAGCTAACACAGTTTTCACAATTTGATGATGATGGTGATGATAACCATACTGCTATGGAATTCCATCTAGGATTGAAACTGCTTAACAGGGGCTGTACTCTACACTTACTATCATAATAGATCCTGGCATCAACCAGGCCTGAGAGATACAGACACCTGCAGTGTAGGTCAAAAGATCTGAGCAACATCCTAAATGACACATCCATGAAGTGGATGAACTCAACTGTGTGATCCAAGTCTTCCCACTGAACCCATAGTATGTTCAACTCTGGGTAGGAGCTGGTTAGAGCTGAAAAATCTCACAATTTATTAAAAAGGGACTGATGGGGATTTGAACGCACATTCTTCCAGTAAGCGGTCCGTTGCACAAACCACTACACCACACAGCTGATTCCGACCAGACACTTAATTCTGTTGAGTAAAAGGTGTTTTTTCCTCTTTATTTTCTTTCTGACTTTCTGTTCGTTCAGCGCTTAGATTTGATTTTTATCAAGATTTTGCGCTATATAAATATTGTAATTATTATTATTATTAACTAACAGGAGACAAACCTACTTTTCTTCTTTCAGGAATAGGGTATGTACCTGCGGCTACTCTCCCTTTTTTCGATTATTCATAAAGGGCATCATGAGGAATCAAAGGTAAACAGTCACACCAAACTCACCTATTTTGTTCTCGGCCTGCACAAACTGGGGAGAGGATGTGGGCGTTGACAACTGGTGGTAATGGACAGGAGTGGTTGACATGCTGGGCAGCACTGTTGACATGTCTCCAGACCTCTCCACGAATGGAACTAGAAATACATGCAGATTTTCTGTGTAAGTAAAGCTTCACTGGCTCTGACCTTTGATTCCCTCACCCTATGCACCAACTTCCTGCATTATTAAACCATGCTGCAAAGAGATATTAGAAGGTCAGTGCCTGTTATCAAATTGTGTTTTCTGAAGAACATGCAACTCACAAGGACAAGGGGTGTAACTGTTAACTCCCTTCTGGCGTCTGTGCAACAGCAACACAGAAAACTGCTCAATGCTTTTGAAATTAACAGGATTAAAATTTAATACGCTGGATGAAAATTCCTAAATTTGGTTAAATTCTATTCATAGCAAAAAACTTTAAAATCACTGATCAAAGATTTTCACATTTCAGGTAACAGTGATTCTCACAGAATGAAACACGCAGAGTAGTGTATTCTGTTGGGCCGGACCTGTTGTACAAAGTTGGAAAAGATCAATTCATAAAAACATAAATCTTTGTAGACATTCAGTTCAGATACACACAAAATGAAGCAGCCTCATTTTACCCTTCTGCCCTCAATGTCCCTTTCTTTTAATAAAGTAAGACTGATACCCTCATAAAAGAAAAAAGAAACCTGAACCAGAAACATCAAAATATGAAACACCTCCAAACTTTACTAGCAATTAGGCTATTATCTTGACAGTCTTTCCCTACACAAAATAATTATAATCCCACGAGTCAGAACTGAGGAGAGAAATATGCTGGGTGCAATACTAAAAAATTCTTACATTTTTCATATATAAACATATATATACACAGACACATACATACACAATGCATCAACAAACCTTCAGGACTTATGTTGTGGTGTGCGACATTATCACTTATTGTGACCCGTCTCTCCTTTCTTTTAGCTTTGTCCCCTTTGTGTCTGCTGGTCAGACAGCTACTGATGGGTGTGGAGTCCATTAGCTGTACTGGCCTTGAATTCTGCAGAAGTGGACTTGTTCCCTGACAGTGGAAGGAGTTGCCACTGCACACATTCCATATGTATGTACATGTTTATGATTATAGGCAAGAGTGTAAGCATGGTTTGACGCTGTTAAAATGTATTCATTTGTGTGTAAGTGTATAAATGTGTGTAGTCTGAAGAATGTGTGCATGTGTGACATATCAGTGTCTTCATGAGTATTACGTTCGTTTTGTAAATATATAACGTGCAATACATCCAAATGAGTCTGGAGGATAGTGTTACATCAGATTTATTATCATTGTTATTATCATTATTACCATCATCATCATTATGAAAATCTAAACCATAAATCATTTCCATGGAAAGTGGTATATGATTCTGCCCCTTACTATTATTATCATCATCATGAAAATTTAAACCATACATTATTTATAAGGAAAATGGTTTATGAATCTGCCACTAATTTTACAACAAAATCATCAATCATCATACCTGGGATTGGGTATTTATGTGTTTTCCATGACATCAGATTTGTTAAGGTGGTATGAATTTCAAGAACTGAAAAGTCCATCAGAACAAAAGATAATCTGCATTTACCTAAAGTTGGAGAAGAAACGATGTCTTCTTCAACAGCCTCTGGGGTGTTGTACATTAGCTGCCGTGACCGCTTGATTTTCAGAGAGGAAGGTACATGGCTGAATCGTCTGAAGGAAATGCCACTCTTCAGGGCTGAATCAGTTGTATTCATGTCTAGCAAGGTATGACACACAGGTGTGTAAGCTGTCATCTCCTCTGTGTAATGAAAATAAAGAGCCATTCTTTTAACAATATATCATATCATTCTTTTAATGATACTACAATTTACTGGTACACAGAATAAAGCAAAAAAGAAGACAATCATCTGTGTTTAAATAATTGACAAATGTGTCGAAATGAATAAATGAAAATGCATGTGTGTTTGCTTGTGTTCATGGAGGTGCAACAAGAACAATGTGATGCTTAACTTCTTGTTAAAATGTTTATTGCAATTTGTATGGTGTAGACTTAAACAATCTTTGACTTATGTATGAAACCACGCATTGCATGAAAGGAACAAAGAAACTGCTTTAGCGCAATGCAGGAAAAAATAAGCTACAGGCGACTATTCATACCTTCATTTTCAAAGTCACTCTCTGAGTCTTGTTGATCGACAGCCACTGATGACCTGCGTACTTTTTTTGCTGGAGTTATTTTCTGTGATGTAGCGCTTAAGCTGTCCTTGCTTCTTTTCGTTGCTTTGATACACCTTGTCTGTTTCTTTTCTGTATTTGACAAACTTATTTTTGATTTCTTTGCTATTTTCTTCCCGCTTTCGTTTTGATCCTGTGTGTCTGAATTGTCTTCATCCACACCTTGTGCCTCTTGGTCAGCCTGAACTCTCATTTTCTTGTTTTGCGTCCACCTCTGCGCAGGGTTGAAACCTCACTGTTTGCTGTACACGTTTGTTCCAAAGACTCCAGTTCTTCAGGGTTTCTTTCACTTGCTTTTCCTATTTTGGATCGTTTTCTTCCATGTTGGCTTCCAACAGCAGCTTCCTCATTCTGAAGTTCTACTTCTACTTGTGGGTTTTCATCATCTTCACCGAGTTTCTGTACTTTAGACCTGCTCTTTTTTACATGTTTACTTTCAACAGCAACCTCTCATGCTGAATTTCTACTTCTAATTCTACTACTACATTTTCATCATCTTCACTTGTTTTATGCTCTTTAGATCTCTTCTTTCTTCTAGGTTTGCATCCAACATCAGCATCTTTTACTTTTACTAACAGGTTATCACCATTTTCATTTACTTTTTTTGCTTTAGACTTGTTCTTTTTTCCTGGATTGCTTTCAACAGTATTCTCTTCATGCTGAGGTTTTACTTCCAATGACAGATTTTCATCATCATCATGGACAGTCTCATGTTTCTTTAAGATTTTCTTTTTCCTTTTCACTGGAGGACTGTTTTGTCTGCTTCTCTTGGATGAAATGTTACTGTCATCACCTGATATTTTCACTGAAACTTTACTACATTTCTCTCCGACAACAGACCCTTCCTGTTGAGCGTCTGTTAATAGTTCTTGGTCATCCTGACCAGGACTCTTACGTCGTTTCCTTGTGGACAATTTTTTAAACTTTTGTTGTTCAGTCTCTTTGTCCACAAAAGAAACATCCCTGTCTTCAACCACCACTGTGACAGGTTCATTTTTGTTATCATTGTTCTTCTTTTTTACTTTTTCCTTTTTCACCTGGGAATGTGCGCTATCTGAAGATGGCTGTCCATCAGCTTCATTCAAACATTTACTTTTAATAATATGTCTCCTTGAGACTGGTTTGCTACTCTGTTCATGCTGAGTCCTGTCATCTTCCACAGAAACTCTGTCATCGCTGTCAACTGATGGCTCTGGTTTTTTCCTTGTGATCTTTCTGATGTTGTGTCTACCTTTTCCAGTCACAGCCCCACTGGATTTTTGACCTGCTGGAGCACGATGCACTCTGCTTTCATCTATAATCTGAAACTGGTCATCTTCACTGTCTGATACAGAGGCATGCGTTGTGTTGGCTCTGTCCTGGGCCTGGCTAGCCAGGGAGACAAACATTCCCATCTCAGATGGGCTGTCCTGAGACAGCTCTAATTCCAACTGTGCATTTTGCTGATGTCTCTTTGTGGTATCTGCTGTCAGATTCTTCTTTGCAGTGTCTGTTGTCAAATTCTTCTTTACAGAGTCTCTCATCAAGTTCTCCGAAGTGCCTATTGTCAAATTTTTCTTTGCAGCATCTGTTGTCAAATTCTTCGCTGTAGTCGAAATCTTTGCAGTATCCGCCGTCTGGCTCTTCACTGTGGTGTCTGCTGACAGATTCTTCTTTATGGTGTCTGTTGTCAAATTTTCTGGAACGTCTTTGGTTGAATTTCTTTTTGTATGTGCAGAAGATGGTTTGTCGCTTGGACTGTCAACGGGTCCAGACCGTGTAGGTGATATACGGTCCTCTGCTGCGTCCTCTGAACTCTCCCTGTGATCCTCAGGAATAGGCGATGATACCGACTTTAACAAGCTGATCTTGGGGACTGCTCTTGGTAGTCTGGATCTGCAACAACAAATAAAAGTAACAAACTGGGTAGTGGGTGAAAATGTGTTTCTTATTCTTCTGTTAGTAGTTTATTTGTATGCCTCAAGAACAACAGTTTGAAAAGGCTCATTGTGGAAACAGAAAAAAAAGAATCCCCCAAATATTTGTCATAGTTATTTTCAAACCATATTCGTCGTTTTACATATTATAATGATGAACTGTTTCATTTTATCTTGTTCTATGAGTGGATCTTAACTTTTTAAAAAATGTGTGGTACTGACAGTTAACTGGAAGTGTTCAATATCTTATCTATAACATAATAGTTATATCTAGTAATTAAAAAAATCACTGGTTTAGTCACAACAGGAATACATTCTTACCTATGGCTTAGATAAAACATTAACTGAAGTTGAAAATATATGCATTCATCATGATGGTTTTATTTTCTTGCATAAGTTTGATGTAAAAGTTTCCATGACAAAGACAACTCTTTGCAATGGTAAAATAAAAATATCATGAGACAGGCTGTGAAAGCTATCAATCAACACTGTAAATTTAAAAAAACGTTTCTAAAGGAATTCAGAATTCTAGAAGTAAAAGGACAAGAGAATGACCGAAGAACACCTGACAATGGTATCTTATGGTGAACATAAAACAGCAGAATACAACTGGGACACACTGAATTGGTGGCACATGAGTGAGGACTCTGAAGAACCATGGCTGGTGCCTGGACAATGGACCAAAATACATCAGCACCAAACTAACCACTTTTAAATCCAAGGCTGAACGACACACTTTTTTCCTGAACAGTTTGGTTCACTCCATGCTGACGACTAAGGCCATATCTGGGATAATACCATATAAACCCCCCCCCCCCCCCCCCCAAAACAACAGTTTTAAAAGCCAAATACACAATAAGCTTTTCAAATCTAAAACGCACTTAAAAATGTTCCTATCTGTAGGATCATATAAGATAAAATCTATTGATGTCTTGTAAAAAACTCAAAAATTATGTCTGGAGGAACATCTCTGAAGAGGTTCTTCAAGGAGTCTGCTGTAATGTACATGTTTTACATTGTGCAAGTCCCAGCACTGAGTAAGGTGTTTAATGCTGAAAAATGTATTAATGAGTGTATAATATGTGATTATGTATAGCCTTGCAGTTCTCAAAAACAGATGGAAGAAACTGCTAAAGGTCAGGGCAGATTTGGAAAAAAGTTTGTTGTATGGTTGGTTGTTATATCCTCTTGTCAGTTTTTTCATGTCAGTTTGTACTTTGGGTTTCAGATCTGTGCAAGGAACGAAGGATTTAGACATCTTTTTTGTTGTGACATTCTTAGCAAGGCAGACAGCTATTTCACTGCCTTGAATATAGATGTGGCCATGAATCCAGACAAAAAACATGTCGTAACCATCAGTTTTTATAAAGGAAAGGAATGCAAACAATTTCAGAAGGTCTGGGTGGCCAAGCGGACAGGGAGTCCAAAAAGATGAGAAAGCATTTATGCTTGGAGTGGGACATCATTTTCAGTGCCAAAACCCGAGGGTCACTTTGGCAGTATAAATATATCAAAGGGAACTTCTTGTGAAAATGGTTGATTAAGAGTAGTAGAACAGAAGGCAGTAACAGCACCTTCGTGAAACTTTGATCTATCTGTGAATATTTTATGAATTTTTTTGCGTAAAAGGATGTGTATACCAATGAACTGGTGGAGTTCTTACAGAAAAAAGTGGGATCACAGTGGACTTTGGGTGTTTCAATGGTCTATGTTCACCACTTTTGATAAGACAGAATTATACCGATTCATTTCAATGATGACATACATTATAAAGATGGGGAAGGGGAAAGAGAATGGAAAGGGAGAGATACAGCAGTTGTGATGATCATAGAATGGGCAGAGATGAAAAAGTCGATCAGCAACCTACACAATGGTGCCTGCACTTTCCTTTGACTGCTCTGCTTTGTTTGGACTTTCAGCATATGATAATCTGCAAAAGGAAAGAAAGAATTTTTTTCACTGTTTGGCTTCTAAGTTTTGGATATCAATTGTAAGTCATGAATAATATCCAGCTTAACAGTTAAACAATTACTACTTGGTTACTAAGCTTGGATGTTATGTGCAAATCATGAACATCCAAATATAACAGCTATACAATAACTATCAAAATCAAACAGCGCTTTTCAAAATTTTCAGCACTTGAATATTTGTTTGAAGAAAACGCCTTTTCCCTTTTATGTTTATGACAATCTTCAAAACATGAGTTGACAGCACATTCAGTAGTGAGAATCTGTGACACATGAAAAAGGACAATGTTCATTATTTCACAGATAAAAAACTTTTTTCTTTTGCCTGAAGAAATCAAATTGTTTTATTTACCATTACCATGGCTCAGGACTTACAAACATTTCAGAATAACTGACTAACCTTTTCAACCTGCTGTATACTTCAAAATCAAGTAACTATTAGTCAAGCATTACTCTGCTTAAAAAAATGCACACAGTAAAGGACACAATATATACATGCATGCTCACGTAGACACAGCGACAGACCTCCTTCGAGCACCAAACAGTTTGGGCTCAGGGGATACAGTAGAGTTGTTGCTGAGCCGAGTAATGGAACCTGTGACATCGCCAGCAATGGACAGGTACACTGAAGACTTCTGGGACGTGGCTTTAGGACTTGCTGTTGCACTCATCTGAAGTAACAATGGAGACAACAATGACTTGAATAAGGGGAAGCTCAAGGGCAGTGAGAGAAAGAGAGATAGGGGAAGGGGGTGAGAAAAAGGAACAAATCAGGACAGAGTAATGTGCAGTGTCAACAGAGAGAAGGCCAGGGACAGCGGGCCTGAACAGCTCCGTTGAGCGTCGCAGTCATATGCTAATGGCTGTGGGTTCAAACCACTGGATGTGCCACATTAAAACTGGCCCTCTTACTATCCATTTTAACACAATGATTGTTCTGGTATTGTCTGTATAAGATTAGTAAGTCCTCCTATCCCCACTTCCCTGGGATGGTTATCCCCATCAGACATATCACCTGAGGTTGGGTGCCGACGTAAAACTGAACCAAATCAGTTAGAAAGGGAGAGAATAAATTGTGACAGAGTAATAATAATAATAATAATAATGGCTTCTTATATAGCGCTTAATTAAAATAATTTCTCTAAGTGCTTTACAAAAATATACTGCGTTCACCTCTCCTACACACACAACCACACACCTCACAAACAACTACGAATACCACCACTACAGAAACCAACAAATCCTACGAGCACAACACTCACTCATCTCAAGCATTGCTACAAAACCATATCACACAACGTTCAATTATACAACAAACACATGCAATAGAAAACACACCCTGAAACAGTATGTCAAAACAAGGCTTAGACGGCTATGACATAGGTGGTACCCCTACGCAGCATTGACTAGTTGTGAGAAAATAGATGGGTTTTAAGTTTAGACTTGAAAGAAGAGAAATAATCTGAATGTCTGAGAGAGTCTGGCAGTCTGTTCCACATCGATGGAGCTTGAAAAGAGAAAGACCTTTCACCAGTAGTAGTAATCTGCAGTATCAATCAATAATTTGTGTTGAATTATTTATCTGAATTAATTACCCAGATCACCACAACATCTATTTCACAGGGTAAAACTAAACACATCAAAACCAAACAAACAGCAATCTCATCTCTCATCAAGAACAAAAGTCATATAGAGCTCTGAAAAGACAGGATGAGTCTTTAATTTCTGACTGCAGATCCCACCTCAGAAGATACGTCATAACCTTTGTGAACTACTACTTTGTACAAAGTTTTGTGAACAAGCTGATTTCTAAAGTAAAAAAAGACTGTTAAGTACCTGTGACTGGGAACTCTCTGTGTTTGTACCATCGGCGTTAGACTGTGGTAAAGTAACACTGTCATGTTGTGATGACATCGGCTGTGGATCAGTGACTGAAGAACTTTGACTGCTGGAACATGAATCTTTCCCTGTTTGCTTCTCTTTTTGTTTACAGTCCCCTAGAAACATAAATGAGAACACTGTATACTTGTATATTCATTATGAAATCGGATACATAAGTGTACTATAGTGCAATAATTTTTAGCACAGTGATTATGCTGAAAAGCTGGCCATATAATGTACTGTGTGTCATTTTACAATTCGAACTGATGCAGGTCAACATATATTTGCTCTGCAATAAGCAAATGACAAAAAAAAAGCATGCATTTATTAGAAATGTACTTACAGATTATATTTATGCACACTTTGTAACTGAGCTTTTCAAGCTGTGTATGTGACCTGCTCTTACAAACAGGTCAATAACCCTTTTGACTCCCACACCCTGTCCATCAGCATCCTGCATTGTCAACCATGCTAGTAGAGCAGAAACCTAATGCTTTGAATCTCTCATCCTATCCACCGGCTTCCCACAGGAATGGAACACACCTAACAGAGTTCTCAATAGTCTGAACAAAAAACAAACAAAACAAAACAAATTTCATGCTTTTTCAACTTCCCAAGAACTCTTCTTTTCAAAACACACACACACAAATAAAAAAAAAATCAGCAAAATAACCATAAAAAGAAAGCACTAAAGTCTTTCCAGTTTCCCAAGGCTTTTTCAGAGTTCCAAGACTGTTCAAAACCTAAACTAGTTGGCCACTATGGGATTTTGATCTACTATTAATTTCTTTGCCTTCATTTGATATGCATCACAAAAGCACACCACAATTAAAACAAATAAACAAAGCATTCCTCTAGTAAGTTTTAAAAGTCTAAGGTTTATGTCTCACCAGTATCTGTGGATGATTCTGGAAGATTTTTTGCTGCACTGCCAGAGCTCATTTTCTCTTGCACGCTTTCTCTCTCTGTTTTATCAATTCGCTTCCTGCCATGTCTATCAGTATTGTCCTGGCCCTTTTCTAATTCTCCACTACTGGACTTCTTATGGCGCGATCTATCCTCAGACTGTTCCACTTCACTCTGTACTGCATCACGGTTCATGGATTCCGTTTCTTTACTGGCAGATTCTTTTGAAAGCTGATAATATCTATTTGATTGTTTCTTTGCAGAACCACTCGACCCTTCTACAGCAAGAACACTAGACTGCTGCACACTTGCTCTCCATGATGTTTTGCTGCTGGCAGTACTCAACTGACTGCTTATGGCATTGCCTGTTTGGGATTGTGTCGTATGATTACTTGTCTCATCAGAAGCTTTATTGCTTTCATTCTCTGTTTCATGATTGTTTGTCTCATCAGAAGCTTTATCGCTTTCATTCTCTGTTTCATTATTTTGTAAGCTGTCTGGTCTACCTTGCTTTGTCCCAAGCCTGTCTTCTTGTTCTTGCTGATTCCTGGTCTCACACAAGTCTTCCTGGCTAACCTGACCTTTATGAACACTATCGTTTTTCTGGTTATTGTATTCCTCACAAGTCTCTCTATCTTCCTGACTGTCTACATCTCCACTACTGGTTCTACTCTTCTGGCTGTCAGCATCCTCTGAAGTGTACTCCTCTGCCTGGCTGTCAGACGCTTGTGTATTTTTACAGGGCACTTCATCAGGTACATTGGTAACTGTTGCCTTCACCTGGTCTTGTCTACTGTTTTCTGTATCTTCTTTCTTGCTTGCTGCCTTTCTGTTGTAGCTGCGCCTTTTCTGTGTACCAGAAGACTCTTCCTGAGTGATGACTGTGCTGCTTTCACGTTTAGCAGGTCCAGAGGATCGCTTTGATGCCTACAGTGCAAAACAAAAAGAAGAAATGTTGATAAAGATGCTGTTATCACATTATCATTATTCGTGATTAAAGCCCGGCCGAACGCTGAGAGCCAATGAAGGCTATAGCCACTGCAAAATGTACAAAACACATCAATGAAAATGGAAAAGAAAATGAAGTACATGTATCAATGCATTTGCACACATGGTTTAAGGATATGGCCCTAGCGTTGACCATTCTGTCCAAATTATCACCAGGAGGTTTTAAAAATACAAATCTGAATTGTAAACATAACTAAGGACAGTAAGACATACAAAAACTGGCCTAAATTACCTGAAACTGCTTCGGTTCATCACATTTCCCAAAAGCAAAAATGCAGTTAATACATGTACCCAATTATCAATCTTAATACAGTAATAGTGGGCACTGAAGACTTTACAGAACACATACAAGTGTATGGACCAGCAAGTCAGACAATGACAGGAACAGATGACAGACAATGAGAAAGGAAAGCAAAAGAGCAAGACAGGAACCCTTTGTCTCCAGCACCCTTCCATCAGCATCCTGCATTGTCAACCATGCTAGCAAAGCAAAAACGTATTCCCTCACCCTATCCACCACCTTCCTGCAGGAAGCTGGTGGATAGGGTGAAGGAACAAAAAATGTTTAGTTTATGCAGTTGGTGGACAGGATGCAGGAGTCAAAGGGTTAATGATGGACCTCAATTGAATGATTAATGTACAAACAGTAAATCAATAATGTATGTCAATTACTACACAAAAATCAATCTGCACAATGAATGTGTTTAGAAATATACTCCTTTGTCAAAATACAAGAATATGCCATCGCGCGCGCGCGCTCATGCGTGCGTGGTGCGTGCATGTATGTGTGTCTCCATGCAGTAAGAACGTTACAATCATTTTATTTCATGTGGATGCCAAAAACCAGAGAGAGAGAGAGAGAGAAGACAGACAGACAGAGAGAGAGAGAGAGAGAGAGAGAGAGAGAGAAAGAAGAGAGAGAGATAAAGAGAGTCTGTGTGCGTGTGTGTGTTACAAAACCATATTTATTTCATGTTGAATATGTTTGTGCCTTATTTTGACATGAAAGACATCGCTTACAGTCACAGAAAAAAGTTCTCACCCTGATGACACCACTAGATGCTGTAGAGAATGATGCAACACTGTCTGCATCTGAAAAGTGAAATAAAAGCATAACATTAACACTTTTAAACATAAATTCCTATGATCATTACACTTATATGAATAGAATAGTCAACAGTTCCATGTAATGAATCCATAATGTTTTAAACCAAATAACGTTAACATTTACGTTCCGCTATAAATGAAATCATACTCATAAAGTAGAACACACCTGACAGTACACTCACGTTTAAAGGACAAATACACTAAAATATACACAATGTTTTTGGTTCTGATGAGGATTCAAACCCATAACCCTTCATTTGTAAGTCCGAAACACTATTATACCACAGTGACTAGATGAAAAACAACAACCGACAAACCAAATATTCGAGTTCAAGTCCACTTTTCCGTAGTGATAATCCAACAAGAAATGGAGCAAAACAAAACAAAATACACCTCCCCTACCAAAATAAGGTACAGTATAAGCTTTAAATATTATTACATACATATACATGCATGCATTTGTAAATCATGTAGAGATATATGACAATATGCATATAATGGCAGGACTACATACAGGTGTATTCGCATGTTAGGGTGATGTCTACAACACGCATGGAGTCGAGTACATTAAAAAGAAACATTTTAACTTTTTATATAAAGCATCGCACTGTAAAGACCAACATACATGAAATTCAGACGAATTTCTATACCTGATTCTGACCAATAGTCATCGAAGTTCTCAAATCCTCCATCTAAAATGCGTATGTTCTTGCCAGCCTTCACATCTTTGCCAGTGCGTCGTCCAATATGCTTGCCAGTGACAGGATTGGCTATTTTTTCGTTGGGTTCAACATTTCCAATCTGTAGATATAAAACAACTTTAAACCATATGATCTGCGGAAAGTCTCAGGAGGAGATGAATATTCTATCAAGAAAAATAAATGATAATCAATTCTGATGAGTAACCTTTGTTTATCTGTAAACCAGAAATAGATTTGATTTTATCAAGAATTTCCTATAAGAAAATAATGTATAATTTTATTATAATTTTAATTTTGTAAAACCAGAAATAGTCCAAGAAGGTCACAATGAATCAAATCAAGGCTCCACACTGGTTCCACTTCTATAAATCACAGGTGTGAAAAGCGACTAAACAAAAAAAACTAACTGCTGTGAAAAAAATCTCCATCTCAAAAACAAGCGCAGCTTTTTTCCTAATGCTATGAATTCATTAGTGTGAGAAGTGAATAAGAGAGTGTGGTATGATGGGAGAGAGCGAGAGTTTGTGTGTTGTGATTGGTATGTGCCTTTTCATTTAAGTTTGAGGTCCTGCTCGTGTTTGTGTGAGTCGACTAAATTTGATGTGTGAGTTACAATGATGCAATCCCCCAATCAATTATCCACCATAAACAAAAAACCAAGACACAATTACTGATTGAATGACATTAACATCACATCCGTACAGCTGATAGATATTTTGTTGAGGACTGCAGAAAGAGGCAGAACAGAGGATGAAAATAATAAAACAAACAATATATACACACAAACCCAGACAAGACAAAATGTGAGCATACACTACCACAAACAAAACAGAAGTCCAAGTAAGCTGTCAGAAGCATGCACTACCTGTGATTGTATCAAGACCGAGGACACAGAATCTGGGTGTTTCTCTTGTGATACCTGGGAAGACTGCTGCAGAGGAACATCAGCTGGATCCCCCTTATTCATGGCAGAAACTTCTGCAGCTTGATTTGGTTTCACAAAAGTTGCTTCTCGTGTCATATCAGCTTCTGCGACATTAAAAAAATTTCGTAAAAAGTGTACATTAGAACGTTCCGTAGAAAGTAAATTACAGTCAAGTAAATTTGTTTATCAGATGACCTAACACTGTATGTCTGAAATTTCGTAAAAAAGCTGATACGCAGTTGCCAAGGTGCTCATTTGCATGCTGAATTTATTTAATACAATGTATGTGGCCAAATTTGATGCAACAGCAGTTATTATACTTTTCAGAGCTCTAAACGTGAATTGCTTGAGTCAACTGAAATGAATGCCTCTCCCTTAACACACTATAAGTACTATTATTATCTAATAAACAAACTAATGCATACTCTATTGGTTCTGTCCATTACAAAATATCTGGGAAGAACATGGATCAAAAAAGCTTCAGCTCACCTGATTCAGACCAGTAGTCATCGAAGTTTTCAAAACCACCTGCTATTTTCCTGATGCTTTTTGCCAGCTTTCATGTCTTTTCCAGTCCTCCTGAAATTCAGTGACAATGCTTTTGTAAAAGAATTTTATCTTTGTTGCTAATGCTAAAGGTGGTGGGCAGGTGGGTGGTTTTTCTTTGTCATATTTCATACTTATTTTTACTGCTTGAGTGCCTATACAATTATACATATACCACAGGTACCTAAAATGGTACTGTGCTGTGCCTTTATAAGTTCATTTGCTCATATGTAAGTGAAATACTTTTTTTTGTTATCTATAGTCTTTTCTGTCATTGTTTTACTTCACTCACAGCTGAAAGGAAATCTTATGGTTTCTCAAAATAAGAAAGAGCTGAACTTTGTTGTCACTTCCCTCTATCATGCACACACACACACACACACACACACACACACACACACACACACACACACACACACACAAATTCTCCTCTATCATGTTCACACACACATGACATTCTCTGCCAACCGCCCTACATTCAAAGCTATTTATTGGTAATGAAAAACTGGTGAAATATATTTGTGTATATAATATTCTGAGTTATTTCTATAAACTTGTACTCTTTCAGTCTCATCCACTCTGTACATATTTTTTATTTTGACTGTTTCTTCTGCAGTTGATACATTTTACATGCTGGATAATTAATAATGCTTAACAACATGAAATCAGACCTACGTTTTGTTTTATCCTTACACAATACAAGCTGGTATGATTCATAAAGGTGCTATGAAAAATTGTGACACTAAACAGACATTTGAGCAATGATAATCACAAACTATTAAATTTAAACTATTTACTTACTGGTTCATGAGGGCCATTTTTTGAGGGGAGGGAAAACACACACACATGAACATACACAAAACTGAGATACAGCAGTAAAGGGATTGAAATCGTTAAAAAAACAAAAACAATGTTGAGTTGAACATTGTCACTGAATGTTCTAATTCTAACAACAATGACAACTTACCTTCCAACATTTTTGTTTTTTGAAGGGTTTGCAACAAATTTCTCTGTAAATTTCTGAAAGAAAAAAATGAATAATTATATTTCTATTCTTTTAGCAAGCCCAGATGTAAAAACTTGACCAATTTACATTCATTCACAAATTAGTATGATGCTGCTGATACAAACACACTCACAACTACATCACCAGGAATGTGACCAACAATTTCATTTGAAAACATCAACAAAATGAAATATTTAATGTATTTACTGCTTGCCATGAGAAATCAAATACAGACTAAGAAAGCATGTGATGTGATAATCAAATTTTTTTTACTTATTTTTTTTTTTACTACAGCATCAGTCTTGATCTTGATCTGTATGTTGTTAAATAATCATAATAATGAAAGCTTCATATAGCGTTATAACCATGGAAACAAGCACCTAAGCGCTTTGTTGTTACTGAATATGTATACATAGACCCAAATCAACCATAAATCAATGATATAAGAATATGATATAGAACAGAAAACAACAGTACTGCCGTATGACTGTGACATGAGAAAAATCTTATATAAAAGAATACAGCATAGAAAATGAGCACTTGCATACTATGTCAGTCCAGAAAAGAGGCATCCCAGAGTATCTGGCTGCATACAGCATATGATGATTTGGGAAGCAAAATCCAAAGAGCTAAAGCAAGAAGGGAGTTCTCAATGTGGTGAAACTCGGTAAGACAATCCCTCAGACTCAGACTCAGACAAATGCATATGAATCAGTCCCACACAAGATTATTCAAATGGCTCTTCGGACGTACCATGTCCCAAAGAACCTCCGAGAAATGCAGTACTACCCAAAAAAGAATATATATATAGAGACTGGATCAGTTTGAAAATTGGCATAGCAATGGCTTAGGAAATTTCTCCAGTACTGTACACGGGTAAGACATGAAGAATTGATCAACCAACAGGAGAGACTCAGTGTTGATGGAAAAGATCTACGAATAATCAGAAATATGTGCTGGGAAGAAACAGCTGCAATGAGAACAGAAAACAATATAAGCTCTTTCCAAAACATCAAAAGAGGAGTCAGACAGGGTTGTGTTTTGTCACCAGATCTGTTTTCACTTTGCAGCGAAAACATCATGAGAAACCTAGAGGAAGACCCTGGATTAAAGGTTGGAGGAAAAATGATAACATTCGATACGCAGATGACAGCGTGCTAATTGCAGAAAATGAAAGGGACCTACAAAACCATGTGAATATACTAGAAATAGAAAGCAAAGGTAAGGGGTTGGAATTAAACAGCAGGAAGACTGAAGTCATGGTGATCAGTAAAAAACATGAAATCCCCTCATGCAGAATAACAGCAAATGGCACAACCTTGATACAGGTTGATAAGTTTACATACCTGGGAACGATCATTTCATCAGACGGCAGATGCACATCAGAAATAGCCAGCAGAATCGGCCAAGCCAAAACAGCATTCAAGAAGATGACAAGCATTCTTACCAACAAATGCTTATCAATTAACATCAAGAAGAGAGTTCTTGAATGTTATATAGAACCAATACTGTTGTACGGTTGTGAGGTGTGGACAGTCAACAAGCAAAGCCAGAACAAGATTGAGGCAGCCGAGATGTAGTTTCTAAGAAGGATGTTGAGAGTTCCATGGAGAGCAAAGAAAACAAACGAGACAGTCTTGATGGAGGCAGAAACAAGTAGATCATTGATAAGGAAGATTAGGAATAGACAGGCAACATTTATAGGCCATTTTATGAGGAAAGGGGAATTGGAGCACCTGGTCAGAACGGGAAAGCTGGAGGGAAAGAGAGCACCAGGTAGACCCAGGAGAAAATACTAGATGGACTTGCAGAGTGGCTGAAGACGAGGAGGGTGGAAGAGATGCTTAAGGCAACAAGAGATAGAGACAGATGGAAGTCCATGATCGCCAACGCCATGGACAGGGCACCTGATGATGATGACTGTTCATGTTGGCAATGGAGGTTATTTTGAAGGCAGTAGTGAGCAGTTCAAATCCAGCAGACCTCACAAGTGGATACCAAATGCTCCTTGGCCCTCTAAAAGCCTTCATGGATAACACATCAGACGATCAGTGCTTTGCATAAAGTATCAAGAAACGACAAAATATTGAAGTAGTTAGATAAGTCACCCCATAAAAGGAGTTTCAAACCTAAGAAATCATGGAGCCTCTCATTATGGAACAAAAAAGTACCTGAAACAGTAACATCATTGCAGCCACCCAAGCTATTTCAACAGTGACAAAAGAACCAGTCAAGAGCCTTGAAAGGTGATATGATGATTCCCTGAAGGATAAAAAATGGAGTAACAAAACCAAGCAAATAGCAGAGTAAAGCCTGCAGATAACCGACCAGTGTCGCCTCCTTGGCAAATACAAAGTCTGATGCCTGCAATTCTGACTTATTCCGAAGCTCCTCTGTCTTCTATCAGTATACACAATACCAGGACTATCATACTGGAGGCCAAAATCAATAATTATACAAGGAAATGGCTTGATGTTCTACAGTATCTCACTGACGTTATGTGCTGTCACCAGGCAAAGAAGGTACCCTAAAATCCATCCTTGAGGAATGCAAAGAGGAAAAGGTCAGGCTTTTAAGTATTCTTGAAGACTTGAAGTTAACTTTTAAGACTATGCAATCAATATAGCCCAAGGCCAAGCTGAAGACTGGCAGAAAATGGAAAGTCCAGCAAGCAGTGGATGTGATGAAGGAGAGTCTCAAGGTCAGACAAATAAGAGGACAAACACAAACCATTAGATACAAACTGGGGTTGACAAAACTGGTGATCAAAGGCCAAGGTAAAATTTAAAGACAGGCATGGTCATAGTACTGATACAAGAGCTTACAAAGAAGTTGCCAGAAGAATCCAGAAGGCTGTTCAGCATGGCCAGTAGACAACATGGGGAAAGTGCACAGCAAAAAAGCTCAGCTGGAATGACATGTGATGATGTAGCATATGGTCCCTCTGAAGATCAGTTTCATCTCCAACATGTGTATGAGTATGACCTTCTGACTTCAAATATACAAATCTGCTGAAAAGCCGGATATTGGGTATCCTGCCTGGGCAAAGAAACACTGGACCATGTCTTGAGCTCATGCAAAGTAGCGCAAACCAAAAGGTTTACATGGAGGCACAATCAAGTGCTTTCAAAGAAATTGCACAAATGATCAGTACTGCCAGTTTTTTTCTTCTTTGTGTTGTCTTCCTCAATCTAGTCAAATGCTTCTGTTTTGTTTTATTTGGTATTTTTTACCAGTCAGTTGCTGTGTAAAAGTTTTTTTTTGTCACTTTTTTTGTCTTCCCATTGTTCAATGATTTTTTTCCATGTTTGCAACTGAAACAACCCTTTTTTTCCCTCTCTTGGGGCCATGACAATATGCCTTTCTGCAAGCTGTGTGCTAGAGTGAAGAATGTTGCAGTGTGAACAAGAGGCTGCACAGCCCACTCAGCAGACTACTCTGTCTACTGTCCTTGGTCTTTACTTTAATTGTTATGAGTTGTTCCATTCATTTAGTGTTTTTTTCTTCTTCTTTTTTTAGTTCTACAACATGTTGGTTTATACCAGGACTGGCTAAAATAATTCTAAAAGAAGTCAAAAAGATGTTATGACCACCTCCCCCAACCGGCTTTGCCCAAAGAGAGGGAGGAGAATGCCAAGTGATCTGGCAAACTGATTCTGTGTGTTGTGTGTCTTCTGTTGTGTGGCCACAATCAACACTTTGATTATTTTGTCATGGATACACGCAAATGTAACATGTATGATCTTGAAAAAATAGGTGACTTTATTAAAAAAAAATATTCAAAAATCAAGAGACATGACTGATTATTCACAAAGTTCTATTTTCATTCATTCATTGCAATGAGAGGGAAGCAACTGAAATTATCAAGTTTGATTATCATAATCATTATGGGCCCTCAACACAAAAAAAGAAGAAGAAGAAGAAGAAGAAGTCAACAAACACGAGAAGATAAAATCATAAAACAAATAAATCAACCAAAGGGAAGAGAATAATAATAATAATGGATCATTGACGAAATTGTAGTTTCGGTTTATCGCAAAAGGAAGGGAGAAGGGAAACAGCTCAAAGCATGTTGAACTTGAAGGAATTGTCTTCCGTAAGAAAGACCGCAAGTTGCAAAGAATATAAGACATACATCCTGAATATCCGAGGTTTCATATGCATTAAAGATATAACTTAAGACTACAGTGATTCATCAACGTCAGCATCAGTAATTACGAGCGCAAATCACTATAAGTTGAGTCTGATCACTTGTACAGTAGAACTTCTACTAGAGCAATTTAATATTCAGCGACAGTATTACACACTACAGAGAATGGGATGGGCCTCCTTCAATGTTCAGTGCATATGCATATTAGACTGGAAGCATGGGAAAACTTTCCGCCTGGGATAAAAACAATGCACTGAAAAACAAAAGGCTCACCTTTTGAGGCATTTTCATTCATTTGATGAGCGCTGCCGTCTTTTAAGTTGGCCGCCATTTAATCAACGGAAGTCGATGCAAAGAAATTTCTGATTGGTCAAGAGAAACAGGCATCCAATGAAAACAATTGAAAGAAAATGGGCGCCATGTCTCCGTAGGAATGGTAAACATATTTCCATTTCTTACACACTTTTCCGTGTTCACGATAACAAATCAAGGATGAGGTCATTTTGGCATAAATGGTGATTTCAGTAGTAATTATGAATATTGCAGTTGTATTCAGGTTTAAGTTATCAGCGGATTCTGGTATTCAAAGTAGATTCAAGCAGGTTAGGCCTACATTTAGCTTTGATGACCGAATAATTCGGCGAATCATGATTCATTAATCACTATCATTCATTCAGTGACAGTGAAGCAAGAATCCTGAGTTGGATGGAGTCGACTCAAGCCACGGCCTGGTTTACGCTAAATCTGCTTGTGCTAGTCATACTTGCGTGATATTTTTCCCGTTAAAACTGCAGCTGAAACAACAGATCGACCGGGAATGGAAGTCAAGTTGTACTCTTTCAACATTGATACATGGGGATGTCAGTTGTCACCAATGTGAATGTGTCACACTAGACTGAGAACAGTACACTAGACTAGTGAGTCGGTGATACTGATAGTGATAGTCACTGGACACCGTCAGACGCACACATGACAGTAACATCACACACACACACACGTCACAACACGTACAACACACCACACACACACACACACACACACACACACACACAACACACAGAAGGAGAGAGACTCAGAGAGAGAGAGAGAGATGCACACACACAACACACACACACACACACGACATTGACATACAGTAACTGAGTCAGTCATATGATATACACATTGTTTATATACTATAGGCTGTAGCATTTTGTTCAGGCATAGAATGATAGATATTACTCGCAGTCAGATCCTATGGCTAGGGAAATAAACACAGTTACATGTCACAGGGATGAGATTTCTCCATTTACATTAACCCTTTGACTCCCACGCCCTATCCACCAACTGCAAAATCCTAAGCCTTTGATTCCCTCACCCTATACTCGCTTCCTACAGGAAACTGGTGGATAGTATGAGGGAATCAAAGGGTTAAGTTTTTGCTTTGCTAGCATAATTGACAATGCAGGATGCTCATGGAGGGGTCCAGGAGTCAAAGGGTTAAATAGCTAGACGGGGAAGTTGAGGTAGCCAGATGGATATTGTGATCAGCACATAGGGTTTTGTGTAGGTTCAAGGAGTCAGTTTACAAAATGGCAGATCAGGTGGTACTCATGAGGAATAACTTTGGCTTAAGTGCAATGAATCTTGAGTAAATTCTGCTCTAAACTCTATCTGTGCTGAGCACAGTTTTTTCTTTGTTCTGGCTAGAAAGTTTTAGGGTGCTTGCCAGGGTAATCTAGATTTTAAGTTGAAGTAGCCTGACATTTCCACATTGCCAGTGGCTACCAGGCTACCAAGAAATCTCAGGCCTGATGTCAGTAACAGGTGAGGCCAACCATAGTATGAAAATCTGAGATCGCACTTTACAGGGCAGAGTTTCGCACATATAATGACATCCATTTTTTCTTTATATCATACTGATGAATGCTAGCTACTGTTATTAGTGTTAATGTTAGAGAAAGAAACACCAAAAATACTTGTGTCAGTGCGTGTGGTTTGGCATCACACATGTGATGTATACATTACATTTATTCTTTTCTGATTTTTGTGGAGTGAAGGCCCTAGTGGATAAAGCATCCATCTAGAAAGAAGAAAAAAAAGCAGAGGTCTTAGGTTTGTATTGCAGTTGGACAGCTATTTTTCTAACTGTCTGTTAGACCTTGAGGGATGGTCTGGGAGCTAGTCTTTTGGATAAGAGTATAAACAGTTCCTCCCGGACACCATGGTTTTAACCCTTTGACTCCTGCACCATGTCCTCCAGCATCCTGTATTGTCAACCATGATAGCAAAGCAAAAACTTAACCCTTTCATTCCGTCGCCTTATCCACCCGGTTTCTGCATGAAGCTGGTAGATAGGGTGAAGGAGTCAAAGGTTTAATTTTTTTGCAGTTGATGGATAGGGTTGGGAGTCAAAGGGTTAAGCAGTGCTTTTCCTATTTTTACAGATGAATTCCTTGTGAACATGTGGAGTACCAATTACTTCAGAATGAATCACAGAAATGAGATAGGTGTTTCGCCCCAGAAATGTCAGTAAGTGAATAAATGAGCACCTGCTTCAGTGTTACTCTGTCAAAATGAGTGGCCAACAATTTATAGAGACATTACACCAGATTGGCAATCCCAAAGCTGAGACCCTCAGTGCCAGAACATTTGATTGGATGTTTGAAGATGAAGCTGTGTTGCCATTTCTCTCCTGGTTCTGCAATACTGTTGGACACCAGAATGTGTTAAGTGAAGAAGAATGGAAAGGGTAAGTTTTCATTTTGCATTTTATTAGTTCAGTGTATACATATATATATGTATACAGAGAGAGAGACATAAGTGTGTGTATTTGTATCATGTGTGTGTGTGTGTGTCTCTCTCCCCCCTCTCTCTTTCCCTCTCCCTCTCTCTCATTCTTGTGTGTTTGTGTGTGTGAGAGAGAGAAGGAGAGAGAGGTATTCATTGCTTTTGTACTTTTTCCTATCATCATTGTTGTATGGCTGATTGATGTTTGGAAGTTGAGTGACAATTTGGAAGTAGAGTTTTACTGTAATTCATTTAATTGTTTTTTGAAATTATATGTCTTCTAGACTAACTAATTTATAATTCATCTCTTTTGACAATACTGTGATAGGATTTGACATGCATTTACTGTCTGTTGCTCACTCACACACATACAGACACACACAGACACACACAGACACACAGACACACACACACACACACACACACACACACACACACACACACACACACACACACACACACACGTGTACACACACACACACACACACACACACACACTACACCCACACACACACACACACTCTCACTCACTCTCACTCACTCACTCACTCACTCACTCACTCACTCACTCACTCACTCATTCATTCACTCTCTATAAAAGTATTTGTTTGAGATTCAATGTTGAAATTTCTGATAATTCAGGAATATAATCTCAGAGGGTTAGAACTTACATTTAGTCAATTTCTCTTCTAAATGAAAAGGTAAATTATTCAATTTCAGTAAATGAGTAATTAAGAAGAATGAGCAGCCATATAACATAAATTATTCTTGTAAGAAATCTTAGTTCAAACTGTTTGTGATAATTTTGATTGATCCTAATCTTATTCTTGTCACTGGGATTTGTATATATAAAAATGTTGTATTATAGTACATATTTGTGTACAAGTAAGTGTTCATTATGATTTTAATCTTTTGCTTCAAATTTGAGATGTTGATATATAATGAGAGAACTTCTTCCATTCATTTCCTATTCCCGTTTGGTTTGTTAGCTGATATGGACCTTGTCGATGAGCGTTGTGTGGCTGTGTCCTAGGATTTGGCATTTCCCCTGTCTTGCCATTCAGTTTGTAAACAGTGCAACTGATGACTGGGTCTGAATGGGTCATCACAGCATGGACAGTCCACCTTTGCTTGTTGAAATGGCTACCATGTGGCTTCAGGAGCTGGAAGGTGAATGCCTGTAGAGTGGTGAGGCATTGGTGCTCTGGGTCCCATCCAGAGCCCCTGGGAGGTTCTTGTTCTCTTTATCATTGTGGTCAAAAATATTTTTATTACCTTTATTATAATCGCTTCCATAAATGACGTAAGTTAATACTGATGGTGATGACCACTATTATATGATTTAGGTATGCAGAGTTGGAGCAGTCTGGAGACAACATTCTAGAAGGTCCTGTGCTGGATGAAGCTCTTGGCTGTTTGTCTTCCAGTCAGGATGATGATGTTTCTTTGGAAACGCTCAAGTAAGTGACTAGTTCTCCAGAATTGGTACCCCAAAGGGGTAGTGAACATTTTCCTCTATTACAGCTTAGAAATTAACTCCCAGGTAGCATAAAGGCTACTGATGTACTAAGTTAACAATGGAGAAGCTGTGGTAGCAGCGATGGCACCACAATAATTTTCATTTTTAAGAAAAGTGCACTTTAACTAAGTGCGAAAAACAAACAAATATGGCCGCTGAAAAGTTGCAGCTGAACATGTGCTTCGAATGTTGCAGTCAAACACACACACTGTTTCAATTTATTGCGTGGTTATTGTTTTAAATCATCAGTAAAACGTCAGTTAAACTGTGACGACAACGCAATTAATTTTGAAAAGCGTGTTGCATAATTATAGACTCCTGAAAATGACCATTCCGTATTCACAAGCGGAGTCACGCTATGGTGTGTGTAGTGCCTGTTCGCTACACACAGTGCCATTCATCTCAAGCACAAGTTCAGCTTTTCATCTTAAAATAGATATGAATTACCTTACAACCGATACCATTTAACAGAAATAAAGCAAACTATTAAATTTCTAGAATTTGTTTTGTGAATGGCGTCACACTTATGATGCATGGAACGCCACGACTTCGAAGTCCGATTGTAGCAGACGAACGCAGCCTGGCCAGTCGAGCGACCGTCTAAAACGACTAATCATATGTACACATCGAGTGATGACGTTTGTGCACAAGTGTGTACTGCTAAAAATAGCAGAAGCACAAAAATTTGTGTGGTGTCACACATCGTGTCCTTGTAAGAATGGAACGAGAATTCCCCGCGCTTTCATCAGGTCAACCCTTCAACTTGCTTCAAGACTTTTCCAGCCCTTCACTGTGTTCGCAGTGAGAGCACGATGCCTTTTTAAATTTTTTTTTATCTCTTTTGATGTGTATATATATATGAGTTTAAATGTGTGGTAAAGTGTAATTTTAGTGAGATGGGACGATAAATCCCAACACTGGCTTATTTGTCTCATCGGATTGTGTGTGGCACAGTGTGTCACACTTGATCGTTGATGAACGTAACGGCATCGTCTCTGTTTTAAGAATTTTAGCATGATGAAATATGCCCACTGTTGTTAGATGACATGTATCGACACAAAAGATAAAAGGTCTTAAAAATCTAAGTGGAAAAGCCAGTTTTAGACTTGATCATTGCCTGAAGATATGTCATGTACCTCACGGTGTCACATGTAATGTCAGCGGTGTCACATGTGAAAACGTGACACAAAACATGATTATCATGATGATACGTTTGATTTTTGCCTAGAAATTAATTTAATATATCTGGTTCTTATGCACACAATAGCTGTTGATCATGCAAAATAATGATAATGCACAGACTCTTACAAAATAGTGCAAACTGAGATCAATCTTAAATGTTTTCACAGTGGCGTCGCATACCTCACAGTGTCACACTTTTCAAGTGCTTATATCTGTACAATATGAAATGTTACATTTGTGTTTCATATCTTGTTTGGTTCCTTTGTTGTCCAACAACCACAAGATGCAGCAATTATTTTGTATATTTCAGAACTTTGAGCCATGTGGTGTCACACCGTGATGCACGCAACGCCAAGATATATTTTCGATTTATTATGCAAATTACTAAAAAACCAAATGAGACCCAGCTTTTTAATTTATGTTTCCTTAATCTACATTGCTTCAGCTTTCAAAATATGGCAAAAGTAAAACTATACCTCTATCTTTATTTTTGACTGCTCTGCAACCTTTGGGTACCAATTCTATATTTTCACTCAAGTACATGCAGGCACACTTGGCTGTTGGTCCAAGTTTTCTCAGATTCTTAAATTATAAATGAAATTGTCAGGCAGCTCATAAGTCAATGTTCCATTTTGTTTGCAAATGAATTGACTACAATCAACCATTGTTGTAAGAATTCCTTGCTTGACTGCATTAATGTTAGAAAGGGATACTATGTTTTTATAGTTTTCTGAAAAAAATATTTTTAACCCTTTGACTCCAGCACCTTATCCACCAAATGCAAAAACTTTGAAGCTGGTGGATAGGATGAGAGAGTCAAAGGGTTAAGTATTTGCTTTGCTAGTATGGTTGACAATGCAGGATGCTGGTGGACAGGGTGCGGGAGTCAAAGGGTAAAGTAATTTATACATTGTTCAGTCATTAGACTATTACTGTTGCTATACATTGTTCAGTCATTAGACTATTACTGTTATACATTGTTCAGTCATTGGACTATTACTATTTTTACTATTGCTACTACTACTGATGATGATGATGACTCTGACTGTTGAAATGTCTGTTTACTTACAGGGGAATATTGAACGGCTAAAAGAAGATTTACAAAGGCACCGAAGCAGGAAGGAGAAATTGGTGAAAACAAGAAACACTTTGAGGTAAATTTTATTATCAGAACTTGCTCTTTGGATTCAGATTCATTTCCTCACATTCGTATGACTTGTGTTAAGGGCTTCTTCTTTAATTAAACAAAGATGCAACTAAATAAACAGAACGTGATCATTTTAAGGGCTTCTTCTTTATTAAACAGGGTTCGCACAGTCCTTAAAAGTCCTTAATTTTGAGGGCATGCTTTTTAAGGCCTTAAAAGTCCTTAAAAATCAGGCTTTTGCTGAAAGGTCTTTAAAAAGTCCTTACGTTTTGTCACTGCCTATGATTTTTAATAAAGTCTGTGTAAAATCTTGAGTTTGTTAAAAAAAAAAAAAAAGGTTGAAATTGAATTGGAAATAAAAAAGAGAAAGTCGGAGTTAAGATTGACGATTTCACCGATACATCGTCTGCTATAGGTCAAAAGACCAGAGTTACGGGCCTTCATGGCGCATGCGCGTATGTGAAAGAATGTTCCACCATTTTGAAATTGAGAAGTCAACATGCCGGGGAAGTGTTTGTTTAACGTGGTTTGGCTGGAAAAAGACGAATACAAAGAATGGCTGCAGGCAGACCCAAGTGGAGACAGATGCATGGCCTTTTGCTGCATTTGTAAGAAGACCATAGACATTCGTTCAATGGGAGAATCGGCTGTAAATACCCATGGAAAAGGGAAAAAACACTGCGACCTGATGAAGGCTTCAAATCCTGCAGTTCGTCTTTCAAATTTTTTTACAAAAAATTCTACAATGAGCGATCCCATCACTTCTAGCTGTTCGTCATCCTGCAGTTCATCAACCAACTGTCCTCTCAGTGTTTTGATGTTTATGCCCCCAGTGTTGTGACCTGTAGTTTTAGTTATAGAGACATTTTACTGTCAGTGACTTCAAACATACATGTATTTGTGTCTACTGATCACAAGAACTGAAATTCCTTATGGACGTCAGGCAAACAAACATTTTTGTCAACTGCAAGATTGGAGAATCTGTTGTGTGCAGCAAACATTTTCAAACATTTTATCAATTCATCACAATAAGTGAGAATCCTACATTTGCTCTGCTGTATTGTAAGAAACAAACATTTGTGGCTATACTGATATAAACAACTGAGATCCCTAAAGAAATCTATGCTCGCAGAGGATCCATGATGTGAGTATTGAAGAGTAACAGCAAATGATTTAATTTGTGTCAGAATTTCATGATTATTTTTCTTTAAGTTATCCTTGAAGTAAGTCCTTAAATTAAAATAAAAGTGCTTCAAAAGTCCTTAAAAAGTCCTTAAATTTTTTGTCTGGAAATCTGTATGAACCCTGTTAAAACAAAGATGCCAATAAATAAAAAGAAAATGATTACGATACAATTTTTGTATTGTATTATGTATCTCACATTGTTCCAGTTAGTTAGTCAAGATAGTGTCTCCATGCTTAGAGTAAATTCCATATGCACTGTAGCCTGTGATGCCATTGGATGGAGAAGATTCAAAATGATCATGACATAAACCATACTCCTTGCGCTGGCAAGGTCTTGAGATCCTACTTACAAACTGTCATGGGGATACATAACTTATTTACACACTGTGCTTATAATTCTTTCACTATCTTGGGGAGTTCCAAACAACAAGACACTTTCACACTCCAGCTACTACATAATGTTTGTACTTCTAAGACACTACAGATTGTGCTGGTTGGCCACATCCTCTAAAATACATGTAGAAGCTAAATGAATGCTGAGAGGCATCTTTTGCCATGACATGTGCATTTGGCCAGCAACAATTATGTTGTCAAGGTGTCTGCAAGCATAAAATGAGCATGTTTGGCTTTAACATTGGAAGGACATCGAAAACAACTGTTGTAATTGAGGCATCCTCCAATGTCGGTTCAGGAAGGGAGAGGAGTGGACTGTGTTAAGCAGAGATGAAACTGCAGAAAAAAAGTGTTTTTTTTATCAGCCTGTTAAGCTGACAATCCCTAAAACAGAACTAAATTAAGAACCAGAAACACATGAACATAATGAGATACAAATTATCAGAAGAAAAGTCTTGCTACTGTTTTTTCCCACATTTTGTGTGTATAATGGACGGTTTTGTGGAGTGGATGAGGACAGAAAGGGGAAGAGATACGCTTGCAGCAACTAAAGACAGATTTGTATGGAGGGTCATGATCGCCAATGTTGTGGCAAGGCGCATGATGATGATTTGTGTATTTGTTCTTTGTTGTCTTTTGTGTAAAACTGACAAAGGCCAGTTGGCTGAAATTTTGTGCATATCTTGTTTTACATATTGAATATGCATTCTCATTATATTTTCCTGTTTCTGGTTCGTAATCGCTTGAACACGGGCAGTCACTTTGATTTAGAAAACAGAAATGAAAAAAAAAAAAAAAAACAACCTCAGCAACAAAACCCAGAACAAAATGATAAGGTGGAATATGAATAAGGAGGGGGGAAGAAACCCTCTGCTGCAATGACTGCCACTGCCATCTTAGTCTCATATTGTTACTTTTGCAACATTGTTGTCTTTTGAAAAGAGCACATTGTTCATGGTCAACTCAGACTGACAAATGCCTGTTAAATTATTATACACATCAATAAATAACTTATATGTAATATTTGAAAAGAAGTAACTAGAAAAACTAATTTTAAACGTTTTTTTTTTCTTTCCTAGCATGCACTTCACGGGACTGACACACAGGTTGTCCAAGTTTGGTGATTTTGAAGAAGCCAAGAAAGACGAATACCGCAGGAGCTTGGAAAAATGTCATAGAACCAATATTGAGGTTAGTCATCAGCTCAGTCGCGCAAAAATGAACATGAGTTTTTCATGAAATTATATGAAGTGGAGGTTGGATAGTGCCAGTATCATTTCATGCAGCTTTTCAAGAATATTAATACATTTTGAACTGAAACAGAAAATCCTTTTTTTAAAAAAAAATATATTTCTAGTTCCTGTTTGCTTGAATGCTGGCTGTCTCTTTGACTTAGAATTCTTTATGTACATTTATGGTTTGGCTTTGTTTTTTAATTCAGTGTGAATATATATATATATATGTGTGTGTGTGTGTGTATGTATGTATGTATGTATGTGTGCATGCAGATGCACATATATACTTTCAATTCATGTTTGTTCATGTTCAGTGACAAATGGTTTATTTATGTTCTTTTTAATCTCCTTTATTTTATTATCTATTTTCTTTTTAATCTTCTTTTGTTTCATTTTAAAAATGGAGATAGAGTCATATTGATTGGAGGTGTGTATGTGTGTGTGTGTGTGTGTGTGTGTGTGTGGTGTGTGTGTGTGTGTCTGTGACAATAATGTGAAGAAGATTTTTCTAACTATTTAGTTGTAGGTGGACCTTTACAAAATCTGGATGACAGCTTTGAACTGTTAGGAGTCATGAAAACATAAGGTCAGTGTCACATAAACCGAAAAATGGTCTTTGTGATGAAGATTGTGAACTGAACTTTCTGAAGATCTTTGACAATATCTACGGTCTCTTTTCACTGTAATGAAGTCTATCATTGTCCTCGGTATGTGTGTGTCAGATTTTATTTCAAGTGAAGCTTGATGAAGGTCAAATTGACTTTGAGAATGAAAAATTTTGGATTTTCTGCATTGATTTTGTGTAAAAAGGGAGATTATTAGAATGGCATGACCATCTTTTTTTTCCAGAGCAATGCCAGCCTTCAACAACTTGCAGAAAGTGTGCAGGAGCTGTGTGGTCTGTATAATCAGGTAGAGTCAGAGAGAACAGAGGCCGTGGAAGTTGCGACAGTCTTCTTGTCTCAGTTAAGTCTTGACCCCTTCCACAAGGCTGAAGAAAACTACTCAAAGGAACTCACCACTTCACAAAGAAACTTTTCTTTGAGGTATTACAGTGTGTGTGTGTGCGCGTATGTGTGTGTGTATGTGTTTGTGTGTGTTTCTGTGTGCGTGCGTGTGTGTGTGTGTGGTGTGTGTGTGTGTGTGTGTGTGTTTCTATGTGCGTGCATGTGCATGTGTATGTATTTGTAGACATAATTATCATTCACATTTTTCTGATTGATTGTAGTTGGCTGTGAAATTTTCCTTACTGGAGTACGTTATAAGATAGTGTGAAGTATATTTAACATTGTAAGGTTGGTTTTCTATACTTCGAGTTTTTTTTTTTAAATTACATATGAAAATATGGGTATTTCATTCAGTTGATATATCAGTTGAATATATATCCTGGACAGTAAGAATTCACAGATTTATCTTCACTGATGCTTGAATGCAAATGGTTCATGTTCATTTGCATATACAATTGGACAGTGTTGGTTTGTATTTATTTGTACATGTTTATCAATGTTTATTCTGGTGTGTGTATGTGTGTGTGTAGTGTGTATTGTATGTGTGTGTGTGTGCATGATAGTTGTTCTGTTACTTATTACAGTTTACATACATGTACTGTTTCATGTAAAATGTGTAATGCGAAGTGGGTCCAGTGAGTCAGGTGAATATGCTGTACAAGAATGATTTATTCAAGTCACAGCGATCCAAAACTTTTCTGTATAGAGGGTAGGATATTTTTCTGGTTATCTTTTTAATGTTGCAGCCCCAAGGAGGGGGCCAATAGCATAAAAACAAAACAGGACAATTGTTGCAGCAGAGAGTTACTACATTTTATATTCCATTTCTGTTTTGTATGTGAGGTTTCTATCAGTGGTTTACCTTGCGAAATTTGGACTGCTTATCATAGGGAGAGTGCTGCAACAGCACCCATTTTTTGTCTTCTTTCTCTCTATATGTGTGTACTTCTGTTTACCTGTCACAGCAAGTGAAACTAAGCCAGATAAGACACTTTAGTTTCTTGCCACAGGTTGCAACACTCACCCCTCCTCACCCCTTCCTGCTACTGCCTGTACTGGCGGGATGGAATGCGGTCACAGCTGGCACTGGAATTCCTCTGTGTTCTGTTTTGTACTGGTGTGGCTGTTGTCAATTTTCTTTTGTCTTTGAATCGTTATAACTTCAGTTTGACAGTTTGTATGGCCATCATGTTTTGGATTTGTACTCTTCTCTGTTTGCTTCTGATGTTGTAAGTAAAATTGTAGGGGTTAGATATGTGTGTGTGAAGTAAATGACAGATAACTGCAGTGTGCTTGTGATAGTGTAGTGTTACAAGAGAATGGACACAGAGCAACATTCAGATGTGTCCCATTTTAACAAATTGAATGCACTATGCAGAATTTGCAGAGAAAGATTGAAAAAGAAAAGAAGGCAGACAAAGCTGCAAAACAGTGTAAAAGCTATGTGAGTGGTCTGGAAAAGTTTCATGGTATCACTGTCTGTGAAGAAACTGATGGTGTGTATTATTCAAGTATGTTTTGCTCAAAATGCTATCAGAGGTTACTTGCAGTTAAACGTGCATCACAACCCTCAGACCAAACACTTCATGCTGCCCACACTGCCATAGAAAAATCCAGTGAAATATGGACATTTTATGATCCATCCATTGGTAGGTATGACTGTGCTGTATGTAGTTGCTTTGTGGGTGTTAGAAACGCTGCTTTTCTCTTTTTTTTGTTTTAACATCAATTAATGCATTTTGAATAATAAACAGTACAAAACTTTAGAGAGACAGAGAGAACAAAATTGAATCAAACGTCTGTGGAAGTGTGTGTGTGTGTGTGTGTGTGTGTGTGTGTGTGTGTGTGTGTGTGTGTGTGTGTGTGTGTGTGTGTGTGTGTGTGTGTGTGTGTACAAACTGTGCCTCATAAGTTCAGCGGCACCCATTCTCTACCTCTGACCCACTCATAGTCGGAACAGATTATTCCTATTACAGTAGAGTACTTAATGACTTCCTTGTGGCCGTCAGAGGAACCTAACCCAAGTTTTGGTGAGTGATAACTGTAGGAGCTAGTCTGTTCTTATCATGGCACTAACTCTTTCCCAGCATAAAACGGCCAGGCACATGACAGAATGTGTGAAAGTATCTGCTTTTTATGTTATTAATGTGTGACTTCCACCGTAGTGTCTGTTGCATGGCATGTAATAACATTTGACTGCATACTGCTGCTTTTAATTATTCCTGTCATGTTTAGAGTCTATGGAATCTGTAATTTACAGGCTATACAGCGATGCACAACAAAATTGAAGGCTTTTGAACAATGAGTAGGAATAATACAAATCTCAAGTAACTATGGTTTGCCAGTGCTCGGAAATACTGCTGCTGAAGTCGCTGCTATCAAGTTACGGCATGCGAGGCTGTGGCACTGGGTCTGCGATAGCGCAGTGTACGGCGTTAAAACTAAACCACCCCCTTCTCGCGAACTGTGCTGTGAAAGTGGATTTTCTGCAGAATTCTGCCTGATGCAACCCTTTAATACTGCATGGTCTTCAGTGTGCACTGAATTTGTGCTGCACTCAAGACCTTGATTCATCATCTTATCTGAAAAACTTGCACCTAGACGATTGCTTAAAGATCATTGGACCCATGATCTGAAGCCAGGCTCTTGCAGGTACTGTAACCCTTTGACTCCCGCACCCTGTTCACCAGTATCCTGCATCATCAACAATGCTAGCAAAGCAAAGACTTAACCTTTGACTCCCTCACCCTATCCACCAGCTTCCTGCTGCAGGAAGATGGTGGATAGGGTGACGGAATCAAAGAGCTAAGTTTTTGCAGTTGGTGGATAGGATGGGGAGTCAAAGGGTTAACCACTGGTCACACACTCCACTCACTTGTATGTGAAAGAATCAATAAATGACCTTCATGCCTAGAGAAAAACCAGAGTTTCAGTGAACAAATATTAAAGTGATTTTATGGCAACATCCTTACTGCAGGGTATAGCCAACATCGCGGGAGGAGAGTTGTCTCGCTACCAGCTGCTGGAGGCCAGTGATCCCACCAGTCTGCTGGTGAAAGGTCAGTCACCGGATGCCTTCCAACAGGACTGTCAGGAACTCGCCAGGCTGCAGACTGTGTAAGTCTTACAGACTGTAGTATTCATTGTATTGTCAGTAAAATGACTAGATTCTCTACTATTATTTCTCAGGTATAGTAGCTGACTTATGCAGAGCAGAAATATCTATAGAAATATGTTCATTTTAACCCTTTGACTCCTGCACGCTGTCCACCGGCATCCTGTGTTGTCAACCAAGTTGTTAACCATTTGACTCCCTCAGCCCATCCATCAGCTTCCTGCAGGAAGCTGGTGGATAGGCTGAAGGAGTCAAAGGGTTAAGTTTTTGCAGTTGGTAGATTGGGCGTGGGAGTGGAAGAGTGAACAGTGACCCAAACAGTAACTGGCCATTACCTTTAGAAATTGTTCCTGTGATTTCTCTTTGGGCCTGATTTGTGGTCCATGTTAGAATATACACTGAGAAATCATTGTTGGTACATTTCATTCACTTACATTTGCATGCACACACATATGCATTATCTCATTTTGTAAGTTTGTATCAATGTCAGTCATATATACCAATACCTTGTGTTGATTACTGTCATTCTGTCTCTGTCTCTCTCACCATTTCTCTCATTTCCTCTCTCTGTTTCTCAAGGAATATTGGGGCTGGTGTTGAGGAGAAAAAAGAAGGAATAATCATCAGAGTGTATATCGTATCCGTGATTATCCATTGTTTTCTCCTGACAGATTTCCAAAGAGTGAAGGGGAGAGAATCAGTGCCTTGGTGGAAGCCAAATGTGCTGCTAATGTCAGTGCAGCTGCTGATGACATCTTACGTAAAATAAACAACGGTCACTTTCCCTCCGACATAAAGGACATAGGGTAAGTTCAGATCTCATGTTTTTATTTCTTAATACTCATTTCCACATGTCATGGGACAAGCATAGTTTCATATTTAAAAGCTTTATAAGTATTCTTTAAATTTGTTTATAAGGAGAGTATTCTAGATGAATATCATCACTGGGTTTGGAGATGAATGTTCCTTATTCATTCACAGTGACACTGACTATTTTAGCAATTTATTTTTACATCATGTTTTAATCTTTGTTGATGTTTTTGACCGTGAATTTGTTTTCAACATCGCATTTGTTCAAGAATTTCAGATCTAATCTTCATTCTCATCATGGGTCACCATCCTTTTTGCTCTTGTCTTTGCTAAGCATCCATCCCTCTCCTTTACACACAAAAAAGCCCGAAAAAAGGAACATTTCTTGTCATTTTTTCTCCAGTAACTTCATTATCTATTTCCTGTGTTTATTTGAAAAGGACATTTGTGCAAATTGCTTGCTTTGAAAATGATTTTTTTTTTTTTTGCACAGAAAACAGACTCCTATCTTGTATTGTATATAAAGTGAATGTTCAGTTTTCTTCTCTTTCATCCTCTTATTATGTGATCTGAACGGATGTTTCAGTTTTGTGACTTTCTGTCTGTGTTCTAGTCGCCAGGTGCAGGAAGTGAAGTCAGCACTGAGTGCAATGAGAGAGGAATTGAAATCCTTGACGGAAGGGGAGATGGGGATACTGGTGAGAGAACTGGGCAGTCTTCAGGGCACTAAGGTACTGACAGGGGACTTCCACCTCAAACTGATGCGACAGGAGTACTTCACTACCAACCAGGATCAGGTAAGAATGATTTTGGAATGTTTTAGATATTGTTATTAGAACGTACATTCTTTAATACCCTAGAATGCTGTTTGGATGACTTGGGCAAAAGTTTCTTGTCAGATAACTATGTGTAGTTTTTCAGGCTCACCTCATAACATTTTTGTTGTATTCTCTGTGCACTTTGTCTGTTAAGTTGAAAAAGAAAATGGGGAGATTTGTTAACCTCCTTACTGCCCTTGTATGGAGGTTTCTTATCCAGAACTGTGCTCTACTGTATGCCGCTCACCCGCAGAATCTGTGATCTTGTTTTTCACTTCAGTAACATTGATACAGTTACAGGGATCAGCAGCATTTGACAGTATAGTCTCTTAATCATACGACTCCTCCCCAATCCCCACCCAGTCATTAGAGCATGGTCTGTCCATTTTCTTTTGCGATCTTAATTTTGGTATGTACTTCCCAGAGTGTACATATTTAAAAAGTGGACACACAATTTTTTTTTCTCAAAATGAATGTTTTGATGCTAGAGTAAAACTACAACAACAACGTCTTGTAAATAACTATGCACAATGTTATAGCTATTCCCCATATAGTTGAAGAGATACTGTCAAATAATGAATAGAGGCAGTATATTAATTTTTTTCTTGGCATATGCCACGCTGATACCTGGGAAGATAAAGGGGTTAAGGACAGACTCACAAGCACTTGAAATGGAGATTGTTCATCGAATTGGAGAGAGTTTGCCTATGCTCCCACAAGGAAACTTTCTCTTTCATTGATAAAATGTTAGTATGTTTTTCTGACAAAATAAACATGTGTGAGTGCTTGTGTATGCTTGCATATGAGCACTGTATTCTGATTCATTTAATGGATAGTCAGTCTGGAAATTGATGTCAAATAGGTGTAATGTACTGACATTTGTTTTTCTGACTAAATAAACATGTGTGAGTGCTTGTGTATGCTTGCATATGAGCACTGTATTCTGATTCATTTAATGGATATTCAGTCTGGAAATTGATGTCAAATAGGTGTAATGTACTGACATTTTATTCTTTCTTTGAAATGGATTATTCATATCAGACTGGGTGTCCGCTACTCTTTGACATGTATATGAAACTGGGGATTGACATCTGTTTTCAGGATCACACTGTTAAACAAATAAATGAATAAATAAAAAAAGATTTGGCGAAAAACAATCTTAGCCCTTTCAAGCCATCAATATCCATCAGCTTCTTGTAGGAAACTGGTGGATAGGGTGAGGGATTGAAAAGGTTAAAATGAAATGGCATGATTGTGTTGATGCCTTTGCAGATAATAAAGTACTTGGTAGATCAGCGAGCCAGGAATGAGTTTCTGACAATGGCATATGAGATAGAAGCCAGGAATCACCGTGACATCCATCGTTTGTTGACAGCTGTGCAGAAAACGCTGAGCGACCGATTGACACCCTACCAGTCACGAATGGTGAGAATGTGTGTGTTTGAAGAAAGAAAGCTAATGAACATTTTGATAAGTGCGAGTCTTTTAGATACTCAGGTGTTAGTGCTTTTGAAAGATCACCAAATGAAAATAGGGGTGAGATACTTGACCTAAGAGTGGTTATTATCTGTGTCAAAGCCAAGACCTTGCTGCTGATCTTTTTTTATAATTGATATTTTGGCTTCAAAATGGGTGATGATATGGATAGAATGTGTGACACCCGAAAGTGTTTACTGTATTTTTTGGCCTGCAAGACTACAGCATACATGATGATATCCCCACAGTTTAAAAATAATCTGTATCAGAGCGTCAGCAGGATGCTTATAGCTTGGTGGCATTTCTGGAAAATGTCCGTCAAGATGCTGTGTTACAGAACACCTGTCAGAATGCCAATCAAACTGCCAGTCTGAGTTCACAATGACTGAACTGTGATTGATTTGTTCTCAATTTATTTTGAAATATTCAACCCCAGCATGCAAAAAGTGAGTTGTCGACTTGTAAGAAAGTCGTAACTGAGGCTCTGAAAAGATGCATACAGCTGATAGGACACTGGGGTCAAAGTTGAGGGAAAAAGCTGTGTCTTGCAGGCTGAAAAGTACACTACTTTCTTTCTTCATTCTTCTTATATCTGTCTGCTTATACCATCTTGAGTCCCCCCATGGGAATGCCGGGGGCCCTTTCAATATAAACAGTATCCTCAACTTCTGCAAAGTCTGTGCTTGAAATTTCCTCTTTTCTGTCGCTCTCTGTGTTTCTGCCTTATTTCTTTGCTTTCTGTCATTTCTTCCTATAATTTTCTGCCTTGCTGGTCCATTCACCTGTTTGTGTTTGATTCAGTCTTAAGTACTCTCTTAGGATTGATAATTGGGTACATGTATTATGTGCATTTGTGGCTCTAGGGAAATGTGATATGCGGAAGCAGTTGTAGATAACTTAGGCCCGTTTTTATGTTTTAGTATCCTTAGTTATGTTTAAACTTGTATTCATGTATGGTTTTTAGATCCCCTGTGTTGTGATAAATTGGACGGAGTGGTCAACGTCAGGGGCATCTCCTTTGATTATGTGTGTGAATGCAATGATATAAATATGCTTAATTTTCTTTTCCTTTTTTTGTCCTGTTGTAGTGTTGTGTATGTTTTGAAATGGATCTAGCCCTGATATGGCTCAACACAGTTTGCTGGGCTTTAAACAGAAATAACAATAACAGTAACCATCTTGAATGTGTCAGGGAGATACAGTTGGTGATCAGCATTGAGCTGGAAGGCCTGGAGAGGAGATGCTGTGTGACATCAGAGTCTTCTTTACATCATCAGTCTAGGTTTTCCTTGGTCTGCTTCGTGCTTTTAATCCGCTTACCTTTCTGTTGTATGTTTGTTGAGCCTCTGTGGATTGTGTTCTGGTTAGATAACCAAACCACATTATTCTCTGCTGATGAATGTAATGGTGGACAGGTGTTGTTTCCACCATTTCTCTGATCTTTATGTTTCTGGTCGTGTTGTATTTGCATCCCCAGCAAGCAATGGACGACCCATCGCTGACAAAGGCCAAATACGAACGAGGGACGATTGACACTCGGGATTTAGCCTCCACTTGTTTGCATCACATGATAGGTACAGTCACATTTTGCTTTTTTGGACACTGACGTTGTGATAATTAACTCCTTCCCTGCTAATGCTTTTGGATGTAGTGTGTATGCTGAGAAAATTTCAAGGAAAATTACACATATGAAGTTTGTTCAGTGACATGCACAAAATCATTGCGGATAACATCATAAATCTGGCATAGTGTAGTTGAAATATTTCCTCCCTCTCTCTATATAATTATATCTATTTGGTTTGGCTTTCTTTTTGTTAATCTTTATATGAATTAATTCTTCTTTGAAATCAAGATATGGACTTGGATATCATCATCATTAAATTTATGTCATAAGCATTTTTTCTTTCAAACTGCAGGTCTCAGATTCATTATCATGAAATTTATGTCATAAGCTTTTTTTCCAAACTGCAAGTCTTTTTTTTACATATTCAAAATAATAATTGTACTGGTTATAGTGTTTATATTTTTCTGTATAGTGATTTTTATTTTATTCAGAAATGATTTACAGATGGGCATTTTTTTTTCTTTGTGCATGCAGTATCACCAGATGAGAAGAAGGAGCAGCGTCGGTTGTTTTTGTCATTTGGAAGCATGGTGCAGGCTGCTGAGTCCTTGAAACTGGCACAGTCCCAGACTAAGGCTGAGGCTGTCTCCACTGCTGACAAGTACCGAGACAAAGTTCAGAACTTGTATGTTCATACTGTGGATTTGTTTCATTTTGTTGGTTTTTTAACCCTTTCACTTCCTCACCCTATCTGTCAGCATCCTGCATTGTCAGTCATGACAGCAAAGCAAAAACTTAACCCTTTCACTCCCTCACCCTATCCACCAGCTTCCTGCAGGAAGCTGGTGAATAGGGTGAGGGAGTGAAAGGGTTAAGTTTTTTGCAGTTTATTCTCTATAGCCTACATTGATTATTTCATGAATACTTTGCATTGAAGGGTAAATTTGATGTTTTTATCTTGCTCACTATGTAAGGTTTGTCCTTGTATTTATAAACACTGTATCAAAGTCTGCTTCATTTTCATGAGAACAGTTTTTGAAATTTTGGTGCTGAGTTTTGATTAAGTAGTAGGGGCCTATGTACTCCAACTCAGTCCAAAAGACCAAATTCCCACAGATGATTTATGAAAGTTAGATGTAGACTGTGAACATCAGCCCTTTCCCCCCGCGGCATGAAGTACAACTGACACTTCTGGTAGCTGTGGGATGTAGGTTGTATCTCTTCGTTTGCGTGTATGCGTTCATGTTAGATCATCTTCTTAGATTGAACATTTACCTCCAGAAGTTTAGTCTTAAATTTTCAGCAATAGTTTTGATTTGAAGTATTTCTCTTTTGAAAAAAAGAGCCTAGGTTTTCCCATCTTTTCTTTTCTTTTCTTTTTTTTTTTCAGGATAGCACCCTACTTTATCGGAACATGGAGTATGTTAAATAGTGTGTATATGAACTGACTTCCTCAGAACCTTAATGGAAAAAATAAAAGCAAACCACCAACAACAACAACAGAAGAACAGCAGTGAGACATAGTATAATGAAATCTATGCAGTGTTTTTTGTGGTATGTACCGCCAACAACAGAAGAACAGCATTAAGACAATAATATTATAATGAAATCTATGCAGTGTTTTTTGTGGTATGTACCACCAACAACAGAAGAACAGCATTAAGACAATAATATTATAATGAAATCTATGCAGTGTTTTTTGTGGTATGTACCACCAACAACAGAAGAACAGCATTAAGACAATAATATTATAATGAAATCTATGCAGTGTTTTTTGTGGTATGTACCACCAACAACAGAAGAACAGCATTAAGACAATAATATTATAATGAAATCTATGCAGTTTTTTTTTGTGGTATGGTATGTTTGTCAATGTATGTGTTACATGAGTCCCTGTGCATGTGTTTGTGTGTGTCATATATGCTTTCCAGCATGTCTGTGTGTGTGTATGTATATACATTCATATCACTCATGTATGATACTGTTTGGCTTCAGTATGTAGCCAGACGTGTAGGCCTATTTAGATAGAAAATATTGCTTTTTCTGTTCTTGCTCTGTTGTATCATGCTTACATGATTAATGTATTGTAATGTTATTATGCATAATATTTGTGTACATTGCAAAGTGTTTGAGGGCTTGCTTTCTGGGATGTTGCGTTATACAAGTCATTTATGATAAGCACATTGTCTGTTACACAGGGAGACTGAAATAGAGCGATGTGAAGACGTACTGTATTCCGAGTCCAGTACAGTGGGAGGCCAACCGGTGCTGATGTCAAGGCAGTTGCTGGAAGCCACCATGCAGCTAGACGACATGCTTCAAAAGTTGCAGGCAGCCATCCTCGATACTGTCACTGATGTCAACAACAAGAAAAAGGTCAGGGTCGAGTTCAGACGATGAATGATTCAGCTCTGTAGTATTCCCACCTTTTGGAAATTCTGTGCTTGAAATTTCCTCTTTTCTGCCTCTCTCTTTGTTTCTGCCTTATTCCTTTCCTTTCTGTCATTTCTTCCTGTCATTTTCTGCCTTGCTGGTTCGTTCACCTGTATGCGCTTGATAAAGTCTTACATGCTTTCTCGTAGGATTGATAATCAGGTATCTTTATTAAGTACATTGTTGCTTTTGGGGAAATGAGATATGCGGACACAATTTCAGGTAATTTAGGCCTGTTTTTATATATGCTTTAGTGTCCTTATGTTTGAATTTGTATTCAAATATGTTTTTTAAATCCCCTGTGCAATAAATTGGGTGGAGCAGTCAGCAACAGGGACATCTCCTTAGATTATTGTGTGAATGCATTGGTATGTGTACTTAATTTTCTTTTCTTCTTCTTCCTGTTAAAGTATCATGTGTCTATATTGAAGTGTTGATAGCCCTGAAATGGCTGTACGCAGTCAGCTGGGCTATAAACAAGAAAAACAATAATAACGTTGAAAAAGATCCTGTAATTTGTTGAAAGAATGAGGAGACAGGATGAAGGCAGGAAAGGGTGGTGCATAGGTTTGTATGGTCTGTATAAATGTGTAAAATAATTAGGGAGTGGGAAGAGATGATGAACTGGAGACCAAGAAGATAAGATGGAAGGGATGTGTGGTAAGACGTCAGACTTGCAACTGGAAGGTCAGGGATTTAATCCTGCCTGGGTACCTCCCCTGGTGTGTAAAAAATGGGAGAATTTACTGATCTCTCTAGTCAACATATGCTCTGACCTGTTAGTGGTGCCTGAACTCACTCATTTGTGTATGTAAGCAAAACATCAAATATGCACATTTAGGATACTGTGATTTTACGTTAGTGTCTGGTGACTTAGGTAAACATGAAAACACCCAACATGCACACCCACCAAACTGTGCAGCAACATGCCACCTGCACAGTGTGGAAAAATACAGCGTGCACATGCACCTTTGAGAAACACTGAAATGCTAAAACCCGCCCTCTCCAAACAAGTAAGAAAAAAAAGGACAAAAGAGTCATTGGTATTTAGATGATAGTTCAAGCACAAGTGGTATCTTGTGAGTTGAGCTTTGTCACGTTTTTCATGCTGTGTTGCACATGAATAAGACAGCATAGCACTGCATGTTTATTTGAATGAAAGCGTTGGTCAGCTTTAAAGTGTTCTCTGTTCATGTACGCTGAGCCCAGTTCTGCTTTTGTTTGTGGCAGGCACTGAAGAAGGATGTTCTACTAACGAAAGAGAGAGAGCTGTTCACCTACTTTCACCTCCACCCACAGCGATTGAAACAAACAGTAGAAAATTTGGAGAAACGACTTCAAGCACATAGTGTCAAGTGACCCAACTTGTTGAAAATATTGTGATTTTATTGACAGTAACAAGCCTTCAGCCACCCTGCTTCAAGAGATTGCGTGGCATGTACAGCACACCTCATATGTGTGTGGAGAAGCAACTTTAGGCATACAATATCAGATGATCAGTTATATTTGAGGTGTTGCATGGTAATACATACCCCAACTTGTGTTGGCTTTAAGGAAAGTGTTTGGACCATTGTCAAGTGATATTGTTTGTCAAGTGATAAACTATTTCAATTTCAGACTTCTTGTGTCGAGTGGTAACTGCATCAACATACATGCAATATAAGTTCCTTGCTACATTATCGATGGTTTTCTTGGAGAAACCCCATGAGTTTGTGTTCCAGTTTTTAACTGCACAAGTGTATGACTTGCTTGGTGTGGACAACTTAGGAACTTGGGCTGAGAAGGTAAGTGATGTATTTGTGAACAACACATAAGCACAAATTTTTAAGTGAGTGAGCATCATATGAGATGCTGTGAAAGTAATTGGCTACATAGAGTGTGTGTCACTTTTGTACCAAAAGTATGAGTATTTTTTGGCTTGTAGATTATGGTAATTGAAACTGAAAGCTGTTTGTCTTGATTGGCATTGCTGGATGTTAGGAAGTAAAAGAACGTAGGTGTGTAGTCATTTCTGGTGGATATTATGTTGGAGAGTTTGGTCTCCTTCATGTTTGCTGTTCTTCAGTGATGAAAAGAAGAACTGTTTCCTACTGTGTATAATATAAACCACGCAGCATGTGGATAATTGAAAGACAAAAGAAAGCAAAAAACAAAAAAAATTGTTCAGTGTGTTGTACATTGTGTAAAATTGTATTTTATTATTTATGATGTTGTGAAACATGTTATTAGATTGTCAGAAAAATATGTCAGAAAAACCTCTTTTTATTGTTATGAACTGTTGCAGCTGTTATGAAATAAAATTGGTTGTCAGCCATGAAAGAAATAGTTTACTTCCAATGAGGGGATGAACTGTATTGATGAAATTATTATTTACAGTATTAAAAATACACATTGTAAGCAGTCATTGAGTTATACTGAGTATATCTGTACCATTAAATTAAGTTTTAAGGATGCTAAGAGTATATGCATATCAAAGAACAGAAATGAAACATCTGGAAGTTGGCCCCAGAAAATTGGATAATAAGCAAGCTGATCTATTATGAATATCAGCAAGCATGCTTAGTGCCCATTCTTGCAAGGCTACTTCCAAATCTTTCGTTGAAAATTTTCACCTGTCTTTGAATCTCTTTCATATTTGCAGATACGCTCACATTCAACCATTAATAACATTGGCATTTTTTTCCTCTGGGACATTTATTCTGCAAATTATGCTGATCTAGGGACAGATGAACACAGTAGTAATATCTACAATCAGATGCTTGATATGAGACATGTTTCCACATGAGTCTATCTTGCCCACAAGCTGAAGTCATGATACAATGAATGAATGAGTACACTAACAAGTTAAAAGAATGAACAATTGCATATCTGACACACAGGTTAGTAACAGGGTAAATGCCCTGGTTTATACAACAGAGCATACTGTATTGTCTATTCACAGCCAATACTATATTAAACACCTCTGAAAGAAACATACTGCTCATTGTAAAACAAAAATCACTGAAAACAAACAAACAAACAAACAAAAAACACCTCACCAACTCATGACCATTATTGCGCGGAAAATAATTACTACTGTATCTTTACAAGGAGCAAAACATTAAAAACAAAATCAATGGATATCCAAACTAATGATTGTACATGATCATGATTTTTAAATATCGCCTTTCACAACACAAAGAATAGATACATTTGTCCTTGGAGTCAACTGATAATAATACTAAAACAGAACTACTACCAGTTATGCTATCTTTGATATGTTAGAAAGAAAAAAAAAAGCTGTCATTCTTCTGGAAATCGTTTAATGAATTCTGCTGAAGTCATGCAGGAGCTCGCATCTTGAATACACAATCTGTGAATATTACTTAAACTGTGTCAAGAGACTACTGTCTAGAAATGTCTTAAGTACTGTAACATGTGTGTGTGAGGACTAGAATGCACTCTGTGAATATTTACTAATTTGTAAACACTGCAAACACACATCTGATTGGTGAAGGATTAGGAAACGAACAAATTTCATTCAGTCACAGCTTCAAACATCTAAAAAAATTGAAGCATGCTGCATCTACACCCATATGTAAACTCGATGATAGATTCTGGCCCCCCCCCCCCCCTTGTACTGTTTCAGTCTTAATTTTATCCACGAAAATGAAAGCTACCAGTAATTCAAGAAAAAAGTTTTCAGTGGCAAAACTATGGACACAACTGAGACGTACATATTGCACATTAAGTCTGTAGGTCTTACACGGTTTTCAAATCAAACTCTACATGTTCACATATACAGTGTAATAAATGTATTAGACTGATAAAATACCACATATCCAATACAGCTTATTCCTCGGAAGCTTATGATCAAAACAAAACATGCACACACACAAACCCAGCTATGCTGAAACAAAAAGAAATACTTCAAGACTGAATATGCTGGTACTGTCCACAGCTTCATGCTTCATTTGATGAAATATTTGGTTGTTTACAACACACGGCAATACGTAATAATCCAGGCTCAATGGTGTTTTGATTAAGTGTATGATGTAAACAGCAGTAGTCCTCTCTCACACTGAAGATGTGAGTGAACACAAAGGAATGTAGTACTTCACACATCCTGTGGTTAATTAATCATCTGAATCCAACATTTTTGAAAAACTGAAAAAAATTCCTTTAGCAAGCCAAATCAGGGGGTTGCTGTTTACAGTAAAGTAAAAAGGTGCTCTACAATCTGTAAAAGAGGTGCGAAGTGGTAGACCTTAACTTTTGGCCAGCTTGTCCGTCCCATCTCTTTCTGCTGCTTTACCTTTTCCAACCCGGAACAGGGGTATACCCATTCTTAACAGGACAGACTGAAGGCTGTAAGCACAGAAAGATGGGTCAGTGCTCCTCCAAGCTATCCAGGCCTCTTGTTAATCCACCTACCTTTATTATTTGTTAATATAGAGGGAAAATATGAAATGCAAATTGATACACATTTAAAGGCTAGGAAAAAAAAAGAATACAAAGAAACGGAATGTTTTATCAGAAAATGAGGAATGCTTACAATGACCAAATTAAAGACCTTCATCCTCTTCCCTTTCTCTTTCCCATCTGAACAAAGTCCCATTACTGTTATTCAGTTTTTACTCTTTCCTTGGTCTCAGAGGCTCATTCATTTATTACAAACATGTTATAAAACAATTTCTTGTTGAGAACACAAGATCAGGTATACATATATCACTCTATAAGATGACAAACTCAAAAGACATCCAACAACTGAATAGCAAACAAATCAGAAACATAGCAATGCAAAAGAAAATGTACAGCAATAAGATATGCACCAGGTACAATTCCAACAATGCGCATTTGAGCCAGAAGCCGATAATCACACCACAGTATTCCAACGTCTGTTCTGAGAGAATTGATTTACTTACAGTCCATTGTGCCATTGGCGTACTCTGGGAGAACACAAAATCTTTTTTTCCCTGAAGTTCCTGGTAGAACTGCATGACTGAACCCCATTATAGACACTGACACTGGGAGAAGCAAGGAATATTTCTCCGAAGAGGCAATTTGAGGCTGTTGTTATTAGCCTTCCTATTGTTTGTAATCTGCATTTAATAACTTGTCAGTGTTTTCTTTCCAAACCGTATATTGAGAAGAAATCAAATACATATATGGCTGCATTCATACAAACTCCCTTTTCCCAATGTAGCTCTGCTTACTCTGATTAAAGAAAGGGGAAAAACCACAATACTTTACAAAATGTAATGTTAAACAAGCTGGAGTAATTTTCACTTAGCTAGTGTTGCCTCGCCATTTTACAACAGCTTTACCTTCATACACATATGCAGTCGTTGTTAACCATGGACAAATTGTGAATCATGCCCATTCAAACTGACCCCCATTTTATACAAAAGGCAACAAATTACATAATCCCAGACTTCAGTAACTCAGGATGCATGTTCGCATACACATATCCATGCATTCATACATATGCATTCATGTGAGCACATGCACACTCTCTCTCTCTCTCTCTCTCACACACACACACACACACACACACACAAAGTGAATCAATTCCCATGTAAAACTCAAGCCCTAGTTTTTCATGGCTGTCCTATAACAAAACAAAAAGCTAACCCAGAGCAGCCGTTGGTGAAACAGTGAAACATATCACAACCAACAGAAATTGCACTTGACCTGTCACAATCACCAAACTGACAACCCCAAACCCATACTGCTACAAAGATATGTACACCTTGCCTGCAGATGTCATCCAGGCTTCAGAAGAGAAAAACTGCCATCTCCTGTACACTTTTACGACAAAACCAACAAACACCACTGTCCACACATGGCTAGACATTCGTCTTCCTTTCCTCTGCCTTCTGTGTACAAACGTATCATTCAGAAAATGATCATAATCTACCAAAAATATTACAGCTAAGACATGTATTTCCTTAAAAAAGAAAACTGGCAGATTCCATTCTCAAAATCTGCAGATTAAATATTTTTTTCTCTCCCAAATTTCAATTACAAAGGTCTCTTAAAACTACGATCAGAAATATTCAGATTCTTGTGTGCACCTTTGTGGATGCTAAAGGGCGGTGGGTATGTGTGGGTAAAAGGTTCTTTGTTTATGTGACCTTATGTGTATTTCTTTTTCTCTCAGAAGAAATAACTGGCATGTGTTCAACTACACAACTGTGTTCTAAAGAAACAATCGACATGTGTTCTCAAATACAGAACTGCGTTGTACAAATCCAAACCATGCTGTACAAAGTCACCGACTGATATCTAAACCATCTGCAAACTCCTTTTGTTCCACAACAGTGTCAGGACAAGTAATGCTAACACTAAAGAAATGACTAAACAGACAACACTCCAGTTGTGCAACTACTTTCCAACTGTAATCTGGTAACCTGAAATCAGACACAGCAATTTCACTTCATCGTTGGTAATTCCCACAAGGTGCAAGCTCAACTACGACATTCTAATGAATCTAAGACAAATTCCAGAAAACAGTTCTGACACATAAGACGATACTATTACAGTTTCTACTCTCAACAATGTCATTAACAAGATCACAGATAGCATATATGTGAGTGACACTTGGACCCTGATTGTTTCAGTAGTACAGCTAGATCACCTAACTTTCAGTTCTATCAATGACAGAGACCAGACAAGACGAATGGAGACCTCTAAAAACGTGTCCCAACCAAAACCAAACTATTCCATGACCAGTATTTAAAAAATCTGCTCTGAGCTTTTGATTCCGTCAAAGGTTTCCAGGAAAAAAAGGTCAGCATGACAAAGAAATGTACCGATAGGACCTTCACATATCAAAGGCCTTTCATTGTTGGCTGTTCCAGTGTTGAAAATTCTCTTCAAAAATCTGGTGTCCATACAAGTTCTGATCCTCTTGTTTCCTCTGCCATTCAATCCTTTAAATTTACCTTTGATACACTGAGATGAGATACGCTGGAATGTTCTTAATGACAATTCTTCCAGTACCCTAGCTGACACACTTTTCTAGTTTACCCCACTGCCCAAGAGGCAGTTACTGATTGCATGGTATCTCTCAGTCACTGACACACTTTTCTAGTTTACCCACTGCCCAAAGGGCAGTTACTGATTGCATGGTATCTCTGTCACATGGGCTATAATGCAAAGAAAATGAACATTCCCTCAGTCTTTGCAATGTCATGGCACAACACTAATGCTCCTGTATTTGCAGACTGTTCCCATCATTTTTGGACGTTGCTGTTTAACAGCCAACTTGACTGCTTCCCTGATGTGGAAAGAAAACTATGCTCAAAACATGCTAGGGGCACACCAGATGAAACAAAAAGAAAAGATGTTGTTGCTGGCTCCAGGTGTTGATACTGTATGGTGAACACAAGGGCTGGGTCTCTTTGGTTACTGGTACAGGCTCTTCATGCCTTCATCTTCAAACTTGGCCCACGCATCATTCAGTTCCATGAAGATCAACTTGGCCAATGCTTCATTTGGGTCATCATGTAACTGAAATGTAATCAATACAAGGTTGTTAGTGATATCTTTTGAGATGTATTCTGTATCTACTAATCAAGCTCTCCAGTGGTTTTCTTTAACTCATTGACGATGAGCCGCTTCATGTGAAGTGGCCGTCTGTGACGTCACAAACGACATGCCGCTTCCAGGGAAGCGGCGGACGTAATTAATTTTCACTGTGTGAAGCAGCCTTGCTATTCAAGGGAAATCAACCAGTCATCAAGTTGTAACCTTCCACTACACAGTTCCTTCCCTTAGACTGTCTGCCAACACTTTTCCTTGTCTGAATTGGGCTTGTTTTTGCCGTACCCCAAGTGACTGTGATTGATCATCTTTTTTTATTTTGTGGCACAAGTGACTATGAAAAGGATCAAACTGACTGAAATTTTGCTGTTCAAAGCTTCTCCTGCCATCGTTTGACCCAAAAAGACTAAAGGTAGGAAAATATTTGACAATGAACTCATTTCATAATGTTGCATGTGTGTAAATTTGACTTCAGAACTTTTTTATTTTTTGCATTTACATAGCATTTTGACCTGACATTTTGGAAAGTTTACCTGAATTACTCATACAAGTTGGTTTCATTTCTAAAAAAGTAGACATAATGAACTTTCTAAAAATGTATAACTTTATGTTTTTATTGCAAACAGAAGAGGCTCAGAATTTTTGTAAAACTGCTAAAAATAGTGCGTCTCAGGAAATTGCCAGGGTCCATTTAGCCGTGTCGTCAATGAGTTAAAGAGAGCATGCTTCTAGCCAGCTTGGATCAACAATAACAAGTAACTTATCTCCCCCAGCAAACTGTCAAGTAAAGTTGATCAGGTTTGGTACTGTTTGGCACTTTGTTTTTGTTTTTTGAATTAGACACAAGAAACAGAATTTTTTCTTAGGCCCTATAGTCACAGAATATAAAAACTTTTTTTTTTACAAGTGTTCTGATTTTTCTCCCATGCATGTATGCATGTTGTTTTGCCCATGCTGTGTAGGTGGCATGCCGCTGAACAGTCTGCATACTCTGTTCTTGGTGGGCATGCATGATGGGTGTTTTCATGCTGCCGAAAGCCATAGGTCAGAGGTGACATAAAAGGCTCCATTATCTGATGTTCTGTGTATGTATACACAAGATGGGGAATTAGGTGCTGACAGGTCCATACACATGTCGCCCTTAGAGATCAGACAAATATCCAGTCTTAATCCACTGGTCACAGGTACTCATGCAGGACCAAATCCAGATCTTCAGTTTACGAGTCTGGCATCTTATCCATATGACTATCATACCTGTCAAGGAGGCAATGAAACACTATGCTAAGTGTTATTTTTATTGTTATTGTTATTTTTGTTTAAAACCCAGCCGACTGAGTAGAGCTGTATCATGGCTATAACCATTTCAAAACATACAGAATACTTTAACTAGAAAAAAAGGAAAACAAAATCAAGTACACTTATTGATGCATTCTTGCGCATAATCTACGGAGATGCCCCTGGTGTTGACCACTCCATCCAATTTATCACACAGGAGATTTATAAACAACACACCTGAATACAAATTCAAATATTAATAAAGACACTAAAACTACAGCCAAAACTGCACTAAATACATAGAACCAATTATCACTCCTAGAGAAAGTTCATAAGACTACTGAACACATGCAGGTGAATGGACCAGACAGAAAATAAGAAGAAATGACAGAAAGCAAATGAACAAGGCAGAAACAAAGAGAGTGACAGAAAAGAGGAAATTTCTAGCACAGAAATTCCAGATGGTGGGGATGCTATTTATACTAAAAGAGCCCAGGCGTCCTCATGGGGGGACTATGTTAATTGAACAAATGACCACACTCATAACATTACAACTGATGGTCACATTAATAATTAATTCTCCTCATTAATTAATTCTCCTCATTAATTCATCAACATACATATCTCAAAACAATACATTCTTCATAACAACCAAAAACTTTTAACAGATAGTGAAAAGTAATCTACAGTCAGCATAGTAACAAATTACACATTTCTTTTGGAACAAAGCACGTTACCTTATCAGGGTGGACAGATAGCACAGCTTTGCGGTACACTTTTTTCACCTGGTCGGCAGTGACCAGATCGTGCATACCACAGGGTTTCCAGCGCTTCTCTCCATCCCAGAGGACTTTGTCTAAAGAACACAGCAATGCTCGGATGTTCTTCTCCTTGCCCTGAGTCCATTCCAACACCTGCACACATGCGCCATGATAATATTTCAGTGACTTTGTTAACACCCAAAAAGCATACGCAGTCTTAGGACACATCTTTGTTCAACTGCCAGCTGTACTGCTATCTGACAAGCAAACCCAATACAAAACAATGCTATAAAAACATGGGTTCCCTTTGGTCTGTCATTGTATTCTGATTCTGAGTTTTGCATCAAACATAAGATGACTCTTCCTGGCAGGTTCAAAGTATTTGTAATACAATACAGGGTCTACAAGTATTCATTTGTACTCTACATGAAGTAAACACAAAGATGAAGCCAATAATGATGCACACACCTTGATTCCAATTACTCATTACAGCAGTCTAAATGTTTTATCCCCCCAAATTTAGCAATGTTATTGTTATGTTCTTCAAAGCCCAGCCGACTACAGACAGCCATATCAAACCATCTCAAAATATACACAGGAGAAACAAGAAAAATCTGAAGAAAAAAAAACTGAGTCACATATCAATGCATTCATGCACATAATCTAAGGATATTCCTCTGGTGTTCACTACTCTGTCCAATTCATCTCCAGGGGATTAAAAAAATCAAATCTGAATACAAATATAAACTAGGGACACTAAAATGTACACACAAACAGGCCTAAATTACCTACAATTGCTTCTGCACATCACATTTCCTTAGAGCCAAATATGCATTTAATACAAGTACTCAATTATCAATCCTAAGAGAAAGTATGAAAGGCTTTGGACCAGCAATGCAGAAAATGTTAGGAAGAAATGATAGAAAACAAAGAAGCAAGTCAGAAACAGAGAGTGACAGAAAAGAGGAAATTTCTAGCACAGAATCTCCAGGTGTGGATACTACTTAAAGAAACCCCGGTGTCCACACGGGGGAAAAATTTAGCACAACACAACTGAACTATTTTCAGCATGCATATATACATATACATGCCATGTTGTGAAAAAGGTCAGACTATAACTATACCCCCAGTGTTTAGGAGAACAGCTACCATTAAGATGCTTATGAATATGCCCACTTTCAATTAATCAAATGTAATCACAATTATGCCTACCTTTAGTTTGTCAGGGTCCATTTCCTCCTCCATTTGTCTGCGTCTCATGTCAGCAATGGTTTTGTGCTCATCTTTCCTGCTGCTGGCACTGAAGTTGGCCTGTCCCAGCAAGTCTTCAAAGTCACTGGCAGACACTTTGGGTCGTGGTCCTGACATACACAAGATGCTACGTGCCACAAAGACTTCGACTGAATGAACTTGGGTTCAGTGGTGTTTCGGAACGCCACAAATAAGAGGTGTACGATCAATGACACTTAAGCGGAGCAAAAGATGGGCAGGGAAAAAAGTCACCTTTCACTAAAACAGTAATGAGTCAACGCTCCTGACAAGCTGAAAACACATCTCTGATATTCTGAGTCAGGCTTCCAACAAAAAAGACTGATTCAAAATATACTGAAGTATATGCTGCAAAAAGAATAGTGGCTGAAATGAATGACATGACCAGGGTTTCCTTGACCTCATACATCTGACACATTTCCCCCTTAATTCCTTACACATTTATCAAAAGTTCTTTCTGACCTCCTTATACATTTGACACATTTCCCCCCTTAATTCCTTACACACTTATCAAAGTTCTTTCTGACCTCCTTATACATCTGACACATTTCCCCCCTTAATTCCTTACACATTTATCCAAGGGTGCAACTTAGAAAAAGTAAAAAAACTGAAAGGGGTCCAGGGGCCGGCAGTGCCCTGTATGGGGTATGCCCCCCAGACGCTGAGCTTTTTCCAAAAAACGGATTTTCCGTTTCTGACTCTTTTGAAAAAACGGATTCCGTCGTCAAACGGAAAAAGTTACACCCATGTTTATCAAAGTTCTTTCTGACCTCCTTATATATTTGACACATTTCCCCCCTTAATTCCTTACACATTTATCAAAGTTCTTTCTGACCTCCTTATACATTTGACACATTTCCCCCTTAATTCCTTACACATTTATCAAAGTTCTTCCTACCTCCTCATACAAGACCTGATATATTTGCCACATTTCTCCCCTAAAATCCTTACACACTTATCAGTACTTTCTGACCTCCTTATACAAGACCTCCCAATACATTTGACACACACATTTCCCCCCTGAATTCCTCACTGCCTGCCTTATACAAGACCTGATACATTTGACAAAATTTCCCCCTGTATTCCTTAAACATTTATCAAACTTCTTCCTAACCTCCTTATACCAGCACGGCTGCATTTTCCCAGCCATTCCCTCACCTTTTAATTGTGAGCCGGCACCGGCATCACCTGCGAGTACTATTTTTGTCCAGGCAGGGTCGACCAAAGTCCATATCACTGGCTAGCGTGCCTTTGTGTTCTGGCACTACTGATAAAGAAGGAAGCCGAGTGCAGTTTTCTGTGTGTATTGTGAATTTGTGCAATGATCTGCATTATTTTCGTAACTTTACCTGTGTGCATTCAGTGCTGTGAATATTCATTGTTCTGAAGAAGTGATCTTTACTTTGTCAGATTACCTTGTCTTTGAAATTTGTTGAAATTACTAATGTGATGATCGACTGACATCTCCAGGTTGCTCTTTGTTCAGTATAAAGTGAGATTATTTTCGTAGTAGTGACGGAAGTATAGTGCAATTTACAATCTTTACATAAATTCCTCAGTTTTGGCAAGGTCTGATTCGTGGTCTTCAGTGCTTTAACTTTCTAAAATTAAAAAAAATCGCTGTCAGCTGTTTGTTTTCATTCTTTTTTAGAGGCTTACATTTGACTAAAATCGTGTGTTAGCTGTTGCCCGACCAAGGCACATGCTGCACCGGCTATAAACTAGGCTACGCGCGTGTATTAATTAAGCCGGTCTTTATCCCGGGCAACCGCCGACACATTTCTCTCTCTCTCTCACTCTCTCTCTCCCTCTGTCTGTCTGTCTCTCTCTGGAGTTACGTCTAACATTCATCTGTGTGTGTGTGTGTGTGTGTGTGTGTGTGTGTGTGTGTGTGTGTGCGTGCGTGCGTGCGTGCGTGCGTGCGTGCGTGCGTGCGTGTGTGTGTGCCTACTGCATGCATCGTGTGTGTGTGTGTGTGTGTGTGTGTGTGTTATAACTGCTGTGCTCTTCCCGAGTACTGGAATCTAGGTCAATCTGGAGGCACATACCATGAACTTAGTGCTAGTGACCAGTGCAGTAGCTAACACGCGCGCGCCCCTGCTTCGCTCACATACATTTTGTGAGTGGCCTCGCTATACGGCAGCGGGACGGGTGAAAAGGGTGTGGGGAGTGGAAGGGAAGGGGAAAGATGCACGCTATTTATAGCCGGCAGGGCAGAACCAGAACTACGGCCAACCCAAGTATCACGGATTTGTGCGCCGTGCCAGGGGTCCCAAAGCCAAATGAAAAAAAATCTCTGAAAATGTAGGGGGGTCTGGAGGCATGCTCCCCGGAAAAATTTTTTGACTATAGATGCAAAATATTGCAATCTGACGCTATCTGGCACAACTTCGGGCTTGTTTATGATCCTCTGTACTGAAGCAAATAACTTATACATACTGGTGTCAGATTTTAAAAAAAATCATTTGGTACTTTTCTAATGTATGCTCCAACAAACATTAAACAACAACCTAGACTGAACAGCTTCAAGATTCTTTGTATTTTTAAGTCTCATCTGGTGCTTCTTTGACGTGAAATGATCTGAAACTTTGTGGATGCCTGCTCAACTATATTTGTTTTAAATGACTTCACAGTGGCACAAGACACAGTAGATTATGCCAGCCTCTGTTATTTTTGAAAGCCACGTGTTCGTTTCCATGACATCAATTTTTCATGGCATCCAATCCTAATACCGTTTATTTTTGCAGTCTTTGTGGCAGACCCCCTCTCCAGATTTTCAGCTCGAGACATGGTTACACTCTTGAGAAGTTTTGCAATCAGTTTTGAAAACAGGCCGTGCCTGACAAACAAAAAACACTGAAAGTGACTTTAGCGGAAAATGATACTGGATTTATCTCCCTTACCGAAATTTTGTCATCTGCTACGAGAGATCAACAGACTGACAAACAGCTGACTATTTCGCAGAAGAAAAGAAATTATAAGTCAAATTTTTTCCTTTTCTTGGAAAGCACTTTTTTCCTCGGACTTCTGAGAAAAACCGGAAAATTGGGAGCCCTGTTATACAAAATCTCCCGACATGTTTGACACATTTCTCCCCTGAATTCCTTACACTCTTACCAAAGTTTTTCCTGACTCCCCGATCCTCCCTGCCTCCAATGACACTGCTCTGTGTGGGTTTGTGTGGACCAGGGCTGGAGAAGCCAGACACATTGTAGTTTGGACGAGGTGCAGGCTGACTCTGCGGCTGTTGCTGAGGTCGACCTGACACACACAAAAATCTGTTACCAGCATGTCTCTAAGCATGCAAATTTCATTCATGACACTAATTTACAAATTCACATTTAATCTTTTGATTCTCGCACTCTGTGCATCATGCACTGTCAACCATGCCAGCAAAGCAAAAACTTAACCCCTTGACTCCCTCACTCTATCCACCAGCTTCCTGCAGGAAGCTGGTGGATAGGGAGTCAAAAGGTTAAGTTTTTGCAGTTGGTGGACAGGGTGTGGGAGTCAAAGGGTTAAGACATGAGATCATTGCAAGTGTATGTTGTATATTCACACAAACATACAAAGTAATTATATTGATAATTTAAAAACAAACAAATGTTTTTGAATAATGAACAAAATGTGGAATTTTGAACACAATTATAGCTTTCAAAAACCTGGTAACTGTAAAAACAGACCAGGTCAGCAATGTTCAGGTTTTTCACCTGTTGAGTATATTTTTGAAGACACAGGCCATTTTTCAATTTTATTTCTATTTACCTGCAGCAGGGGCCTGTGGTCGTGGTGCTGGTTTCTGCTGGGGCTGGGCTGGGGCTGGGGCTGGGGCTGAGCTGGTCGTGGTGCACCCTTGAACGACGTTTTCCCCAGACCACCTGCCACACCACACAGTACTTTATGTCACAAGTTATAACACTGACATAATGACCATTATAACACTGACATAACAACCACCTGCCACATCACACAGTGCCTTGTGTCACATATTATAACAATGACATAACAACTACCTGCCACATCAGACATTGCCTCATATCACAAGTTATAACACTGACATAATGACCATTAAAACACTGGCATAACAACCACCTGCCATGTCACACAGTGCCTTATGTCACATGTTATAACACTGACATAACAACCATTATAACACTGGCATAACAACCACCTACCACATCACACAGTGCCTTATGTCACATGTTATAACACTGACATAACAACCATTATAACACTGACATAACAACCACCTACTACATCACACAGTGCCTTATGTCACATGTTATAACACTGACATAACAACCACCTACCACATCACACAGTGCCTTATGTCACATGTTATAACACTGACATAACAACCACCTACCACATCACACAGTGCCTTATGTCACATGTTATAACACTGACGTAACAACCATTATAACACTGACATAACAACCACCTACCACATCACACAGTGCCTTATGTCACATGTTATAACACTGACATAACAACCACCTGCCACATCACACAGTGCCTTATGTCACATGTTATAACACTGACATAACAACCACCTGCCACATCACACAGTGCCTTATGTCACAAGTTATAACACTGACATAACAACCACCTACCACATCACACAGTGCCTTATGTCACATGTTATAACACTGACATAACAACCACCTGCCACATCACACAGTGCCTTATGTCACAAGTTATAACACTGACATAACGACCATTATAACACTGACATAACAACTACCTGCCACGTCACACAGTGCCTTATGTCACAAGTTATAACACTGACATAACAACCATTATAACACTGACATAACAACTACCTGCCACATCACACAGTGCCTTATGTCACAAGTTATAACACTGACATAACAACCATTATAACACTGACATAACAACTACCTGCCACGTCACACAGTGCCTTATGTCACAAGTTATAACACTGACATAACAACCATTATAACACTGACATAACAACTACCTGCCACGTCACACAGTGCCTTATGTCACAAGTTATAACACTGACATAACAACCACCTGCATGTCACACAGTGTCTTATGTCACATGTTATAACACTGACATAACAACCATTATAACACTGACATAACAACTACCTGCCACGTCACACAGTGCCTTATGTCACAAGTTATAACACTGACATAATGACCATTAAATCACGGCACCTGCCACATCACAGTGCCTTGAGTCACAAATTAAAACATACAGCATTCATAAAAACATGCCTACAATTACCTAAAATTGCTTCCACATATCTCATTTCCGTAGAGCCAAAAATGCACTTAATACATGTACCCAAGACTTTTTGAACACATACAGATGAATGGACCAGCAAGGCAGAAAATGGTAGGAAGAAATGATAGAGAAAGTAAAAGGAATATGGCAGAAACAAAGAGAGTGACAGAAAAGAGGAAATTTCCAACACAGAATTTCTAGAAGGTGGGGATATTATTTACACTGAAAGAGCCCCCAGCATCCCCACGGGGGTACGTCTGGATTTAATCCTGCCTGGGTACTGGATGATGTGAAAAGTATGGAGAGTTTGCAATCTCCCAGGTCAACATATGTACAGACCCGCCAGTGCCTGATCTCCCTCCATGTGATTGTGTGTACGCACACAGAACAACCAACATACATAGTAACCCTCTGACTCCCGCACCCTAATTACTAGCATCCTGCATTGTCATCAATGGTAGCAAAGCAAAAACATAACCCTTTGGCTCCCTCACCCTATCCACCAGCTTCCTGCAGGAAGCTGGTGGATAGGGTGAGGGAGTCAAAGGGTTAAGTTTTTGTAGCTGGAGGGGAGTTAAAGGATTAACTTTTAGCAGCTGGTGGATAGGCTGCAGGAGTCATAGGGTTAAAGATCATGTCAGCCATGTTAGGGTTTGATGGCTCATGGAAACATGAAAACACCCAGCATGCATACCCACCTGAGATGGAGTGTGCAGACAGTGCAGCAACATAATGCCTGCGTAGACTGGGCCAAACAACATGCACATACTTGTCCAAGAAAAAACACTGATCAGAATGCTTAAAAAAAAAAGACACAACAACATATTATATCTGTACATTTCTCCAGAACAGGTTACACGTTTGAACATTAATTCTTGTATGTACTTCTCCAAAACTTACTTCCTCACAAGTTTGTTGCAAGAGCTGTGAGAAATGAAAAAGGATACAATACAGTTTGATACATACACAGTTTCTTTTTTTGTCAAACTTTTCGGTTGCTTTCCATTGACAGAAAGATAAGGAAAAAACCCCAGAAAGACAGAAAGAAAAAAACACCCAAACCTAGAGGAATCTCCCTACTTTCTAAATCAGCATAAATGCACGCACACACATACATAATAAAATAAAAAATGAACACAACTCTTTTCCACCCATACCAACTCCCAACTCAATTCATGCTTCCATCTGACCCCATCCCACAACCACCTCACCCCCTTCCTTTTAGCTGTCTGTTTTAGAAGAAACTGACACTGACCTAATTCGGCAAAGGGGTCTGCCTTGGGTACGGGGCCGATGCCACTTCCAAAACTGCTGGTACTCTGAGAGCTGGTCATGCCCGCGCCTGAGGAAGCCGAGAATGCCATGTTCATGCCTGACCCGGTGCTGGCACTCTTGTGCATGGTGGGAACCTGCCATAGGGTGGGAACAACATCAATCAGTCAGCATCATATCAAAATAAAATGGAGACAAAAAGATGAATGCTTCTGTGGTAAATTCACAATATCTACAGTAAAATTACACCTGCCACAAATCTGACAGAGAAACGAAATGAAAAATGTCACTTTGGGGTTGAATATTTTACTAATGTTTTGTAGTCTACAGTAAGTCAAAAAAAAAAAAATGAAAAGAACAACACAACTTCTTTGTCAACTTTACCTCTGAGACAAATTAACTAAAAAGTTCCTCAAAACAAACCTAGGATTTAACTTATAAGTTCAGGAAAACCGTTACCCCTGTCAAATTGCCTGCAGTTATGATCAGACTTCATAAGCTCTCATTCAAGACAAACTGACAGGGATCCATGATTCCATTAGGAACGTTTGGTTTTGAAAGATGAAGAGTCACACAAATTTTAAAAATGAAAGACTGAAGGAGGAAACACAAAAACAGAATCAGAACGTGCATTATAAACCCTCTAACTCCCACACCTGTCATCAGCATCCTGCATTATCAACCATGCTAGCAAAGCAAAAACTTACAACCCTTTAACTCCCTCACCCTATCCACCAGTTTCCTGCAGAAAGTTGGTGGATAGGGTGCGGGAGTCGAAAGGTTAAGTTTTTGCAGTTGGTGGATAGGGTGCAGGAGTCAAAGGGAAAACAAGACAAGGACAGAGCCAAATTTTTCGGCCAACTGACTTTTGACCTTTGATTAAGCATAAACGTAAGACAACAAAGAATGAATAGCAAACAAAAGAGAACAAATATAAAAAATTGAGGAAAAACAAAAAAACTTCACTGATGTTTTGTTAAGTGGGAGAAAACAGCTGATGTTTACATTTACGCTTGACAAAGGCCAGTCAGCTGAAAATTTGCGCCTGTCTTGTCTTGATACATTAATTTAACCCCTTGACTGCTGACATTTTTTGATGTCTCGTAATTTCTATATGCCGAGGAAAAATGTTGAAAAATATTGCGTCACTACCATGTACGCTAAAACTACTGTAGCTTCCATATTTGTGAGAATCTAAGCATGGAATCACACAGAATGATGAATTAGGCATAAACAAGTTGTGTTTACAGATAATTTTTTTAGCAATTTCTTGAAATTACAATCATGCATGACATTAAACAGAATGATGCACTAGGCATAATAACTGTGTTTTCAGATAATGTATTCATAATGTCTTGAAATAACGATCTTTAATGAAATTAAACAGAATATGGATTACTCATAACAAGTTGTGTTTTCACTATCTGCTTAGAAGTTTCTTGAAATTACTGCACATTTGTAGCATTTTGCAAAAATTCCCCACACACAAAAAAACAACAACAAACAAACCAACCCTCAAATGCCCTCACCACAGAAACAAAATTCTCTCCTGACAAACTCTAAAAGAGTTCAGATTCTGAATGACCACCTACCAACAGATCTCTGACAGCTGATGTGCAGCAAAGTGGAGCAGCCTATTAGTACACAAAATATAGCTTGACCCAGTCATGTCGTCCGCTGCCGCCATCCCCCCCACCATCACCCTATTCCACTCCTTACGTCTAGTCTTACTACTCCCTGGAAGTGGTAGTGATTTTACAATATCGAGACTGTGTACCTCAACACTTTGAAAGAGTTGACTGGTTGCCAGAATTGCCTGTAGCCACAAACCCTTCGTCACATGTTTATAGAATACTTGTGATGTCTGATCTGGACGGATCACATTTCACACCAGCAGTGAGTAATTACCACAGTTTTCAACTTCTTCTTGTGTCAGAATTATTTTCTGAATCATCACACAGTCATTCATAATTTCTTAAGTCTCCTCACATGCTTTCAAACGTCAAAAACATGCAGGATTGCAAGACAGTCCCAACATTGCCATCTTGGCAAAAACCAAAATTTATTTGAATTCTCAGAAAAATAAAACCAACTTGGTGAGAGTTGCAGGTCACCGAGTCATATACAGGAAACCAATCACTTTTATGAACCTTCTCTGAGACTAAAAATATTAGTCAGTGCTTCTCTCCCATTTACATAATGCTGAAACAGGAGACAAACTGCCTCCGCTAATTCTTGTTTGCATATGTCAGAGAAGGTTCTGACAGCTCCATAATTTTTACGATGGTGGCAGTCAAGAGTTCTGATTCTATTTTTGTGTTTTTGATTCCTATTTGCTTGAATGCTGGTGGTCACTTTTGTTTTAGATTAGCAAGGGTTCTGACCTACAAACTCCAATACGGAAAATGTTGCCGGTGAGTGTTTCAGAACAAATGATCTCAAATAACAAACCTCACCTTCTCTGGCAATGGGGAAATTAAAAGAAGGAAAAACAAAATTTTCCAAACTGGCACATATGTCCACACACACATACACACACACACACACACACACACACACACACACACACACAACACACACACACACACACAAAACAAACCCTTTTTCATCCATACCAACTCAACTCAATTCCTACCTCCACAGATCTAAATAGTTGAGAAATTGTTTCTCATAGATATACATATATATAACATACACAAATTCACTCTTTCATACACACACAGACACACACACATGCACATGCACACACACAGAAGATCTACTCTCTCTCCATCTGTCTGTCTCACATATACACATGTCACACAGACAGACATCACACAACACTAACAGACCTGTAAACCAGGACTGGAAGAGTTCTGCTGTCGGAAGACCCCTCTGCCAGCTGCACCACTCTGCTGGATGTTACTAGCATTCCACGTTCCAAACAGGTTGACGTCATCTCCCTTGTCTGATAAATCGTCTTCCATGAATGCCAGAAACTCATCCTCAGACTGGGCATTAGGATTTGGGGCTGCAGGTTGGGGAGTGGGGGCCTGCACATGCCAGCCAACAATTCAACATGAACACTATATTCAAGGTAAGATATGATAGTAATATTACTAATATAATGGACAGCATCTCATCTCAAGGCAGGAATACCAATAATTACTTTTACAGCACCTCACCTCACAAGAGCCTGAAGTGCTTCACAAAAGGGGCAATACAAGTCAACACATGATGCAGTAAAATGATCACAATAATGTCCCCTGTGTCTGTCCTCAAAAAGGATTATGTAAGCAGAACTGGAAGCATAGATGGACCTCCCCCTGTCCCAAAGATGGCCATAGCAACGATGAATAAGACCTGTCCCTTAAATAAGCATAGCAAAGATGAAGCTCACAGGTAGGTCACTTACATGGCCATAGCGAAGATGAACCTCAGGCAGTCGTTAAAGTTAATTTTCTTGACCCCCAAAACCCAATGAAATGAACACAACTACAACAAAAGCTGAAAAAGCAGCACCTAGTAACTTTCCATTTCAACACAGTGCTACACATTAAAAATAATGAAATAAGTACTGACCCACAATGTTTAGCTTCCTATCACCCTCTCTGAAAACATTTACATCACAATCATAAAAGCATTACCTTCACATGCAATACTCACCTGAGCGTTCTGAAATGGATCAAAGGTGCCACCAGAAGTACCAGTACCAGTACCAGTACCAGAACTTGCAGGCGGTTTGGAGAACTGCTGGAAAGGGTCAAACATATCGTCAACCATTCCCCCCATTAGGTCCGGCACAGGATTGTTGGCGGCAGACCTACTGGACGAGGGCTCCGAGGAGAACTCTGCCCCACTGACTAACAAGTCCACATTGCTGGGAGCGGCACTGGTGCCTCCCCCTCCTCCGCTCAAACCCAGACCACCCAACTGGTCAGCCACCACATCAGGTTGGGGGTTCCCGTTGGTGTTGGTGTTGCTGATGTTGAGCAGGTCCACACCCCCACCTTTTTCACTGTTAGCTGTTGCCGCAGGCTCTCCAAAGTCCGAGTCAAAGAAGTTGGCGTCTCCCTGCGTCTCAGAACCCTGGTCTTCAAACTGGGCTTCGAAGAAGTTCGCTGCAGAAGTCTGGGTGGGACCGTAGGAGTCGCCATTCTTGCTTGTGACACGGTCTCTGGAGAGGGCTGTGAAATCATCTTCATCTCCTGACAGGTCCTCCAACAATCCCATCTGTATGTAGAGAACACCAATTTCATGCTCTTCCTCTATGCTGCTTAAAAACATCCCCTTACACAGCAGCTTCAGGCAAGGAAACAATACCATTTCTTACATTACGCCGTCTTCCCACTAACCCTTTGATTCCTTCGCCCTATATGCCAACATCCTATGTTGTCAGCCATGATAGCAAAGCAAAAACTTCACTCCCTCAATCTATCGACCAGGTTCCTGCAGGAAGGTGGACAGGGTGAGGGAGTGAAAGGGTTAAGTTTTCGCTCTGCTAGCATGATTGAAATTACAGGATGCTGGTGGACAGGGTGTGGGAGTCAAAGAGTTAACATACACAGGCACACCCGTGACTTAAAAAAACAACAAACAAACAAAAATCCTCAATAAGGATACAGTCTCATGGAACACACTAAACTTGATCACAAAGTGTAAACAAAGTCACCCTAAAATATCAATACTCAACCATTGTTCTTTGTCAAGATTCATGATTTACTTTTATTTGTCCTTTACAAAACAGCAAATAAACTTGGTGTGCAGGCATGTCAATGTCTTATCTTGCAACATGCACATGTGTAGGCACAAACAAACACACACACACATACTCACACACACACACACACACACACACACACACACATGTGCGCGTAAACACACACACATTCACACGCGCACACGCGCACACACACACACCCACACACACAGACATACACACAAACAGACATACACACAAGCAAACATACACACAAACATACGCACACACACACACACACGCACATACAGACAGACACACAAACAAACAATTGTGCGTACATACACACACACACTCACTAACACACATACTCAAAAACAAACACACACACACACACACACACACACAACACACACACAACACAACACACACACACACACACACACACACACACACACACACACACACACACACACACACACACACACACACACACACACACACACACCCCTACCTGAGCCTCTGTTTGCTGAACAGGAGCACCTTCCTCTTCCGTGGGGCCCGACTCGTCAGTCCAGTCCAGGGTGGCAAAGAAGTTGCTCTTACCCTTCTCCTCTCCATCCCTCTGTTTGCCCGGCTCCTTCCCCTTGCCTGGCTCCTTCTGTCGAGAGGGGGTACTGTGAGAGCTGTCCACTGCGTCGTCCGATTCCTTGCTGGGTGTGCGGCTCAGTCGGCTCTTGGCTCGCTCAGATACCCCTGGTAGACAATGGGTTAAACTACAGAAGTCGATCAGAGGGCAGGCTACATCTTTCCTTTCTACTTTTCCTGTAACCCTTTCATTACCTTGCGTTATCTAACAGACCTTTCATGCTTCCTGTAAAGAACTTGGTAGAAAAATTGAAGGATTGCAAGAGTTGAAAATGAATTTACTGAGTTACTGCAGGAGCCTGGTAGAAAAGTTGAAGGAGAAAGAGTTGATGATGAATTTATCAAGTTACTGCAAGAGCCTGGTAGAAAACTTGAAGGACTGACAGAGTTGATAATGAATTTACTGAGTTACTCCAGGAGCCTGGTAGAAAAGCTGAAGGAGTGAAAGAATTGATGATAAATTTACTGAGTTACTGCAGGGGCCTGGTAGAAAAGTTGAAGGAATGAAAGAGTTAATAATAAATTTTACTGAGTTACTGCAGAAGCCTGGTAGAAAAGTTGATGGAATGAAAGAGCTGATAGCGCATTTACTGAGTTATAATTTTCTATTACAGAATCCTTCAATGATTTCAGACCCTCTGCACTGCTTTACAACAATGAAAACATCAAAACAATTCTGACCTAAATTTTCTAAAATGTCAATAATAGTTTCAGAAATGCACTATTAAGATATGCTGGCCTACTGATGCTCAGATACTTAATGGTCACAAGAAATGTGTTTAAGATTAGTCTAATACTTGTTTGTAATAACTATTAAGGGAGCAGCAAAACTTCAAACAGGAGATGCTGTAAAAAAAACCCTGAAGTAATACCCTGACACGAAAAAAACTGTCTAAACCCTTGAGTACCCTGTGCTCTCAGTGGTCATACAAATATGAGTGATAAGAAAATAATTATGTCTGATATCTGAAAAATATACAGTGCACTTAAATCAGATTACCTTGAAATTTGCTTAACATTTTTTATGTTAAACTGCCACAAACCATTACAAATGTACACATCTGTATGTAAAGATACAAGTTTTTCACTGCTTTCCATGTTACAATTCTGAGTAAAGGAAAACAACAATTGGATAAAAGGTGACTGCTGAACAAACCATAACAAAAGACGAGACGGTGTATGAAAACGTGTAAAAATAATAAAAAATTACTCTTGTATAGTGCCATTCTCCAAACTGATTTGGACTCACTGCGCATTACACATCGACAATAAACAGAGTATAATCTGTATGTAAATACATGTACACATAAACACACACACACATCAGAATATTCACATTAACACACATAAAATAAAATATATACTAACAACATCTATCCATGCATATGCACATACCAATGATCATAAACCTATACATAACAACATCTATCCATGCATATGCACATACCAATGATCATAAACCTATACATAACAACATCTATCCATGCATATGCACATACCAATGATCATAAACCTATACATAACAACATCTATCCATGCATATGCACATCCCAATGATCATAAATCTATACATAACAACATCTATCCATGCATATGCACATACCAATGATCATAAACCTATACATAACAACATCTATCCATGCATATTATTATTATTATTATTATTACATGAATAAACGCCTTTCCATAAAATGCTCAACGCGTTTTACATAAAATCTTAATTAAAACATGCATTACAAATAGAAGTTGAATAAGACATTTAACTAATTAAAACAAATCAGAGAGCATACAAAGATATTCCAACATATCATGTTCACGTTCACAACACACACACACACACACACACACACACACACACACGCACACACACACACACACACACACACACACACACACACACACACACACACACACACACTCACACCCATACACACACACAAAAATTAAAATTAAAATATATAATCAGAAGAATAAACTTAAAAAACACCAATAATAGACACAGTCATGCCAAGGACTAGAAAAGGTTAAAAACAGTCATTTTGTACTTCAGCACCAATGCCGTGGAAGTTACTCTGCAACCAGATACTTTTGAAAAAGATGGGTTTTAAGTTCCTTTCTGAAGGTTAAGTAACTATGTTGTTTTCTCAGGTTGAGTGGCAGATTGTTCCATACTGAAGGACCAAAAACAGAGAAAGCGCGTTTGCCAACTGTGGAGAGAGAAAAACGTGGTTCGACTAGTTGAAAAGAATCTCCGGAACGAAGGGTTCGAGTCGGTACATAATGTTGGATCAGTTCAGAAAGATATGGTGGTGCAGTGACTGTATCACTTAGACAGCGGAAACAGAGGCAAGCAATCTTGAAGTCTATTCTGGCTTTGATGGGGAGCCAGTGAAGGGATTTCAGCAGTGGATATGCACATACCAATGATCAAAAACCTATACAGTTACATGATCAATAGTATAATCTGTACATAAATGCATGTACACATAAACACACACACATCAGAATATTCATATTAACACACATAAAATAAAATATATACTAACAACATCTATCCATGCATATGCACATACCAATGATCATAAACCTATACATAACAACATCTATCCATGCATATGCACATACCAATGATCATAAACCTATACAGTTACATGATCAATAGTTATACATGGAAGTACATACTTCAAAAGTAGGAGTACATGTTAGTGAATGAGCAATTAAGATACCAATGATGGATGACTTGGTACTCACCAAATTCAGAAAAGACACTGTGCAGCTCTTCTCTGTTGGAGAAAAGGATGCGAGGTCCCAGCTTTTCCATATTGAAGTTTTCCCAGGGATAGCGCTTGTCTGTGGGTTGTCGGGCAACAGGGGCCACCAGGACGTCAACAGTGACGTTGAACAGTTCTGGATATTTGTCTGACGTGTCCAGCTGGTCCAATTCAAACCTGTGTCGATGAAACAAGTCTTCAGAAAAATGGGCCACCCAGATACGCTGTAGTAATTTTTTCCTCTTCATTCAATGATGATAACGATTCTCCCCAAATTTATGCATAAACTGAACACTGCACATTTGAACCATATGCACTTATATAGGTGGACTTGTATTTCATACCCATACGAAATACGAAAATTTTCCTGTTGGCACATACACACAGTAACAAATCAGTTACCAACTATTTTTTGTCAGTCAGTTTCTTTTGTTTGTTTGTTTTTACAAATTCAAAATGAAATATTTCAAGTGTAAGGCCCAATTTCATACATGCACTGTTTACATACACACATGAACATAAACACACGAATAAATTTGCTCACTCACTGTGTGAACTTCATAGAGGTGGTCCCTTCCTGTATGAATCCTGAATGGAACTGGAGCTGGAACATCTTCATGGAAGTTATCTGTAATCACAGTCATGGAAATGAGTGAATCTACAGGATGCTTACTGAAGGTTTTACAATACACGTTCTTGGAATATGGAGAGCAATCCTTCCAAACACAGAGTTAGCACTTCACTTGGAAATTCTTTCTCTCAACCCTTTGACTCCCCCACCTCCCCAGTTCAAAACCTTACCAGTCCATAGGGTTTTGCACAGGTTCATATTAAATTGTCGCAGTGCAATGAATCCCTTTTGAACAAACTCCAAACTAATAAACTTAAGTGTGTTCAGATAACATCAAAGAGGCCTAGTTCAGATACCATGCAAAAGGCTTTAGTTTATCATACTGTAGAGCAATGTCTTTATTGTGTGCCTAAATTCTGATCTCACACATTTATCCTGACAAAATGACATCTCTGACCTTGCCCTGAATTTTGCCCCCAAACGTGGATCGCGCATGGTAGACAATTAGAGTGATATCCCCAGCAGCTGACATGTTCAATGGTATCTTGACCTGTCCTGTCGTCCACTGTAAATGCCTGGAACACAACATAAAATATTAAACCAGCATAATCAGTTAACTGATTACAGGACTACTTCTAGTCCCAATCCCACCCAAACAGACATAGAAAATTGACCAAACATTGTTGTACTGTCTTCACTGTTGAAAAATCAACTATCAATCAACTGATCAACCAAAGGAACAGATAGGAATTGTGTTGCTGGATAGATATCTCCAAGGCACAAGCCAGGGCATAGTAATAAGGAAAACCTGTTGCGGACTATCCAGCAGGTTTTCCCCCTTTTCACAACAATCGGTATGAAGAAGATAAAGTTCATCCCAAAGTATATTTTGAGTGTGCAACAGTGGTGTGAATGAAAAGAAAGGTTTGTGCCATATAGTTTAGAGCGAGTGTCACAGAAGAGATTTTTGTTTTTCCGTCTTCAAGTATTTTTGTTTGCTTATGACAAGTCATTTATTTTTTCTACAGAGTTTGCCTGGGTCAACTCCTTTGCTGTAGTCGATTCTTTTCACATTTGCTAAGTGAATGCAACACATGAAACCTTGGTCTCACGGAAAAAGACTAGCAATTAGACCACACTAAAGGCTGTGGCAAGGGGGAAATCCCTGTCCTATTCTGATACGAAAACTGGGCACTTCTTACCTCTTAATACTTCAGTGCTCTGACTAGACCTCACGATCATTACTGACGTACACCACACGTCAGATACCATGAGACAGAGTGATGCTGATAAATCACTGTTGAATATCAACTGCTAGGTAAGAAGATCTAAGTCCCTGAAAGTTCATTTTTTCCTAAGTACGGCAAACTAAATGGTTCCTATCTTTCTGTACAGAAACAATAAACTTCAGAGAAGTTTCTGTGAACTCAAGGTCATCATCATGTGCCCTGCCATTGGCGCTTGGCAATCATGGCCCTCCATACGAATCTATCTTTTGTTGCTGCAAGTAATCTCCCATCCTCTTGTCTAAGTCAATTGTGCTTACAGAAAGACACAAAAATAGAAGTAGAATGTATATTCAATAAAACCAATCAAGACATGTGCAAATGTTTGGTATGACAGAGTAAACATTATTTTCAACCTTGACATCACAGCAAGATTCAATGAGCAAGCATTTTACACTACTTACATGAATAAAAAGTAAATAAACACATATTAACAAGCATCTCTGAAGTAATAATTCCATGAGATTCCTTATTCAAATCCAGAAGCAATAAAGCACAAAATGTAATTCAAAAACTTTAGCACTCCGAAGTTTCAACGAGTCCGTTTTAAAATGCCAGAAGCAATAGTACCAAACTGTTATCAAAGTGATAAATGATATTTACCTCATTTTTTCATATTCTTGTGATGAAGTGAAAATCCTTTCCTCTCCTACATACACCTCTACAAACGGAGTACATCCATTCCTGTTACAAACACAATATTCGAGGGTGATGAAAATGCACAGATAAACACGCACACACACACATGCAGGTACATGCACGCACACACACTACACATACAAACACACATGCCATTCAAAAGCATATCAGAAGACATTCTTTCAATGTGACACATGCAACACAAATACACCTACACACACGCAAACACACACACATACACACACAAATACACACACACATACACAGACACATACACACACACAAAATACTATTAAATAAGTGTAAAACATATCAAGACACTCTTTCAATGTGATATTTACACTTGCGAGCGCGCACACACACACACACTAAAACTATAAAGCATACACACACAGTCATATCACTTAACATATATGCACAGCAAATTCATCATCAATACTTCCCAGCCAGCCAAGTAAACAAAACCTTAAACATTTAACTAAAACAACCCCTTCATTAAATCCTAACTTCAACGGTTCTTTCTAGAAATCAGAAGAATATTTCCAAAAGCACTCACACAGACTTGCGAAGATTTCAGACTATTATTTCCATACACAACTTGAGATTTTGTTTCCACAAAATCGCAAAGACTTGAGATTTTGTTTCCATGAAAAGGCCAAGAATTGTTATCACAACACACTAAACTCAGATACACTGGTCATACTATCACTAAACAAGTGTGCCAAACCATCAAACACCACATGGACTGTATAAAGATTGCTGACTTCATTTGAAAAAGAAAACTACTTTGGTGTGTCCACGTAACAATATCCAATAGCCTTGATAAATCAATCCTCCAAGAAACTGCTGAGGAAGGGCACAACATTGCACAATGGACTGAGAAACTACTTGCAGGACCCAGGCTTTGTCTCAGCAGCCAACAGATCTAAAAGAATCTGGTGAACAGTTCCTTTAGTGCTGCACCCCAATGATCTTCACCAGTGAAGGAAGGAAAGAAGAAAGATAAGTAAAAAAAATGGTTAGGCATAACAAACAAAATGATTAGCACAACGAACAAATGAACAGTTTTCCCAAAAGTAAGTGAAAGAAAACACATTGTGCACTGCCGTTCCCCTCCTCCCTCAAAACAAACAATACACACCACAAGCATACTCACATAAATACAAACTACTAACACAAACCCACACAAAACCAATACACATCACCATCATAAACCATTTATTGTCAGATTAACGATGTTGTATGTACCACACACACACACACCACACACACACACACACACACACACACACCACACACACACACACACACACACACACACACACACACACACACAGTCAGGCTGTAGCTTGAGAAGACTCACTTCATCTTGTTGAAGAAAGGAACTGGTGAGAGAGTGAGACACTTGACCATCACAGGTCGCTGGTGGGGTAGGACTGGTTTGTCCGCCACCATCTGTCCGATGTAGTCCACGTACCTGTACAAAGGTCAACATGCCAACGCTTAGATGGACATTTATGTAACAAACGGCATGAAACAACGTTGATACACACATATGTGCGCATACTCACACATACACGCACACACTATTATACAATCACTCAAACAGAAGGAAGAAGTGGGGGGACGGGCAGGAGGGAAATGCATGGGTGCAGTGTGTGTATGTGATAAGGAGATATAAGCTGGCATAGATATCTACACATCACTGTGTGCGTGCATGTGTGTTATGAATCAAGTTGATGCACACTGAACTTTCCAACCTTGGATTAATAAAGATGTATTGTACAATACTGTATTGCACTAGATTATACTGTATGTACTGCAAATCCACTGTCTATGTCTAACACCAAGTAAATGTACCAACAATACCAACTCCACATCCTAAGTTTTAATTCTATTACAATCTGTAGAACTAACAAACAAATTCATACATTTATGCTGAAAAAATATGTTAAATATACCAACACACCAACATCACATCACACAGTTTCCACGTCATTCCAAACAGCAGCACTAACCGTTTCTGTGAAGGTGTGATGCCAGGCTGCCCTCTTCGTGCAGAGAACATATGCATAGCAGATGAGGCGTTATCCATCAGTCGCAAGAACACCAAGAATGCCCCTATCACAGTTGCTGAGTTGGCCTTGCCATCCTGCACAGTAACGATGCAATATAGCCATTGTTTTATATACACCAACAAAGACCAGTGTGGTCTCTTTCTTTTCAATAGTAATAACAATAATGATAACAATAATGATTGTTACTATTACCTTTGTTTAAAGCCCAGATGACTGCGTAGAGCGATAACCGCTTCAAAACATACAAAACTTCAAAGGAAAAAAGAAAAGAAAAGAAAATTAAGTACACATATCAGCGCATTCGCACATAATCTAAGGACATGCCCCTGACTTTGACCACTCCGTCCAATTCATCGCAAAGTGGATTTAAAAAACACACCTGAATACACATTTAAGCATTCCTAAGGACACCAAAACACATAAAAACGGGCCTAAATCACCTGAAATTGCTTCTGCATATCTCACCTCCCTACAGCCAAAAATGCACTTAATACATGTACCCAACTATCAATTTTAAGAAAACATACATTAGACTTTATCGAACACATACAGGTGAATGGATCAACAAGGCAGAAAATGATAAAAAGAAATGACAGAAAGCAAAGGAACAAGGTAGAAACAAAGAGAGTGACTGAAAAGAGGAAATTTCTAGCACAGAATTTCCAGAAGGAGGGGATACTATTTATACTGAAAGAGCCCCCCGCATCTCCACAGGGGTGATGATAATGATATGATGATGACAATGACGATGATTATGATAATGATGATATACGATAAATAACAATAATAACAACAATGATGAGAGAGAGAGGAGGAGACCACTTGTACAGTGCCTCATCTCACAAGAGCCCTAAGCACTTCACAAAGGCATGAGTGCATACATGTCAAGTTGTACGTTTACCTGTAATACCTGTATTTTTTCACCTATTTTCCAAGTACTATGGTAACAAATGAACCACTAAGCAAAATCAGAAAACTGCGTCATAAAAGCGTTTACAATATTTCCGCATAGCAGCAGAAAGTTCATGCTGTGAATTCACAGAGATATAGTATTTAAACATTCTCTGATTCTCACTTCTGTCCAAAAGAAGAAATCTTAAATCTTTCAAGAATAAATAAAGTATGTCAGTAAATCATGTTTTTGAAAATAAAAAAAGAAAGAAAAAAACCAACAACCTTGGAAATGTACTGTTTAAAGGACAGTCTTTTCACAATAACACACACACACACACAAAACACTGACAAACTGATGCATCAAACCACAATCTGACACACCAGATCATCAGTTACCAACATACAGACCCTTATCCAAAAAAAAAAAAAAAAAAAGAAAAAGAAAGAAAGAAAAATTTAACGGTGCTAGCTGTCTTGTTCCATGCATTTATGAAATAACCATCCTGCTTCATACACACTACAGATGATCAGTACAAAACTGACGTCAGAAAAATAACATCAATTTTCCATTTTCATCTGGCCTTACTTTGTTACTTGCCATTCACCATGGAAAAGAATGATGTAAAATTTGCAGTATACAGAGTAGTAATATTTAATGGATGGCCACCAATCAGATGACTATTACTACTGAAAACTGATTTCTTTTCAACTAAAATCTACACACAGCAGACAATTGTTGATCAAAGAAACTGCATGTATCAGTGTAGCAACAAATCGGTGATATTTCTCATTACTCTAATAAGTACAAAACTATACCCACCAGACAATGCACCACACAGATGTTCTTTGGGTTCTGCCTCAACCACAGGTGCATGTTTTTGCAGATAGCAAACAAGGTGGTCAATGTCGGCGCCTTCTTTTGTGCCCACCCACACTCTGATACCTGGTCATGAGAACATACAAGGCGGTGTAAGGCTGGGTATACTCCAGTGACACACTAGTAAAAGGAACAGTCCAGTAAATATATTTTGGGATCTACTATCAACACAGAAATTGATACCATGGAATATATTTCAGGATTTACAAAAATAACATTGTGACAATCTAAAGCATTTACTGCAGAAAAATTAGTAGCACAATGCAAATAAAAACTGGACTTTCTTTTTTTTAAACTCAATACACAAACATCTGCACATGATACAACAGCAGTCTGACAAAGTTTCAGTTTCAGTTTCTTTAGGTGACCATCTCCATGCTGGGAATGAATTCCATATGCACCAGTGTCACAGATGCCATGTGTATGGTGATCATGGCACAAGTCTTAAGTCTGCGCATAAACCCATGAGCTGGCCAGGTCCTGAGGTCCTACCTAGACTATGTTTTATCTAGTCAATATGTTATACTAGTATTTTATCAGCCTACCACTGGAATAAGTCTGACAAAGGCAGGAAAGAAGACAACAAGAGAGTCGAACAGATCTGATTCATAATAAAACATGACATCAAGACCTCATCACTAAGTAACTGCTGATGCAACAAACCACTGACAGCTGTATGAAACTTGATCTATACAATGATACTTCACACATGTTGTTCTTCATGTTCTCCATTCTTTTCAGTTCTTTACTCTACCTCCCACCCACATTTTGCCTAAAAGAGCTAGATTTAACTTTTCTGATGGGTAGTTTATGAAGGTTACAGGATGCACTCATTTCCTCCATTTTTCCCCCCTTACAATATCTCCCCCTTCTCCGATTTCACTCTCTCTCTCATTTGTCTCTCTTTCCTTCCATATTTTTAACCTTAGAATGAAGCTGCTTGTAATAACAACTTTAAAAACCTGTGGTACTCACTCTGTTTTCAAATTTGGAAACACGGTAATTTCTTTGTGTCAGGTTGTACACAGCATAGCAGTTTTTGTGGCGTGTTTCCAGAAACATCCGTACGTAATCTATGTGGTTTTTGATGGCTGATTCCATACCTTCCGCAGGGTAAGACATCACTGCAAAAGAACAAAGCTTGTCAGTTTACAACAACAAAGTTTTGGAAAAAATCTGCAGCACGTAGAAAAGAAGCAAACTTGTTAACCCCTTGACTACCACACACTATCCACTAACATACTGCATTGTCAACCATGCTAGCAAAGCAAAAACTTAACCCTCTGACTCCCTCACCCTATCCACCAGTTTCCTGCAGGAAGCTGATGGATAGGATGAGGGAGTCAAAGGGTTAAGTTTTTGCATCTGGTGGATAGGGTGCGGGAGTCAAAGGGTTACGACTTCAATAAAGTGTGGGAATGCACTCTTATTTGGAATTCACAGCTTGAGAACAACCACTGACAAACTTTACAGAACTTTCATATATCATCAAGTAATCAGACCAGGAGATATCAGTCCAAATGATGGAAGTCCAACCAAGACAGGACTTCATTCAAAACTATATTTCAAAGTTCATTAAAAATTATAAATAATGAAGGCAATGGCTCTATGAAACAGAAATGAGTTATGTAAACACAAACACAACACATGCCACATATTCATGCAACCACAATCATGCCACACACACACACACAACAGAGTTACTAAGATACATCACGCACGCACGCACGCACGCATGCACAACACACACCACGCACGCACGACACACACACACACACACACACACACACACACACACACACACACACACACACAGTTACTAAGATACCTCACGCATGCACGCATGCACGCACGCGCGCACACACACACACACACACACACACACACACACACACACACACACACACACACACATACACACACACACACACGCACGCACGCACGCACACACACACACACACACACACACACACACACACACACACACACACACACACACAGAGTTACTAAAATACCTTACCTGCAAGTCTAGAGGTGATGTAGGATATATCAAGGTCTGTCTTGTTCATAGTTCTGCACAGAAAAGCACACAAGTTTATCATTACATGCAGAATGAAAATTGCATAGACTTCTCCACCCCTGTTCATATCTGATCATTCTAGAATTACAATAAAAATTCTGTGATAAAACATATTTGGATAACTTGTATCTATTTCCCATCTACATCATACAGAATTTATTTTAGATAATCTAATTTTCTTGTATGCTGGTTGGTTGGTTAATGATTTAAATTAACGTCTATTCACTAAAGTGATTTCTTGTATGTGTGCATGTGCATGCGAGCACTTGTGTGCCTCTAACAAACTGAATTAACGCTGTGTTGGTTTTTTTGATAGAGCCGTGGACTCAAGATCTGATATCTTGAATTCAATCCCAGCCTGCAATATTTATAATGGGCCTGTTCGCTATCCATCTTAATGTTTCCATAATTTTGGTGGTGCCTGCCTGGTGTTTCGTAGGTCCCTCTCCTCTACTCTCCGTTCAAGAGCTTGCCAGTGTATTGGAATTTGCACTGGTACAGGGACTCTGCCAGACAAATGCTAGTAGATTTGGGTGGAGCGCACATACAGAATTGTCAGAGTGCAATGAATTCCTCCTGAACCAACTCTTAACATGTGTGCTTACGTGTGTTTGATGTGTATGTCTGCATAACTATGCATGCTGAGTCCATGAGATGTGTCCATGAATCTATGTTTGAATAAAAAAAAGTCTGCTTATAATAAGTACACATGTGTGTGCATGCATATGGATGCACATGGGTGTGGGTGATTGCGAGCATGTATATATGCATACACCTATCCACTTGTCTGCACTCTGATGAATTCTGCCCATCAATATACATAAGCACAAAAAATATACGCACGCATGTACATCAAAGACAATCCACATGACACACTTACGCAGACACAGTGTCCATGACCTTGGAAGAGGCATCACGGATGTTCTTCACTAGACTTCCTGCGCTACCCTTGATGGAACTGAAGAGCGCAGAGGCTGTGCTGGCACCTCCCCCTGGTGGCGCCGCTCCTGGGTTGCTGCTGTTGGACGCTGGGTAGCCATGCGCTGGACTGCTGTTATATGACCGTCGCTCAGGTGTGTCTGCACACAGAATCAACAAAATACTGAAACAAAAAAGATTATGACATGTTTCTGCTGTCTGATCAACAGCTGATAGATTATGTCTTTTTTAAAATGTTGCTTTCTTTAGGTTACCTGTTCCTCAAAAATCTTTCATTCTGTTCTTCATTTTCACTTGCCTGTATAACTCTGCAGTGTGAGCATGCATGTGTACATGCAGGTGTGCATGTGAATGTGCATGTGCATGCACATGCAGCTGTTACAGAATGACCACATGCTAAATTTCAACAACAGAAATCAACTAATCAAACAAACCAACAACAAAAACAACAAACAAGGCAAATTTACTAAAAGAAAAAAAAACAGCTGTCATGTTTAAGTAAAATTCAAGATAAAACACAATAAGTAAAATAAAACAATTAACTTTAGTATTTGCAATGGAGATTTTGCTTGTGCTTATTTCTTTTAACCAAAAAACATTAAGACCAGATTTAGTCCTCTATCCTGATGCTGTCCTGCCTTAAAAAAAAGAAAAACAAAACAAAAACAAAACAAAACAACCCCCCCCCCCCCAAAAAAAAAGCTTTTCTTAGTACTAACAACCTTCATTCTTACCAGGGGCAGACAATGGCACTTCCTGAGTGAAACCAAAAGGTTCACGCAAGTTAATTCCCTTGGCAGATGCAATCTCATGCAGCCTGTCCACGAGGTCGGTGATTGTTGGTCTCTCTACAGGATTCACTTTCAGCATGCCCACTGTGAAATGAAATGACAGTAAAAGCCTTGTAACAGACCACCTATCACAAGAATGGTGAAGATGGGCACGAAAAGTCAACAGCACCGTAATACTGGATTGATCATAATCTACAGTTTTACGCTTTCACCACTTTTAGGCGATTAAAGTCAACCTTAGGGGTTCACAACTGTAGGCAACTCCAATGAACATGCTGTCAGACAGTTGTAAGCAGTTCTAGTCAGCCTTACAGATGTAACTTTATGGATTGCTCTATTCCATATGAAGTACATGTACAAGCAAGACTGATAGTGAAGTGCAAAAACAATGGCAGTATAACGTTATTACACTATTGCCTTCTAGTGTTCTGCATGGGTAAGCAGTGTGCAGTTATGCTTTAGCTGTATAAGGCTGGTGTACATGGCCCATTATGGCCAGAAGGGTGACTGTGAAAAGATTCAAGGATCCATATGTGTACACTGTAAGCAGGCCTTTGTCTGCATTGTGCTAACAGACGGATGCTAAAGATTCTGAGATACAATGTTTGGCTGTGGCAACAAATGGGGCCACAGTATACAAAAATACTCGGTGGTCAATTTAAGTACTGTAAGTGAAGACACTCTTTTTAAAAACGGATGAATCTTATGATTGCATAAATATGTCAATATAAATAGTATGCATTATATGTTTATGAAAATATGTATACACGTATGTATGGTTAGATGTTGTTTGTATGCATAAATTCTTGACTTAATAAATATGTGGGTATTATGATGTATGCATGTGTGATCCATAGGTGCTTCTGTATGTATTACATTCTGTTTTGTAAATGTGCAATGCACAGCGAATGCAAATGAGTTTGGAGAGTAGTGCCATACGAGTATGACTTATCATTATTACCTTTGTTACTGTTCTCAAGTCCATCAAGAAAATACCATAAATTTTTTTCCTAACTGGTAGTGGACCTTGCAATATGTATGCAACCATAAATTTGTGTATTTTCACAACTGAGCATCTTTACTTACAATAATTTAACAGGCGTCCAACTTTAACAGACATCCAACTATTAATTGAAATCATTTATTCAGAAATTTACTTGGCATTGCATTCTTGTATTTTATATTAAAAAATTAGACACTGTTTTAATGCTCCAATGAACACCATAGTGAAACAATATACTATTAACTCTTTCAATACTGCAGCAAGGCACTGACAAGAGTTGAATGGAACAAAAAAGTGACATACTCAGCATGTCGTGGAAAAGAGTGTACTGTGTGTCCGATTCAGGAATGGTGTATTTGCCATTGATGATTCTCAGTTTGGCGGAGTCTTCAAATGGGTGTTCACCATAGCACAGCATGTACAGAACACAGCCCAGCGCCTGCAATTTCAAAGTTATCATTGGACTGACTGACAGAATAAACATACGTATCTGTCATGACTAAATGCTAGATATCTATATATTCCAGAAGCTAAGTTTCTAGTAAAGTCTGAAGAACACAAGAATTTAACAAAGGAGGTACGAGAAACAAAAGTGGATATGAAGGTAGGGAATGAGATAAGAGTGTGTGTGTGTGTGTGTGTGTGTGTGTGTGTGTGTGTGTGTGTGTGTGTGTGTGTGTGTGTGTGTGTGTGTGTGTGTGTGTGTGTGTGTGTGTGTGTGTGTGTGTGTGTGTGTGTGTGTGAGTGCGTGTGTGTGAAAGAGAGAGACAGAAAGAGACATACAGAGAGAGATAGAGAAAAGAGAAAGACAGAGATACAAAGAGAGAGAGAGAGAAACAGAGAGAGGGGGAGAGGGAGAGAGAGATAGAGAGAGGGAGAGGGGGGAGAAGAGGGAGGGAGAGAGGGAGAGGGAGAGAGAAAGAGAGAGAGAGAGAGGGGAGAGAGGAGAGAGAGAGAGGAGAGGGAGAGGGGAGAGAGAGAGAGAGAGAGAGAGAGAGAGAGAGAGAGAGAGAGAGAGAGAGAGAGAGAGAGAGCGCACACAGAAACAGGATGGGAAAAAATACAGGAAAGAGAAGAAAGTAAAGAAAAACAGATTACGTTAAAACAAATAAAAAAAACAAACAGTGATAATCATGAGGACAAAATGTCTAAAGGGATCCATCACTAGAAAAAAAAACCCACTATGGCCAGGCTTCCTGCCTTCCTGTTATTAAAGTCAAGCTATAAGCACAGTCCTTACTTAATTATGGTCTCACAACCATACTGAAAATTTGTACATTCAAAATAAAACCAAACATTGTATTCAATGCCTGCTACACAATCATTCTCTTGCTTCAGGTAAGTGATCCCTACCCAAACTCTTGCACAACCATTTCCCTCCAGTGTGCTGCCGGGTCCCTCTCTCCTCCCCCCCCCCCCCCCATTCCCTCTTCCATCCAACAACCAGCTGCTCCCCTTTCTGCTATCCTTTAACATCCTTCCCCTTCCTTTCCCTTCAACCATCCCATCCCTTTGTGCTATGGTTTGCTGTCCTTTCATATAAAACTCATAAACAGTAGGGGAAGAAAAAAACAAAGGAAACTAACCCATATATCTAGGGCCTCGTTGATGGGGAAGTTTTGATACAAATCTAACATCTCGGTGCTCGATACATTGGGGTGGTGTTCTTTGTCAGCTGAAAAACAAAACAAAACAAAACAGTCAGTATTCAGAACATAAACAACAGGCAAAAAAAGCACAGTAAAAATGGCTAGTACATACAACACAAAATTGTTAAAAATGCTCTGACCTTATGTTTTGGATACTAAGAGCAGCCAAACTTGACACAAAAAACTCTGTAATGTAATACTAATAAATAAATAAATGAATAACTAACTAATCCAACCACCTAACTGATAACAAAGTAACTATGATCACACGGAAACTGGTAATTCGAATTTTGCTGACAAAGTTTCTCAGCTGGAATCTCATATTTGAGTACGATACTGAAATTGAAACTGTTGTTTATTGCTTAGCTGTTGATTCTCTCCCTCAAATTGAATCTTGCAAATTTGCCATCTGTATCCTTACATCCTCTTTTTCACTCTCGAACTGAATCTTGCAAATCTGACATCTGTATTCTTACATCCTCTCTTTCACACCGAATCTTGCAAATCTGCCATCTGTATTCTTACATCCTTCTCTTTCACACCGAATCTTGCAAATTTGACATCTGTATTCTTACATCCTCTCTTTCACAACAATCTTGCAAATTTGACATCTGTATTCTTACATCCTCTACCCCAAACTGAATCTTGCAAACTGACATTTGTATTCTTACATCCTCTCCACTCAAACTTTGACATCTGTATTCTTACATCCTCTCCCTCAAACTTTGACATCTGTATTCTTACATCCTCTCTCCCTCAAACTTTGACATCTGTATTCTTACATCTCTCCCTCTCAAATTTGACATCTGTATTCTTACATCCTCTCCCTCAAACTTTGACATCTGTATTCTTACATCCTCTCCCTCAAACTGAATTTGCACATTACATCTGTATTCTTACATCATCTCCCTCAAACTTTGACATCTGTATTCTTACATCCTCTCCCTCAAACTTTGACATCTGTATTCTTACATCCTCTCCCTCAAACTTTGACATACTGTATTCTTACATCCTCTCCCTCAAACGTTGACATCTGTATTCTTACATCCTCTCCCTCAAATGAATCTTGCACATTTAACATCTGTATTCTTACATCCTCTCCCTCAAACTTTGACTATCTGTAATTCTTACATACACCTCTCCCTCAAACTTGACATCTGTATTCTTACATCCTCTCCCTCAAATTGAATCTTGCACATTTACATCTGTATTCTTACATCCACTCCCTCAAACTTTGACATCTGTATTCTACATCCTCTCCCTCAAACTGAATCTTGCACATTTAACATCTGTATTCTTACATCCACTCCCTCAAACTGAATTTGCACATTTAACATTGTATTCTTCATCCTCTCCTCAAACTGAATCTTACACATTAACATCTGTATTCTTACATCCTCTCCCTCAAACTTTTGACATCTGTATTCTTACATCCACTCCCTCAAATGAATCTTGCAAATTTGCCATCTGTATTCTTACATCCTCTCCCTCAAATTGAATCTTGCAAATCTGACATCTGTATTCTTACATCTTTATCACTCTTACTGTGTGAGCTAAAAATGTACTGAATGTTTTTTTTTTCAAACTACTGAACAGTCCAGTATCATAAAAATATTGTCAATACAAAATGAAGCACCCCTAGCATCACTAACCTCATCCTCCACCAGACTGCGCTGAATGGCCGACCAGGAGGAGTCTGGGTAATGGGTCTCTGTTGTTGCTGAACCAAAGTCACACAGCTTCAAGGTTCCCTGATCACTCAGCAACAAATTCTCCACCTGGTTTGAAGCACAATTTATGTATTGTACATAATGAAACATACATGAAGATA
>CM060315.1:16784233-16789233 GCA_030674185.1 Monoplex corrugatus | reverse complement strand
AAGAGTGGCAGAATGCTTCAGATGTTCGCCCATCACCAGCTACACTCGAGGTTCCAGGGTTCCTTTCCTGCTGAGGCCTTGAATTTTCTCCTCAGCTTGACTGGAAAATCAAACTGCACGTCTACGTCTAGCCCTTCTCAAGGGGATGAAAAACGAGTCAGACCCCTGTGCCTTCTGTCCTGTACATGCTAAAGATCCTACGGCAGTTGAAAATCGTGAAGAGTAGGGCATTCATAGGCTGCCCTATTACAAAAATATTGGAGAGAGAGCTTCATTTCCCAAACCCTCCCCCCTCCCCCACCCTTTGAAGGCCAAATAGCCTTCTCACCTTTCTAAAAGCCTGGTAATAATAAAAAACAGTGGGCAGTGCTGCACTGCAGCGACATGCTCTCAAATGGGTGGAACAGCCTGAAATTAATATTGTAAACCCATTGTGACAAAAAGAAATGAATATGCATATGAATATGAATATGAATATGAATATACCAGTGTCCTGTATAGGTGTACACTAATGCCTCATAAACATACCTTATCAGCTTAATCTGATAAGTATCACAGTTTGAATTATGATTACTTATTTACTAAATCATCAATATACTTACCCTAGGTGTGCTGGCCAACGCTGATAGTATGGAGACTAAACACAAGTGATGACTCATTGTTTAATGTAGCATATCTATAAATAGAAGTTAGTAACAGTACTGGTATTAATTAACTAAGTACCACAAAACTGTCAACCTTTCCATGCAGCTGGCACTCGGCCAAAAGGAACAGGGGAAATTTTTCACAGGTGTGTGTATATGTACAGGCAGACTGAGGGTGGGGTTAGGTGGTGAATGAGCAAGTGCACATGTATGAAAACGTGTGTGTGTGTGTGTGTGAGAATGTGTGTGTGTGTGTGTGTGTGTGTGTGTGTGTGTGTGTGTGTGTGTGTGTGTGTGTGTGTGGTGTGTGTGTGTGTGTGGCGCACATGTATGGACGTGTGTGTGCATGTGTGTGTGCTTGAGAGAAGGAGAGAGAAAGAGGAGGGGGAGAGAGAGAGGGGGGAGAGAAAGAGAATGTGAATGCGAATGTGTGTGTGTGTGTGTGTGTGTGTGTGTGTGTGTGTGTGTGTGTGTATGTGTGTGTGTGTGTGTGTGTGTGTGTGTGTGTGTGTGTGTGTGTGTGTGTGTGTGTGTGTGTGTGTTTTGTGTGTGTGTGTGTTTGTGTGTGTGTGTGTGTTTCATGTGCACGCGTGTGCCTGTGTGCACGCATGCATGCGTGCGTTCATGCACGTGTGTGTGTGTGTGTGCATGAAAACAAAAACAAAAATTACCAAGAATTTTATTTCATCCATGATGGCTTTACTCTTTTCGGCATCGTTCGCCAGCAGCCTCTGCAAAATAAATCAAGACATAAAATTATGAATGTCAATAAATGAATAAGAAACATCAAAATTAAGTAGACACAGAAAAAATAAAACACGATCCCATCAAATCTGTCTCCTTACCTCCTCTGCCCATCCTGCCCATAACAAACACAGCAAAGACATTAATGCTAATAAACATTCCCTCCTGGGGTTTTTGATCTTTAACATAAACAATAATTTGACTGACTCATACTTAAAGAGTAAATGAGAAATATGAAACTTTGAAAACCATTAAAGGTAAATCAAAGGTTACTCATATTAAGCATACACCCCAAAATTATAACTGTTGTTCAGTTCACCTGAACATGATCTGCCTTGAAGTAAATTTGAGAAGAAATGCCCAGAAACCTAATGGACTTAACAAGTAGGTTATCAACAAATTTTGTCAAGATCTGAAATCTATCCACAATTTGCTACAGTATCTTATTGATACAATGTCAGACACTTTTTCAAAACTATGACACCAAAATAAGCCATGTTTCATTTACATTCACTCATGATTTCTTTTGTAGGTTTACACAATATCATCAACATTATCACAATTCTGAAAATGAGTCACACAAATGTTCAGTTTATTCAAAGTCATGCATTCTTTCCACAATGACTGTTTCAGAGTACTTCTAAGTTCTGACATGTTGCATTTTTCCTACTGTTTATGAGGGATTCATTACACTCTGACAAATCCATAAGCGCTCCACCCCAAATCTGCCAGCAGTTATCTGGCAGATTCCTTGAACCAGTGCAACACCCTAATACACTGGCAAGGCCTTGAGTTTTGATTTGTACCTGAATACAAAGAATCATGAACTTCTTGCTGACTTGTAATACAATTCACCCATGCAAACACATACATGCACACAGACACAGACAAACACACATACAGACAGACACACACACACACACTCACACATACACACACACACACACACACATACCACACACGCTATATCACTTATAGTGAAAAGATGTTAAATCAAGCAATGAATGAACACTCATACATATGTAACACACACACACACACACACACACACACACACACACACACACACACACACACACACACACACAACACACACACACACAACACACATGCAGTAGATGCATGCTCACACACACAACACACACACACACACACACACACAGAGAATCACACACACACACACACACACACACACACACACACACACACACACATGTCAAGGAGTCAGACCAAAATAACTTTCATCTTGATAACAAGGAAACAAAACAAAAAAAAACCTAAAAAGTAAAATGACATCTAGATAAAAACAGGTCTGATCAATATCAGATAACAAAAAGCAGAGACAAGTACAAACACAGAACGGCCCATCAAAATTACCAGCAGCAACACACAAAAGCCATCCTGCCCATTAAGCATGACAATGACAGCCGTTTGCTCTGACAGCAAAGATAAACAAGTGGACATGGTGATACAATCATAATTATGTGACGGGGTGAGATTATTTTTACCTTAAGGGCATATGATCATAATCATGCTATGACTGGGGTGAGATCGTTTTACCTTGAGGGCATATGATCATAATTATGTGACGGGGTGAGATCATTTTACCTTAAGGGCATATGATCATAATTATGTGACGGGGTGAGATCGTTTTTACCTTAAGGGCATATGATCATAATCATGCTTTGACTGGGGTGAGATCATTTTACCTTAAGGGCATATGATCATAATCATGCTATGACTGGGGTGAGATCATTTTACCTTAAGGGCATATGATCATAATCATGCTATGACTGGGGTGAGATACATTTTAACCTCAGGGCATATGTATCCATTAATCATGCTATGACTGGGGTGAGATCATTTTACCTTAAGGGCATATGATCATAATTATGCTATGACTGAGATGAGATCGTTTTACCTTAAGGGCATATGATCATAATTATGTGACGGGGTGAGATCGTTTTTTACCTTGAGGGCATAGTCCTTTCCCGAATTAACATCCTGGGCCACAAACACAAAGGCGAAGCCACCTGTTTGTAGACACACACACAAATATGATAGTTTCAATTTCAACTGCAAGTACATCATGATTAAATATTACAACAAAGCATCTTAACATTAACTAGCATATTTACACATCACAAGCACATGTAAAATTTAAACAAAATTACTGATAGATGACTTTGAGATAGGTTGATAAGTTTACATATCTGGGAACGGTCATCTCACCAGACGGCAGATGCACATCAGAAATAGCCAGCAGAATCGGCCAAGCAAAGACAGCATTCAAGAAGATGAAAAGTGTTCTTACCAACAAATGCCTATCAATTAACATCAGGAAGAGAGTTCTTGAATGTTATATAGAACTGATACTGTTATGTTGTAAGGCATGGACAGCCAACGCGCAAAGCCAGAACAAGATTGATGCAGCCAAGATGTGGTTTCTAAGAAGAATGTTGAGAGTCCATGGAAAGCAAAGAAAACAAACGAGACATCTTGATGGAGGCAGACGCAAGAAGATCATTGATAAAGAAGATCAGGAAAAGGCAAGCAACATTAAAATTTTATAGGACATTTTATGAGGAGAGGGGAATTAGAACACCTGGTCACAACAGGAAAGCTGGAGGGAAAGAGAATATCTGGTAGACCCAGGGAGAAAATACTGGATCGGACTTGCAGGGTGGCTGAAAACAAAAAAGGTGGAAGATGCACTTGCAGCAACAAGGGACAGATTCAAATGGAGGGCCATGATTGCCAATGCCATATGGCAGGGCAATGATGATGATGATATGACAATCTGAATCAAAGTGAATACTGGTGTTTACAGCATCACAACTCAAACACAACAAGCCTGAACTTTGATGATAAAATGCTTGCTTTAATTTAATACCTCATCTAATCAAGTAAATGATTTAACTAAACAAGTGTCCATGACATCAACACACACACAAAAATCATCATAAAGAAAAGAGAAATTCATATAACAGTACAAAACATTTTACAGCATGGATCATCATGTCTGGAAAGGTCAAAAGCTTCAAAAAACATAATGATGAATTACTTAGATAAACTAATACCAAAACAGAAACAGTAAATATACATTCACTCGGTGTAAATATAACCCATTCTCACAAAATCATTGACAGCTAAGTTGCATTTTGCACACTGCAGTTTCACATAAATAGAAAAAAGTATAGATGTATAGATTTTAACCCTTTGACTAAGTTTGACTCCCACACTCTGATTACCAGTATCCTGCATTGTTCACAATGCTAGCAAAAGCAAAAACTTAGCCCTTTGATTCCCTCACCCTATCCACCAGCTTCCTGCAGGAAGCTGATGGACAGGTGAAGGACTCAAAGGGTTAAGTTTTTGCAGTTGGTGGATAGGGTGTGGGAATCAAAGGGTTAAAATGACACTATTTTAATTTCAAACCTGTGAAAAGTGATGTATTAACATCTGCAAATGCTGAATCAGCCATGTCAGAGAAAACAAGCTGATGAATGTAACTTGTAAGTCTTATGCAACAGGTCTAAATCTTGACCAAAAACAAACAACCCCCCCCCCCCCAACAACAACCAACACAACAAAAACAACAACAACAACAAC
>CM060315.1:16774233-16776733 GCA_030674185.1 Monoplex corrugatus | reverse complement strand
TAACAGTGAGAAATGTCAGGAAGGACTTGGTTAAGTGAACACAAAGATAACTGTCACAGAGAAACAATGTCATTTTGTCTGTATTCCCAAACATATATTTTCAGGATCAATCTAATCTAAATTCTTATCTATTCATGGGATGCGTCAGAAAAAAAAAAGCCTAAACAAAAGCGGACAGGTCACCTGATAACAGTCAACCAGCCAAACCTCTGAGATTGAAATACCAGATGCTTGGGCTTAACTTAAGAGCCAGAAGAATGGTGTCGGACAGATGGAATGGCAGACACCTTTCACATCTGCAACATGACTCTCTTCCACTCAAAGCATCCTAACAAGCTGCAAATCCCATATCTTCCAATGACACCTCTAGGCACAACCGGACAGATAAAACAAAAGTAAAGTAAGCCTACATAATAAATTCATTTAAATACTCATTAACCCAAAATACAGGACAGGAAATCATTGTTCTGAAGCAGATGATGAACAGTTAGCTACAGACTTGATGAGTGATGGATGCCTGAGGTCCATGAATTGTGCTGTTGATTTTTTAGGTTATTCATGCTCTGGGACTTTCATTAAGTTGGAAAGTATATTTTTCGCAGTAGTCTGTAAGTTTCTTTAGAACTGTATGTTTTTATGTTTGGAGATTGGGTGACAAGTATAATTTGTGTCATTTTCACTGGTCATTTTATATTTGGAGATTGGGTGACAAGTATGATTTGTGTCATTTTCACTGGTCATACACTGTTTGCTGGCTTTTTCGGGAGATATAGAATTGTCAAAGAATGAAAGATGGATAGGAAAAGTATGGGTGCTATAATTCTGGACATAATTTACCTGCTAGAACTGCATATTTTATATTTCTAATAATTATTCTTGGCAAATAGATGCTAATGAGCTTAAAAGAGGTGTAGCAATAAGTCTAAAAAGTTTCAGCTGATGACTTTTTTGTTTTGTTTTTAGCTGTAAACATGAAAAATAGCATGTACTCAGTTAATCTGAAAATGAAACAATGTAGGCCTACACTAATTTGTTTTGACTTTCGGATCTTCAATGAAACATGGAGAACATGCAAACAAAAATTACAAGACACAAAGACAAACAGTGAAAAAGGTGTTTTTTCAAGATGACACTGACAGAAAAATTGAGGCATACACTGACACATAATGACATACACGAAAATGACATTACAAAAAATTTACATCTTTCATTGCTGTCATTTTTATGGAATTGAAAAATCATTAATTTCAAGTGCTTTTACGACCAAGGGCTTTGACCAGAGGGCTCAGGGGGGATGGGCTATGTCACCCTAATCTGTTCAAATTGTTCTTCAGACTTCTAGATCTACTCTGAAGCCTGCACTGTTTAATTTTTGAGATCTGATCCTAGGAACTTTATATTTCTATCGTGTCGATTTAGTGGACTGAGACTTGATAAGAATGGAAATGACATACAGATACACCGACTGACACAGTGACAGTGACACTGTGACAGTACAGTCGAAACTGCAGTCAACAAATTGATATTGACACAACCCACCTTCAGCGATGAGACGTTTCACCCGTAGTTTCTGGTTTCCAAGTTCAACGTACTGGCCTACAAAATCGTTACCATCGCGGACTGGACCCCCGCCAGTATTCCAAACGCCGACTTGAAGAAATCAGCCATAATTACAGTGACATGTCAACACACAGTGTACTATCACACACGAGTTGGCACTGTCGGCGGAGTAAATGACGTCACAAATACATGCTGAAAAGGAGCAGCAACAGATTACGACATCTTCTCAGAGCTTAAAACGAACAGTTATGCTCTCTGTAGAGCAGATTAACGACCAAATAATGTTTCATATTAATAGACTGTGGTAACATTACGGAAACAGTAAGGACAATTGTTAATTTTGTGTTGTTAAGTATTCGTGTTGTTATAAATGGGAAGCAATCGCAACTGTTTATGGTAGCATTTATCTCCCATCCATAAGTGGGCGTAAACAATGCAAGGGAAACAACCAATAAAATTACGCCACTGATATGAAATGAACAGTTGCTTCTCTTCGCATTCTAACGAGGATTCTCCCCTCCCGCGTTTTCTTTTTATAAGTTTTGTTATTGTTGTTGTTACTATTCACTCACTCACTTACTCATTCCAAAGAGTATAGTACCTTGTATACTCCATCTCGGTCTCTCCGCTCTTCCTCTGATTCAAGACTCCTCAGGCAGATACAGTATAACCGCAAATCTCATGGCTTTCGCTCACTTTCGCATTTCGGTCCCCAGTTTTGGAACTCTCTTCCCAAGAAATTACGCCACTCTCCGTCCATTTCTTCTTTCAAGTCAAACTTGAAAACACACCTTTTCCAGCAGTATTTCGACATCTGATCACTTTTCCCCACATCACCTTGTCGGCTGGCTGATATGTGTAATTGGATTTTGTGTATGCGCGTGGGGGTGGGGGGTAGTAGGGAAGGGGTGGAATAATAGTTTAAATGGAGTAACTGAGT
>CM060315.1:16764233-16769233 GCA_030674185.1 Monoplex corrugatus | reverse complement strand
CTAATTGCAGAAAATGAAAGGGACCTACAAAACCTTGTGAATATACTAGAAATAGAAAGCAAAGGTAAGGGGTTGGAACTAAACAGCAGGAAGACTGAAGTCATGGTGATCAGTAAAAAACATGAAATCCCCTCATGCAAAATAACAGCAAATGGCACAACCTTGACACAGGTTAATAAGTTCAAATACCTGGGAACGGTCATTTCATCAGACAGCAGATGCACATCGGAAATAGCTGGCAGAATCGGCCAAGCCAAAACAGCATTCAAGAAGATGACAAGCATTCTTACCAACAAATGCCTATCAATTAACATCAGAAAGAAAGTTCTTGAATGTTATATAGAACCAATACTGTTCTACGGATGCGAGGCGTGGACAGTCAGCAAGCAAAGCCTAAGCAGGATCGAGGCAGCCGAGATGTGGTTTCTCAGAAAAATGTTGAGAGTTCCATGGACAACAAAGAAAACAAACGAGACAGTCTTGATGGAGGCAGACACAAGTAGATCACTCATAAGGAAGATTAGGAAAAGACAGGCAACATTTATAGGCCATTTTATGAGGAAGGGGGATTTGGAGCACCTGGTCACAACGGGAAGCTGGAGAGAAAGAGAGCACCAGGTAGACCCAGGGAGAAAATGCTGGACGGACTTGCAGAGTGGCTGGGGATGAGGAGGGTGGGGAGATGCTGAGATAGAGATAGTTGGAAGTCCATGGTCGCCAACGCCATGCGGCAGGGCACCTGATGATGATGATGATGAGTGCTATCGTTGTGTAGTTTCCACATTCCTGTGTGTTGCCTGCTTAATGAAGCATAACTAGTTCTGTTGTTTCCAATCTTCCGGCCGTTTGCACGTATTCCTTATATTGCAGTTGAGGGCATGGATGAGTTGGATCCCTGTTTTACCACTTGCCTTGATCAGCTCTGCTGGTGTGCAGTCTAGCCCTGGGGATTTTCCGTTTCTTTGCTTTTGTATCGCTATCTCGTCTTCGTGTTGAAGGGGTGGTGGTTCTAAATATTCTGCTTTTATGTCTGCAACAGTAACATTTGTGTTGTTAAAAATGAACAGTTGTGTGCCGTACTCTGTCCATTGATTCATTATTCCTTCAGGATCTGCTAGTGCTTCTCCTGACGAGGATTTGATGTTCAGTTGTTTGGGTGTGATATTTTTGCGTGTGACAGACATTACCTTACTGCAGAAGGCCTCCGATTTATTCACTTTGTTAAAATCTGTAGTTTTTGAACATTCTTCTTTTAACCATTTTTTTTCTTATCATGTTTGTTGCATAGCTTTTATATTTTGGTTGTCTCCATGTTTCCTTCCTCTTTCTTCAACAACATTATCGTTATCCATGTTTCCTTCCTCATTTCTTCAACAAGTATTATCGTTATCCATGTTTCCTTCCTCATTTCTTCAACAAGTATTATCGTTATCCATGTTTCTTCTCATTCTTCAACAAGTATTATCGTTATCCATGTTTCCTTCCTCATTTCTTCAACAAGTATTATCGTTATCCATTTTCCTTCCTCATTTCTTCAACAAGTATTATCGTTATCCATGTTTCTCCTTCCTCATTTCTTCAACAAGTATTATCGTTCCATTTTTCCCTTCCTCATTTCCCTTCCTCATTTCTTCAACAAGTATTATCGTTATCCATGTTTCCTTCCTCATTTCTTCAACAAGTATTATCGTTATCCATGTTTCCTTCCTCATTTCTTCAACAAGTATTATCGTTATCCATGTTTCCTTCCTCATTTCTTCAACAAGTATTATCGTTATCCATGTTTCCTTCCTCATTTCTTCAACAAGTATTATCGTTATCCATGTTTCCTTCCTCTTTCTTCAAAAGTATTATCGTTATCCATGTTTCCTTCCTCTTTTCTTCAACATATATCGTTATCCATGTTTCCTTCCTATTCTCCATAGTTTCCTTTCCTCTTTTCTTCAACAAGTATTATCGTTATCCATGTTTCCTTCTTCTTTTCTTCAACAAGTATTATCGTTATCCATGTTTCCTTCCTCGTTATCCATGTTTCCTTCCTCTTTTCTTCAACAAGTATTATCGTTATCCATGTTTCCTTCCTCTTTTCTTCAACAACTATTATCGTTATCCATGTTTCCTTCCTCGTTATCCATGTTTCTTCCTCTTTCTTCAACAAGTATTATCGTTATCCATGTTTTCCTTCCTCTTTTCTTCAACAACTATTATCGTTATCCATGTTTCCTTTCCACGTTATCCATGTTTCCTTCCTCTTTTCTTCAACAAGTATTATCGTTATCCATGTTTCCTTCCTCTTTTCTTCAACAAGTATTATCGTTATCCATGTTTCTTTCCTCTTTTCTTCAACAAGTATTATCGTTATCCATGTTTCCTTCCTCTTTTCTTCAACAAGTATTATCGTTATCCATGTTTCCTTCCTCTTTTCTTCAACAAGTATTATCGTTATCCATGTTTCCTTCCTCGTTATCCATGTTTCCTTCCTCTTTTCTTCAACAAGTATTATCGTTATCCATGTTTCCTTCCTCTTTTCTTCAACAAGTATTATCGTTATCCATGTTTCCTTCCTCTTTTCTTCAACAACTATTATCGTTATTGTTTCCTTCTCGTTTCCTGTTTCCGTTCTTTTTCTTCAACAAATTTCGTTACCTGTTTCCCCTTCTCTTTCTTAAAGTATATCGTATCCGTTCTTCCTCTTTTCTTCACAAGTATCGTGTTCGACCTGGCCTCGCCTGTTCTGGTTTATTTCTTGAAATCAGCGTCCCTCCCCTCCCCCACCATGTGGCTTTCATTTCTTGGTAAAGCTCATGTCGTTCCCCCTCCCCCCCTCTCCGTCCGTCCCCCCCCCCCCCCCCCCATGTAGCTTTCATTTCTTGGTAAAGCTCATGTCGTTCCACCCCCACCACCCCCCACCCATGTAGCTTTCATTTCTTGGTAAAGCTCATGTCGTCCCCCCCCCCCCCCCCTCTATGTGGCTTTCATTTCTTGGTAAAGCTCATGTCGTCCCCTCCCCCCCCCCCCTTATGTGGCTTTCATTTCTTGGTAAAGATCATGTCGTTTCCCCCCCCCCTGCTATGTGGCTTTCATTTCTTGGTAAAGCACATCTCGTACCCCCCCCCCCCCTCCGCTATGTGACTTTCATTTCTTAGTAAAGCTCATGTCGTCCCCCCCCCCCCCACCATGTGGCTTTCATTTCTTGTAAAGCTCATGTCGTAATCGCTATGTGACTTTCATTTCTTAGTAAAGCTCATGTCGTCCCCCCCCCCCCCCCCTGCTATGTGACTTTATTTCTTAGTAAAGCTCATGTCATCCCCCCCCCCCCCCTGCTATGTGACTTTCATTTCTTAGTAAAGCTCATGTCATCCCCCCCCCCCCCCCTGCTATGTGACTTTTATTTCTTAGTAAAGCTCATGTCATCCCCCCTCCCCCCACTATGTGGCTTTCATTTCTTGGTAAAGCTGATGTCGTTCCCCCCCCCCCCCCCCCCTTATGTGGCTTTCATTTCATGGTAAAGCTCATGTCGTCCCCCCCCCCCCCCTGCTATGTGGCTTTCATTTCTTGGTAAAGCACATCTCGTACCCCCCCCCCCCCCCGCTTTCATTTCTTAGCAAAGCTCATGTCGTCCCTCCCCCCCCCCCCCACCATGTGGCTTTCATTTCTTGGTAAAGCTCATGTCGTAATCGCTATGTGACTTTCATTTCTTAGTAAAGCTCATGTCGTCCCCCCCCCCCCCCTGCTATGTGACTTTTATTTCTTAGTAAAGCTCATGTCATCCCCCCCCCCCCACCACGTGGCTTTCATTTCTTGGTAAAGCTCATATCATCCCCCCCCTCCCCCCCTATGTGACTTTTATTTCTTAGTACAGCTCATGTCGTCCCCCCCCCCCCCCCATGTGACTTTTATTTCTTAGTAAAGCTCATGACGTTCCCCCCCCCCATGTGACTTTTATTTCTTAGTAAAGGTCATGTCGTTCCCCTCCCCCCCCCCCTATGTGACTTTTATTTCTTAGTAAAGGTCATGTCATCCCCTCCCCCCTATGTGACTTTTATTTCTTAGTAAAGGTCATGTCATCCCCTCCCCCCCCCCCCCTATGTGACTTTTATTTCTTAGTAAAGGTCATGTCATCCCCTCCCCCCTATGTGACTTTTATTTCTTAGTAAAGGTCATGTCATCCCCCCCCCCCCCCCTATGTGACTTTTATTTCTTAGTAAAGGTCATGTCATCCCCTCCCCCCCCCCCCCTATGTGACTTTTATTTCTTAGTAAAGGTCATGTCATCCCCTCCCCCCCCCCCCTATGTGACTTTTATTTCTTAGTAAAGGTCATGTCATCCCCTCCCCCCCCCCCTATGTGACTTTTATTTCTTAGTAAAGGTCATGTCATCCCCTCCCCCCCCCCTATGTGACTTTTATTTCTTAGTAAAGGTCATGTCGTCCCCCCCCCCCCCCCCTATGTGACTTTTATTTCTTAGTAAAGCTCATGTCATCCCCCCCCCCACCACGTGGCTTTCATTTCTTGGTAAAGCTCATGTCGTCCCCCCTCCCCCCCCCCCCCGCTATATGACTTTTATTTCTTAGTAAAGCTCATGTCATCCCCCCCCCCCCCGCCATGTAGCTTTCATTTCTTGGTAAAGCTCATGTCGTTCCACCCCCACCCACACCCATCCAGTGTGGCTTTCATTTCTTGGTAAAGGTCATGTCGTCCCCCCCCCCCCCCCACCATGTAGCTTTCATTTCTTGGTAAAGCTCATGTCGTCTCCCCCCCCCCCCCCCCCGCCATGTAGCTTTCATTTCTTGGTAAAGCTCATGTCGTCCTCCCCCCATGTGATTTTCATTTCTTAGTAAAGCTCATGTCGTCCCCCCCCCCCCCCCCTGCTATGTGGCTTTCATTTCTTGGTAAAGCACATGTCGTTCCCCTCCCCTCCCCGCTATGTGACTTTCATTTTTTAGTAAAGCTCATGTCGTCCTCCCGCCCATGTGGTTTTCATTTCTTGGTAAAGCTCAT
>CM060315.1:16721733-16761733 GCA_030674185.1 Monoplex corrugatus | reverse complement strand
TAGTGCTTCAAACTGATTGTCTCTTCATCTTCATCATGTGCCCTGCCACATGGCGTTGGCGATCAAGGCCCTCCACACGAATCTATCCCCTTTTGCTGCAAGTAGGGCCTACATATCCCACCCTTTCTGTCCTCAGCCACCCTGCAAGTCCGTCCAATATATTTACTCCCTGAGCCTACCTGGTGTTCTTTCCCTCCAGCTTTCCTGTTGTGACCAGGTGCTCTAATTCCCCATAAAATGCCTCATAAATGTCGCTTGCCTTTTCCTAATCTTCTTTATTAATGATCTTGTTGTGTCTACCTTTTTCAAGACTGTCTCATGTGTTTTCTTTGCTGTCCATGGAACTCTCAACATTCTTCTTAGAAACCACATTTCAGTTGCCTCAATTTTGTTCTGACTTTGCGTGTTGACTATCCACACATCACAACCGTACTACAGTATTGGTTCTATATAACATTCAAGAACTCTCTTCTTGATGATAACCGATAGGCATTTGTTGTTAAGAATGCTTTTCATCTTATTGAATGCCGTTTTTGCTTGGCTGATTTTTCACTGCCTACCTCTGATGTGCATCTGCCGTCTGGCGAGACAACCGTTCCCATACATTTAAACATATCAACCTGTCTCAAGGTTGTGCCATTTACTGTTATTTTGCATGAGGATTGTTTTTTCCTGATTACCATGACTTGAGTCTTTTTGCTATTTAGCTCCAGCCCTTTACTTTTGCTATTTCTATTATAATCACAAGGTTTTGTTGGTCTTTTTCATGATTTTCTCTTATTAGAAATTTTGAATTTATCGATTCATCTTTTAGCTTTCCAATGTCGTAACGGATCAACAAGGTGGACCTTTCTTTTTTTCTTGAAATCTTTAATTTTCATTTGGCTGTCAGTAGGATGTGATCCGTGCTACAGTCTGCGTCTGGTTTCTCTTTGCAGTCCAAAAAACTTAAAGACCACGAATTGTTTACCAACACACAGTCAAATTTTTTTTGCTCATTTGGGGATATCCATATGAATCTTCATCGTGGATGATATCTATACCAAGTGTTTAAAATTTTTAAACTGGTTGGCCTGACAAACTGTTAATAGTTTCTCCCCAATCTCGTTCCTTTCGCCAAGTCCGAAAGGGCCCAAGCCATGCTCTCTGAAGATAACTTCTCCCACTTTTGCGATTTCAATGCAAGGTGATTATACATAATTAAATTTCTGGGTTTCACAGAATCTTTGACATATTGGAGTCAGTCGTAGAACAATCATTTCCTCTGGATGCTGAGTCAGTAATTTTTTAAAAAGTTTTCATTCAGAATCAAATAAACTGGATGGAGACTACATAGAAAGAGATAAAAAGTATGTGGCATCTTTTTCTCAGTTCATGAATATGATTTAAAGGTTTTCCTGCAATTACACAGCTGCTCCCTATATTAAGACTTATCTGAAAATTGGGGATGTGTCTTACGCAAAGGAGCATTCATACTACAGCCAAGAAATTAGGGTACTTCCCATCTTTCTGTTGTGCTGTGTTGAAACTAAATTTGCACGTATGTGTGTGCATGCGCATATGCATGTGTGCACATATACATACATACATGTGTGGATACAATCATGTGTATTTGTCTGGTTTGTTTTGACATTTTTTCCTGTGGAAAACCACTTTAATTACTGGGGCCGACACAACCTGCCATGGGTGTATTCCTCACTTATTCAGTTGCACTGTTGTGAGTTCGCTCACGGCGGTGCACACTGAAGCCAGTTCTCAACCCAGCAGTTGCGCTGAAGAAGTCGGCCAGATCGCCGATGAAAGCTACGCAGTAAGTAGCTTTATTCACCGAGAGACAGGTTCAGCCAGGTAGCCATTATCACTTCAATTACAGCGACTTCAACCAAACGGCAGAAAATATCATTCCTCATCCACCCCAACACAGTTCTGTAATTACACCAGTGTGTAATATCACCTGTCATCCCCATCAGGTTCAATGGTAGCTGCTGCAGCTGTCACAAAATGTTCTACTCACTCTGGTCTTGACCTTTCTGTGCGACTTCACAAACCTTCAAACCACCAATGTTGTTCATACAAGATTTCTTTTGGCCTCAACTTTTCCTTGTAAAACTGTTGTCATTAGGGTTGTGTTGGTGTTGTGGGTTGCTTGGTCAATGTATTTTGTTTTTATTTACAAACTGCATCTGAGTAATAAAGCATGTTTGAAAAACACAACCTCACACACACATAAACACACACACACATGGGTGAAAGTTGGAAATTTTGATTTGACTGAAAATCTGGCCGGGGTCCAAGGGCCGCTGAGGCCCCTGGTGGGGTGCAGGGGCAAAGCCCTGCTGGGGGGACCAGGGGGGCGAAGCCCCCCGGCCGAAAACGAAAAATCGCATTTTCAAAGCATTTTCGGTCTCTCCTTGAACCTGAGAGTAAAATTTTCTTTGCTGCAACACTACCTTGTTTTTAAAGGCAACACTTCCTAAAGTGCATTATTATTCATATAACTCTATTGTGACTAAATTGCACAAACTATTTTCAACAGTGCTTTTAAGTCTAGCCACAATTAGAGTGTGAAATTTCTGAGTTTGCATGTTATCCATTTGATAAAACATTATTGTATTTTGAAATGAAACATGACAGATAAATGAAACCATCAAATTCAAATTCATTATATTTTAAGAACTTTTCTTGACAGTGAGTCAGAGTGGAGATTTCTTAAACTCTGTCTCACTCAGTGTTAACAGATTTTACTTTCAATCTACACTACGCACAAAAAGTTAAGGATCACTTGCACAAAAATTCATAACTTTCAAAATTAGAAAGCCAATGCGTTGAAGTTTGGCAAACATTTAATTCCATGCTTTAGTGATAACGATACACAATTGCCTTCAATATTGAGCAATCGTTTGGTGTGTACATTTGATCAAAGTGGGTACGTATCGAAATTTGATTTCCCAAAGTCATTGAAATCACAAGACAGGGCATTCTGATGCTCCCAAAAGTTCAGTAATGCGTGTAACCACCATGGCTGTTCTGGCACTCGACGCAGCGAGTCCTCATCAAGTTGACCAGGTTGGTGAAGATCCTCTGTGGAAGCGCCTGCCACTCAGCCTGCAGCATCTGGTAGAGGTGTTGGGCATCCCTGGGAGGGGGGTGGTTGCTCCTCATTTTGCGATCCAGCTCATCCCAGAGGTTCTCAATCGGGTTGAGATCGGGACTGCATGCTGGCCACTCCATTCTGTTGACTCCAGACTGCTGCAGGAAGTCGTTGACCACCCTTGCCCTGTGGGGGCGAGCATTGTCATCCTGGTAGACAGCCGTCGGTCCCATCTGCTGCAGTGTAGGCACAGCCAGCGGTCGAAGGATCTCATCCCGGTATCGGAGGCCAGTCAGGTTACCCTGTACATGATACAAGGGTGTTCTGTGGTGAAGGCTGAAGGCCCCCCAGACCATTACAGAACCTCCACCAAAGGCCACCTTTTCTTGGACAGTGGTGTCAAAAAGCGTTGCCCTGGGCGCCTCCAGACCCTCAGTCGGCCGTCATTGTGGTTCATGGTGAAGCGTGATTCATCACTGAACAGGACCTGGGACCATTGCTGACGTGTCCACCTCACGTGACGTCTGCAGAAGGCGCGGCGTGCTGCCCTATGGGCTGGAGTTAAGCGTGGCCGTACTGCTGGGCGACGAGAACGGAGGTTAAACCCATGAAGGCGGTTCCGTATGGTCTGCTGGCTGATGTTGATGTTAGTAGCCATCCTCAACTGCCTTCGAATGATGCTGGAAGAGGCTGTTCTTGTCTGCAGGGCTTGTCGTTCAATGAGACATTCTTCACGTGGGTTTGTCTTCTTCGGTCGACCAGATCTGCGTCTTTCATGGACCCTCCCAGTGGCTGTGAAGCGTTGAATCAGTCTGACAATGACCGAGATGGACACCTGAAGTCGACTGGCCACTTCTCGCTTGGGAACACCATCTTGGAACCATGCAACAGCTCGTCCCTTCTCAAACTCGCTCAATTTTCGTCGTGGAGGCATTGTCAGATCAGGCCTACTACTGGTGGAATGTCTTCTTATAAAGCCAAGCAAGAGACAGCATCTCACACATAAACAGCAGTGCTTGCACGTGCATAATGGTTTTTCCATCTGGCTTGTGCAATGTGTTCAGGCAGAACGGTCCAAAACAAGGTCCTTTTTCGCAAGTTTCCGCTTTTCCGTTTGCGGCCAAGCTCAGTAGTAGAGAATCCCGTGCAATTTTCGCACTAACACAACATCGCCCACTTACAGCTGAACAAGAATTCATAACAATTTGGCTGGACTGAGAAATAAATAACAGTAGCGAACTGAGTTTATTACACACCTGTTTTCTCATAGAGATCCTTAACTTTTTGTGCGTAGCTTATTTCAGGTGTTAATGTGATCGATTGTTATGAAAATGAAATCTCAATTTGTATCGTTTACATTTTTTAAAAAAAAATTGTGAGACAGGTGAGGTTGCATTTGCAGGCACCTGTTTGGAATTAGCTGAATCTGATGTAAGCATCTTACGTCAAGCTGATGTTTTTAATATATGCTGTTTCAGGCACGTTCAAAGTGTGCCAGTATTACATCGTCAACTGTTGGTTTTCCTGCATCACGTCCGAAATTCTCTCTCCTCGCTGTCTTTTTCACTTAGCCATTTCCATGACCATTTATTCTTTACGCTTTTGTCAATCATTAACGCCTCCTTATCGCCGTCGCTCAAGAAATTCATCTCGGTACTGTACCACCATCACAACAAAAGACAGAGGAGAGGCACACAGCAGCGAGCGAACCACGAGAATGAATTTCAAGATGGCGACCGGAAACAACCGAGCGGACCGATAACTTGGATCGGGTGCAGATCGCGGACCGAAGTTTCGGGAAAAAAATTGACGGATTTTCCGTCAGTCGCTCATTTGAATTGACGGATATCCGTCAATCCGTCAGCCAACTTTCACCCATGCACACACAAACAAATGAAACAACACCATCATACTGATAATTCATTTAATTTACCACATAAAATACGATCAAAGGATAAGTACAAGCACATTTCTTGCTCTCTTCTTTGCAATTTTTACATAGTTACAAGGGAAATGTTTGCTATTTCAATTATCAGCACACTTCTCATTCAAACTCTCTCCCTCCTTCCATTGTACACACACTTCAATATGTTAGTGAATAAGAAACACCCAAGAGAGCTGGATGGCAGCCACAGCACAGCCTGGATCCCATCCAGCATCCGCAGGTGTTTCTGTCCTACTCTTTCACATATCGCTGTTGTAGTTCCGAAACCTCGTAACTCGAATTTTGGCTGAAACCAGGTTTTTGCGCCACTGCTCTCCTTTAATTTTTGTCCATGATGTGTCAAAAACTTGTAACGCTATTTGATCTAGAAATGCTATTAAACGAGGGTGGCAAAACCTCGTAAGTATTTTCGTCTAAAATGCCTGCGTGTGCCAAACCTCGTAACTTAACTTATGAGGTTTTGATGACAAGCACGCCCATCTATACAAACCTCGTATCTCAACTTACGAGGTATTGCACGATTTTTTTAGTGGGACTTTGACGGAAATAACGTGTTACGCGGTTTTTCCGTCGCGAGACAGCATGGCCGCTGGTCACTACGGGCTGGGAATAATGCACAAGAAGGTCAGTTTATCCAATTTCCTTCACATCTTTGAATGAAATTATATTCACAACTGTACGTAAACAGTTTCTTTGTGATATGGTGACGGAAGAAATGATGAAATGTGTTGTTTTTGTTGTGAATGATGCTGTCTTTTCTTTTTCTAGTCTCTGACCTGTAGTTAACCCTTACACTGATGACTGGAAGAGACTTAATGTAGGACCCATTTCAGTATAGATCTATAAAAGACCAAATCAAGTAACAAACGTTAATTGTTAATATCATCTAAGTACTCAGAGATGAAAGATGCATTAAAGTGTGGTTTCAACTGATAGACAAAAGTGTAACCCCTGTAACGCACTGTTTCTTTATTTATTTAACATCTTTCTTTTGAATCTCGATATATTGCTATATATGCGATCAAATATATATTTCTTGTTTAACTGTGATCTTTGGCAGTCATAGCGTTACGGAGTACCAACTGATGGAAGACCTAGTCTATAGCTCTGAGACAGAAACTGAAGACCGTGAAGAAGGTGCTACCCAAGACTCAGATAACAATAGCTGTTCCGATCAGGAGAGGGACTGGTATTGCTGTGGATGCAACATATACGCCATTGACAATCATAAACTCAACACGGACTATACTTTATTTTGATCATGATGAGACGCTGTGGGTGTATTGCCCTACATGTACGAGGCACTTCCACATGAGATGCGTACCCTTCTGGAAGGTCAGACAGTGCATTCTATCTCAGGACGACATGCACTACAGTTGTGAGAATTGTCGTGTGGCCAGGCGGTTCTACTGGTGAAGCAACATGGACAGACTGGTGATCCAGGGTTCCACAATAAGTGTGGTGCCTGCAGAATCAGACAAAGATTTACTGTGTTCGGAAACGTTTGACGACCTCGACCCCGAGAATGGTTCTGATACTGACAGTGAATGCATGCTTGACAGTGATAATAATAATAATAATTACAATATTTATATAGCGCAAAATCTTGATAAAATCAAATCTAAGCGCTGAAGCAGACACACACGCAGGCACGCACGCTCGCACACACACGCACGCACACATACACACACATACAGACACACACACACACACACACCCACACACACGCATGGCTATAAATGGGGAGAAAGAATAAAAGCAATAAAAGCAAGAATAAAAGCAATGGAAAATTATAGAGAGCATAGCATACAATTATATATTATAACCATGTGATTCCCTCCGAGCGGAGACAGGCTGCAGAGGGGAGGGTTGAGTGAGGTTAGGATTTTATGCAGGAGAGAAAAGGTGAGTTTTGAGAGCGGACTTGAAGGAGACAAAAGTAGGTTGCTGACGGACTGAGAGAGGAAGTTTGTTCCAGGAGAGTGGACCAGAAACAGAGAAGGCTCGTGGACCATAGGTATTGAGCTTAGTGCGTGGAAAGCGAAGAGTCAGAGGATCAGAGGCAGAGCGGAGGGTACGTGAGGGAACATAGATCTCAAGTAGGCTTGACAGGTAATCGGGGGCTGCGTTATTGAGGCTTTTGTAGCACATGGTGTCTAGTTTGTACTGTATGGGGACTCTTATTGTCCAAGCGACAACTCCAGCGACACAGAGAACTACTGGAGTGGGAAAGACTTGCCACAGCGCTGATGACCAGAGTCTTGCACAGAAGACAGACCAAAAAAGCATGGAGAACAATGATCAAAGTGTCACTCTCACGCAGGAGACAGAAAGAGAAACAATGAAAGCCAACAGTGTCCTCCATGCTCTTCAGCATTCTGTAGAAAATCTGCATACAGAAGCTGCGCGACCATTACAGCGGAAGACAGAAAACAGCTTTTCACATCCTTCTGGGAATACATGACCTGGGAGTGAAGGAAAACCTACTTTGCATCCCTCGTTTTTTGAGCGGCCTCATACACGGAAAATGCGCATGGAAAGCAGACGATCATGCACCCTGTTGTACCATTTGCGCATCAAGGACGAACTGAAACAGGTCTGCAAAGAAATGTTTCTTAGCACGTTCGGACTTACAGAATGGACGGTCAGATCGTGGGCAAAGAGGGCAACGAATGGAGTCCATCCACCTCCCTACATTTCACCACCATCGGCGACAAACCAAGCCAAGATGGAGCTGGCACGTGCCTTTGTTAAAGCGTTGCCGAAGTTACCCTCACACTATTGTGGCCAAGACACTGATAAGATTTACCTTGAGGGCATTGAGTCCAAAAGTCATCTGTACAGACTGTTTCAAAGTTACTGTGATTCTCAAAACACCAAACGCATTTGCTGACAGGTACTTGTTCAGACTCTACGAATGCTCAATGTTGGAATCCAGAAACCCAGAAAAGACCAGTGCAACACATGTCTGTCCTACAAGTATGGATACTGCTCGCAGGAGGACTATGACAAGCACATTAAACGCAAGAATGAGGCTCAAGAGGAAAAGACAAAGGACAAGCGAATGGCGAAACATGATGACCATGTATTGGTACTGACCATGGACCTGCAACAGGTTCTGCTGGCTCCCTGCCTCTTCGCTAATGCAAACTACTTTAAAACAAAGCTTTGCTGTCATAACTTTACAGTGTATGACTTAGCTACAAAAAAGGTGGTTTGTTACTTCTGGCACGAGGGCCAGGGCGGTGTTGCGAGCAACAACTTTGCTTCGTGTCTTGTTGACTACATTAAAGAACAAACCTCATCACGTGACATTCACACCGTTATCATCTTTTCCGATGGTTGCGGCTACCAGAATCGCAACCTGACCCTGGCCAACAGCCTGCTTCTTACAGCGATGGAAACTAACACAACAATCATCCAGAAGATCTTGGAAAAAGGACATACTTGGATGGAAGCAGACTCAGTCCATTCGACCATTGAGCGCCGGCTGCAGAACGTCAAATTTACTGGCCAGCGGAGTACATTGCGGTATTCTCGTCAGCAAGTACCCAACCAGAGCCCTACCACGCAAAGAACTTGACCTTCGAGTTCTTCTCAGATTTCTCACAAGTGTCATTCTACAAGACCATCAGACCAGGCAGTCGTCCCGGTGACCTACAAGTGACTGACATCCGGGTGCTCAAGTATGGAACTGATGGCATCATCCACTACAAGCTGCACCACAGCGACGAATGGAGTCATCTTCCTTCAAGACCCAACAGAAGTGCACCTGTGGCAATATCACCGCTGTACTGCCAGCCACCGGTTATCACAAAGACAAAATTTGAGCATCTTCAGCAGTTGAAACATGTCATCCCTAGAGAGTATCATTCGTTCTATGATCAACTGCCGCACGAATAAATTGGTTTCCTCCAGCTAAATTGCTTGTCACCATGCCACAATGAGGACAGAAGAATGACAGTGCCACATTGTCTACAGTCAGTGACAACTTTCAACACTGAAAGATTAAATCTGATTTTCCTGTGGACAGTTAACTCTGTTAATTTTTCATACCAGGTGTGGTCAGCACATTTTAAATTTTGAACTTATTTATTTTAAATCTTTTTGTTTATTTTGTTTCTAAGTTGTTGTCGCAAGATATGACAACACAAATTTGAGATTAGTTTGTACGTTTTTTGTTGAAAAGATCAATTACGAAACACCTTAATTCAATGACAGTTTCTGATTGGCTGAAAAAAAAAACAAGCCTTTTTTCTTAAGGCAATAAATTTTCTTTTCTTTGGACAGCTTTATTTTCGTTAATTTTTTTTTCTTTTTATTTGTTGCAAACTTGACAACACATTTTGTGATAATTTCGATTATTGGATTATCAAAGCGTTTAAGAATGGGACGTACGTTCAGTTTGGTCAATAAACTGTTTTGTACGCATTATCCTAGCCTTTTTGCTTGCTTTATTTCCACTGTTAGTGTCATGTTCTTGTCTGTTCTCTTCATGCAGAACCTCGTAAGTCTGACATTTTGAACAACCATTTTCTGTTGAAACCTCGTATCTCTAAAATTTGACCAACTGACCAGCAGCTAGTAAGATCTAGTATTGGAAAGATACGTCATCAACTTTCTCAGCCCTGAAGCTATGTTACTGTACCAGAGAGTTGAAGTTTTGTGCTTCGTAGAATTTTTAAAACAGCTTTTTTCGTTTTTCTCAAAACTAGGATTTTTGAGTTATGAGGTTTCGGAACTACAACAGCGATATACTTCAATCACGTAATTTTTATACAAGACAGGCCTTTGATTTTGTGCACTAGAAGTAAAGTTGAATAGAAAAAAAAAACTGTCTTCGTGCCAAAGTCAATCATGATCCTGAACAAATGAGTCAGTTGCACATGGATGCACTGCAGGTGAGCAAAGAATGTGTGTGTGTGTGTGTGTGTGTGTGTGTGGTGTGTGTGTGTGTGTGTTGAGAGAGAGAGTGTGAGTGTATGTCTTTGTGTGTGCATGTGTGTGTGTGTATGTGCGCACACACGCATGTGCGTGCATGAGCAAGTGTGTGAGTGTGTGTGTGCACGTGTGCATGTTTCTCTGCGTGCTGTGTCTGTGTTGCAGTTTCTTGTATTTCATTTTCATGTGCTCTATAATTCTGCCTAGAAGTGGGCAGCAGTGGTGTTGTATTCAATGTCTTTCTTTTTTTTTTTTTTTTTTTTACAGAAATTTGAACTGAACTGAACTGAACTGAGTCAAATAGTAAAGGTCTGCAGATTCGGTTATCAACCCTTTTATATGCAAGCAAACAAAACCATGAGCAACAGTGGGAACAGTTTGTAAACTGGAAATGAGGCTGTATGTGTAGATTTTGTGGGCCATTTCTTGTCATGACTAGCATATCCTCTCTATGAAAATGAATGCAGACTAGCTCTTTTTGACAATGTCAGATTGCAAATTATACATTGACTGAAAAGAACTGAGTTCATCCAATACTGATCTCTTTTCGGGGGATGCATATAAAAATTTTTGTTATTTAATTAACAACAGTAAAAACACTCATCCTTTGCTCCTGAACTAAACTTACAAACTCACTTTTTTCCTTATCTGTACAGTGTGCTTGGAATAAAACTGATAATTCTACCACTACTGTTACCAATAAAAAGGATTAAAAACATTATTTTCATGAACAGTTGCATGGCAAATGGGGAGTTAAAGCTTGTTATCAAATGCTAGAAATGAAATTTTGACTGTCAGCACAGATCTTGAAAAAAACACTATATAATATAGAAAGTCAACATCCCGACACACCTTTAACTGAAACGCATCACTGTACATGTACATTCATAGTCAAGTATTTTAACACTGCTGTTGTCACACAGATGTCTCTTGCTGATTCTGTCAGTCTCTGGAGCAACACACACACACACACACACATACACACACACACACACACACACACACACACACACACTTCCTATCAAGACGACTATCAATCTTTGTTTTTCTTCACCCATTTACACCTTCACTAGATTCCTGTGAAGGTGAGAGAATGAAAAATATGAATTCCACCCTCAATCAACATGCCAAGTTTAAGACTCCTGGACTTCACTCTGTTCAATGTCACCGCTCTCTGCCTGCTGGATGAAGATCTGTGGAGCCTGTTGAGGAATCTGTTGGATCTGGTAGATAGGCTGCAATATAACAATAATAATAATGACTGAATTTATACAAGCAATCCATGTCAAACCCACTATCATAATTCAGGTCATATTGTTTTAACAAAGTAAACAGCAGATAACAAATGCTTTCATCACATAATTTGCTAGAGAAGATATGACCTTGTTTTCAGAAACACACATCATACTTAAAACAGTGATGGGCAGTTTGTAGAACTATTTTCGCTACATTGTTCTATGCTCGTATAAACAGACAGTTGATTATAAAACGTATTTAAGATTCTGTTTCATTTATGCATATTCATGATTAAAAAAATCTTTACCAGTTAAAATTTTATATGAGAGATATCACATCTTGAGCCTATGGTTCTATTGACTGTAAATGAAACGACTTAACAGTTTAGGTCACATCACAGTGAGTATACATTTCTCCATCAGCAACGTCCCATGGAGTTAGACAAAAAGGACAGAGCAAAGACGTTCTATCTATAACATCCTTGGGGAGAGAGAGAGAGACAGAGAGAGGGAGAGAGAAAGTGACAGAGAGAGAGAGAGAGAGAGAGAGAGAGAGAGAGAGAGAGAGAGAGAGAGAGAGAGAGAGAGAGAGAAAGAGACAGACACAGAGAGAAAGACAGACAGACAGAGAGAGAGAGAGAGAGAGAGAGAGAGAGAGAGAGAGAGAGAGAGAGAGAGAGAGAGAGAAAGGCAGACAGACAGAGAGAGAGACAGAGAGAGAGAGAGAGAGAGATAGAGAGAGAGAGAGACAGACAGAGAGAGACAGAGAGACAGAGAGAGAATCACCTGTCCTGACTGGTCAATTGGTTGACTAGCAGACTGGATAACAATATTCTGTGGGGCTGACTTATCCTGCAGTTGCATCTGGATTGACTGAAGCTGCTGGGGCGTCAGCTGGATCTGTTGAAATGAAACTGAAGAGTATAAAGGCGAGGTTTTTTTTTCTTTTTTCCCCCTTGCAATGGACAATTCACTTCCAGTTTCAGTTTGTCAAGATAACGTCTCTGCGCTCGGAATGAATTCCATATTCACTAATGCCACTGATGTCATGAAACAGATAAGATATAAAATGATCATGGCATGGGCCTTAAGCCTGCACATAAGCCCTAAGTGTTGGCAAGATCCCGAGGTCCTAACTAGTGTATGGATTTTATAACAGTATGGATTTTAGATCTTATATTTGTACCAATCTGTCCTTGGTGCAATCTCAACTATGCTGTAATGACATTATCCACATTTGTAGTGTTAAAAACACAAACAAGCAAGCAAACTAAGAAAACCCCACTGGAAACAAATGAAAACACAACCAGTCACTTACTAAAAACCTGTCTCACCAATATCTTACATTATCAGTATTAAAATCATTCCCAATCAATATAGCACACAGCACTCTGCTCACCAACATGATGAATGTCATGTCTCGATTATCGTAAGTGAGGTTGATAGGATGAAAAGGAATCAAAGGGTTAAGTTTTTGCTTTACTAGCATGGTTAGCAATGCAGGATGCTGATGGACAGGGTGTGGGAGTCAAAGGGTTAAAGTATTGTGAATGTACATGTATTTTCCACCAAACGAAGCCCTGGACTTACTGGAATGCTTTGCACATCCCCTGAAGGCGTGATGACTTGCTGGTAGACCTGAGTAGTGGCTTGTAAAGCGGCGGGCTGTACAGCAGCGGACGATGTGACCTGGGTGGGAAGCTGGGACACAACAGCAGTCTGTTGTGTGGTCTGCTGCTCTGGTGCTGAGGCCACCACCTGTTGCACTGGCTGGATCTGACTCAGATGCTGCAGCATACCCTGATTCGTCTGCAGCTGGATGATCTGCTGTGGTGTCCCGTCCACATTCTGCAAAACATCATCACTCAGCCATCACACTTTATCACACAGAATTATGGCCACTTCAAGCATTAGTGGGTTCTACATTAACCCTTTCACCACTTTTGGTGATTAAAGTCGATCACAGGGTGGGGGAGGGGGGGTTACAAATGTAGATGACTTCAGTCGACATTCTGTCAGACAGCTGTAGACAACTAAAGTCAGTATTTACAATGTAACTTTCTGGGTGTTCTATTTTGTCTGAACAAGACTGACAGCGAAGTTACAAAATACTGGCCGTATACTATGCTGAGGCCTTCCAGCGTTCTGCTTGGGTAAGCTGTGTGTAGCTATGCTTTAACTGAGGCCAATGTACAGAGCGCAGTCTGGCCGTAACTATAGTATTGAAAGAGCTAACTCTAATGTCTAATAATTACATTTATCTTCCACTACATTAAATAGAATTAGGACTACACTTGATACAGTTATAACAAAAGCTTACAATTTGATATATATGGATTAATCAAATGCTGCCAAAGAATAAAGATTTTTTTCCCATTAGACTGCATCACATATCTTTCTTACACTCCACATATAAACTACATCATTCAGAAGCCAAGACTGTATGAAAAACGAGAACAAAATATCAAAGCTTATGGTTTATCTATATCAGTCAATTATTTCGTAGGACAAATGGAGTTGTAGAGATTTTTTTCATCTGTTTATTTTTTAATTATCCCATGAGGAAGATTTTCTTTGTGTTCACTTTTTAAATTTTTTTTCCCCTCATTTTCTATTCCACTTTAATAGCCACAGAAGCCTGGGACACTTTTTACAATGCAATGATGATGGCAATAAGCATGATAATCATGGTGCTATGGAGTTCAAACTAGCATTAATCAGAATAGTCAACGCCAGGGGCATCTCCTTAGATTATGCGCACACATGCACTGATATGTGTACTTGACTTTCTTTTCTGTTTTTTTCCTGTTGAAGTATTGTGTATGCTTTGAAACAGGTTATAGCCCTGATATTGCTCTACGCAGTCAGCTGAGCTTTAACAAAAAATAATGATAACTACGTGACAAGGCTGTACTCTATGCTCACTATCATTATATATCCTGACATCAACCAGGCCTTAGAGATACAGAGATCTGCTGCACTGGTCAGAATATCTGAGGATCACCCTCAATGATGCATCCATGAAGTGGATGAGACTCGACTGAGAGTGGTCCCAGTCTTTCAAATGAGCCTATAGCATGCTAAACTCCAGGTAGAAGCTGAAACTGAAAAATCCCACAATGATTTTTTGAAAGGACCGTTGGGGATTCGAACCCACAACCTTCCAATCGATAGTCTGTTGCGCTAACCATTACACACGGTGACAGGTGTGAGTTGTGAAGACTCAAGACCACATACAGAACCCATATGTGCAGTGTTAACTCAATCGCTTCGTGCCAGAAGAAAATCTCCGTCACTTCCGTTTACTGCTTGGATACGCGACGTCGATGGCGGACATTCGTTTTTTTTTTTTTACGTCAGAAGTGTCAGTTATAGGGAAAAATCATTGGGAACCGAAACTAGGGTATGTTTACAGCAGTTATTTACCTTAGACCGTTTGTGGCAATGTGAAACAAAAAACAGTAGCCTTTTTTCAGCGCTACCCCGACATGCGAATTTCGCAAATGGTGTCAAGGAAAGCAAGTCGAACCTCACAATTCTGTAAATATTTTGTGCTCTGGAGCAACTGTACGCAAAAAGTGATAACTACCAGTAATCTTGTGATTTGAAACATCCATGGCATGGAAATTATGTTCTGGACTTCATCTAAAACCGTTTCACAGTGTATCATATCCATCAAAAAAAAAAAATTACCCCCCTTTGGATATCTATTTGGATACCTCATCATTTACAAGTACACGGAATACCATAAATAAGGTAAGATTATTTGTAAAGATCTAATCTTGGTCTTTCTGTATCACTTTACTTTGTTTGTCTACTTTATTTGGTTGTTTTTCTATATTTTTTAAAAATGTGCTAAAATCCTGCGAATTGAGGGGGCAGAATGACCCTGAAGACTGCGACTCGATTGAGTTAATAGTTACTGAACAACAACTTATTTCTGCAAGCAGCTTAGAACTAATTCAGACACATTCAGCTGATGAGGGTCACTGTTCAACAACCATTCAAATATCAGAGAGAAGTTAGCAGTAACTCCCAGCGCTGATTCTCTCCCCTCCCTCACAAGACCAACATTCACAATTTCAATGTGTACTTGTTAGTGAGGCAATCATCTGTAACCCAAGCAGGTCAAAGGTGGCGGATGACTTCAAATATGGAGATTAACTACAAAACATATCACGCTTGTTGGACGAAAAAGTAATCCTTGACGACTGGTGGTAGCAACTATACATACAGCTCAGGTGGTACTTGGCAAGGCCAGACCTAGAAAATGTCTCATGATGGGCTCATCAGGTGGATAAGGGCTGACTAAAGCATAGACTCCTGCGCTCACAGGGTAGATTTATTTGCCATGAGCTAAGGGTGGGGAAACCCTACAAAAAAACCTAAAGAGCTGAAGCCATAGGTACTAGGCCTGCAGACATCTTCAAACCATAGTACCATGCAATATAACACTAACGTCAACGCAGTCATCTACATCAGACGATACCATGCAGTATAACACTAATGTCAACGCAGTCATCTACATCAGACGAGAATGGAGTTTGCCCACTGACGTCTCTTCAGGGTGGATGAGTGCCAAGTTCTGTACCTCAACAGTATAAAATAGAGTGGCAGGACGCATGACTGACTACAACTACTCTGACCAACCCAGCTATGTGGCAGCCGGCAGGAACTGGCAAAAATGGCCACAATCACGGCCATGTATGGCCTGATCATGTAGATAGAAAACAAAAGAAGAAGAACATGTCAACCTGCACCATCACAGTCTCCAGTTCAGGTTAACTACCTGATCATTACCATATCCAGAATCTATCAGTGTCACCATCACTACAATTTTTAAGCACTATGTCACTATGTCATTAATCTGTAACCGTCTTATCATTATTATTATTATTATCACTGTTTAAAGCCCAGGTGACTGCGCAGAGCCACATCAGGGCTATAACTGTCTAAAAAACACACAAAACGTCTTGTTCCTCTAGGGAAAAAAAAACCCTGGAAAACAAAATTAAGAACATATTTTGAAGCATTTGCACATGTAATTTAAGGATATGCCCCTGGCATTGATCATTCCACCCAATTTATCACCAGGGGTTTAAAAAATGATTCTGATAACAAATGCAAACACTAAAACATATGCCAAAACTGGCTATAATACCTAGAAATGCTTCTGCCCATCAATTTTCCTCAGAGCCAAAAATGCAGTAAAAACATGTATCCGATTATCAATCCTAATAGAAAGTATGCAAAGCTTTTTGGAACATATACAGGTGAATGGACCAGCAGGGCAGAAAATGATAGGCAGAAATGACAGAAAGCAAAAGAGCAAAGCAGAAACAAAGAGAGTGACAGAAAAGAGGAAATTTCTAGCACAGAATTTCCAGAAGATGGGGACACTTTAAACTGAAAGAGCTCCTGGCATTCCCATGGAGGACTGTCAACACTTGCATGGCCAATTTCAAAAGCTAACCATTATATCAAACTGAATCATTCCTTTTTTTTTTTCCAAAGTGATACAGCTCTCATTTTAATTGTCACCTCTCACCATACTGGTCCTACCACACCTGCTGATCTTATAGAAGGTCTGATAAATCAAGTTTGGTAAAAATCTGAAAAGTTGAAAAATATGGTTCAAGGCTGAAAAACTGCATGAACACATGAAAAAAATATAAATTAACAAATATATCCATATGAAAACTCACACATATACATAACTTTGATGTTTTTCTCACCTGAATCTGAATTGGCTGCTGAATAATCTGTCCATCTGAAACATTAACAGAAACAATTAACACACTATGGGGGCAGGTCATTAAAAGCAAAGATCACCACGTGAAACAAGACAAAAGAAACCGTCAATGTGAATGTGGAAAACACACAAATATCACAGACATAAGGGCTGAGTGGTGGTAATGATAGAATGGGTTGTTTTAGCAACACCCACACATTGAAATGAAAGATGTATACTCAAACACACACACACACACATTCCCAAACAGCAGAGTTACTCACAGGGTAGTTCTTTCACACACACACACACACACACACACACACACACACACACACACACACACACACACACACACACCCCACACACAATCTTAACACCACCCACACAGAAGACAAACCTCAAATGCTCAACTACAGTACTAGCACCAGTTCCAAACTTGTAAATCAGACAGTGGAGCAAACTCACTGGGCAGTTGTACTGTAGCAGTCTGCTGCTGAATGGGAGCTGTCTGTGTCACTACCTGTTGTACAGGCTGCTGGCTCACCACCTGCTGCTGTACCTGCATTGTGGGCTGCTGGACCTGTACTGTTGGCTGCTGCACCTGCACTGCAGGTTGCTGCACTTGAACTGTCGTAGGCTGTTGCACCTGTATGCTTGTCTGTTGGACAGGTGTTGCTGTAGAGGGTTGAACCTGCTGTTGCTGCTGCTGTTGTTGCTGTTGCTGCTGTTGAGCGAGCTGGAGGTAATACTGGATCTGTTCAGGTAGGGTGGAGGAGGCACGAACTGTATCTTCCTGAAAAAGTAGTGAAACAAGCTACGTTAAAATGTTTGACTTTTACAAGGGTGTTCTGACTTTACACAGAGTACTGTAATTTGCTACAATGTTCAGACTATAACAAATGTGTTTTGATTTAGTTTTCCACAGTGTATGTATGATCAGACACAGTTAGTATGTATTTATTTGTGCATGTTTATTAATGGATGTATTCTGGCGTGTGTGTATGTGTGACATATTAATGCTTCTGTGCATACTAAATCTGAGTCTTGTACAATGTGTAATGATGCTGAGTTCCACTGAATTTGGAGGATAGCACTATACAAGAATTATATATCACTGTCAGTTTTTTCATAATTCATCATTAAAAACAATCTCCAGCTTTCACAATATGACCAGTCTTGTAAAGTGAGTTTTGTCCTATGAAGGAATCTTTATGTAAAACACCGCATAAGATCAAATTTACATGTTATTTCTAAAGCAATGAAAGAGTACAACCGCACCTGTCTTTTAGCAGTCTGAGGCTTCAGTTCATCTCTTGGTACAATGTCAATCAAAAAGTCAAACTGGTCATACTTGGAGATAGCCATCGCAACATCATTCTTCTGCAAGGGAAAGAGAGAAAATGTCAATTACAAAGGCAAAAACATAGTCCACATCTCACACACTTCACATGTAATGAACCTTCAAAATAAACAAGTTTCCTCAGCATTGTACAGTTCTTTACTGACATGATATGTATCCTGTTCTCACAAATGGGGACATACGTCACACATGAGTGAAATGAGAAAAGATTCAGAAAAATGGTTAGCATTTATCTGACTGAAATTGAGATTTCAGTTGTAATTTGATCAATGGGCTTTTCTTTCAGTGTATGATAAGTTTCCAGTGAAAATCACCCTAAAAAAGTCTTGAGATACTACCAAACTGTAGAGTGTTGAATAAGCATGAAACAAAAATAAGCAAATAATAGATTATAAATGCAAATATAACCACACACACACACACACACACACACACACACAAAACACACATTTATATATGAGTGACAGCAACAGAAAGAGACAGACACTGAGAAAGAGAAAAGAGAGAGAGTGAGATAAGAGAGAGTGAGATAAGAGAGCGAGTGAGAGAGTGAGAGAGAGAGAGTGAAAGAGACAGACAGAAAGAGAGAGAGAAGACAGAGAGATAGAGAAAGAGAAAGAGAGAGAGAGAGAGAGAGAGAGAGAGAGAGAGAGAGAGAGAGAGAGAGAGAGAGAGAGAGAGAATTATATGTACCATTTTTATCTATGATAAAAAAAAAAGACCAAACAATAAGATCAAAAGTAAATTCTCTTCGACTCTAGCAATTGGAATAATGTGCAGACCTGCCAACCCCTCTAAGCCTGCAATAGTACCTTTATAAATTTTTTATAGTATTTTTTCAAAAACAGTAGTATTCCAAGTATACAAAGAATTATATACCTCATTATAAAGTAGATTCGTCTCGTCATTTGTGGCTCCAGGAACACATATTTTCACATGTATCACTTCTAATGTCTTTTTTCACATGCATCACAAATTCTGAGTTCAAGTGTCTGTTTTCCACATATATTGATCACTATGAGTTCCAGTGTCTGTCTCCACTGAGGCACAAACACATATAATTCACTCAAAAAACATAAATTCTAATGTCTGCTTCGCTACAAACTGCATTGTCAAAATGACAATTTGAAGCCAACAAGGCACACTTTGAAAGTTACTGAGTTGAGTCGGTAGAGCTTGTTGCACTGTGCTCAGTGTGCTGCCTTTTGGTAGCTGACTTGCACTTTTTCAAGAGCTCATCAGAGAACACTGCTTTGTAGCATGGGCCCCCTTTCTTGGACTTCAGAACCATGAGAGCATCCAATGTCTTTGCCCCTATGGATCCCCGAAAGTCAGTCTTGTTTCTTCGCACTTGACTGAAGATTCTCTCACACCCACAGTTGGACACAGGGATGAGGAGAATTGACAGCATGAACTGGGACAGATGTTTCAGTCTAGTGGCACCATTGTGATCTTTCATGGCACCAATCTCCTTCCACTGCAGTTCTGCTGATGGCTGGTTCAACACCACAGGTGGAAGTTCTGCTGCCTGGTACTCCAGAAACTCTCCCTCCAGCTCATTAGGGGTTGTGTTAGGTGGCAGAGTGCATGGGAACTTCTTCAAGAAGTATTTCAAAGAAGATGCTTGAACTGACTTCTGCAGGTTCACATCCGCAAGCTCTGCATGTTTCCATAGAGTTTCCTCGGCCGGGTTCAGCTTCTCTTTCATGTACTTGCATGCCTCCTTGTAGAATGTCTTCACATTCTCCATGAAGATCTGCTGCTGCTTACTTTCCACACAGTCCAGGTGTTCTCGGGTGGTGCTACCAATGAAGATGTCTTCATCACGCTTCATGTTGTATGAGGATTTGAAGTCCACATCCATCAGGGCCCCATTGTTCAGAGCAGCTGGCTTCAGATAACTGACAAGCAGGCTTCTGTACAGTCGTTCCATGTCTCTCTTGATCAGATGGATTCTGGCGCTGTCGGTCTGTTCAAGTTTGTTGACTTGGTTGAACACCTCCAAGACTGTTGCATAGAACAAGACATACAATTTGGTGGTCTTGCGCCGGAAGAAATCCCCGAGTTTTTGCCTCATAGGTGGGTCAGAACTAGATGTACTTGAAGCATGTGATGTCTTCACACTGCATTCTTCCTTGAAGAATTTGTCCAAAGCGTTCCACTGCTCAACTGCTCTGTCCAAGGCAGCCCCAAGAGAGAGCCATCGGGTGGGAACATGCTCAACAACCTTGTGCTCTGGCAAGCCTAGTTCCTTCTGGATCTGCTTCAGGCGTTGCTGTCTGCCAGTGCTCTTGGAGAAATACCAGGCCAGTTGACGCATTGTGTCATCAAGGTCAAACTTGCTAGACTCCTTCATGGCTTTCTTCACAGTCAGACTAAGGAGATGGCATACACATCTGGCCAAGAAGGTCTCTGGATGCTTGTCTCTGATGAACGAGATGACACCTTTGTTGACCCCAATCATGACATTGGCATTGTCGGTTACAAATGCCAGGCAGTTCCTCCAGTCTATCTGGTAAGCCCTTAGCTCAGAGTCCAACAACTGAAAGATGTGTTCTCCAGTGGCTGACGTCTCACATGAGGGGACACTGAGCAGTTCAGTTTTGATAGTTCCATGGGGATCCACAGCTCTCACAACAATGGGAAAGAACTTGTCTTCCCCCTCCTGACTACCATCAGTACCTAACACAAAGGGTCCCTTCATGCACTGCACAAGTTCAGCCTTACTATCTTCAGCACATTCCTTCACAATGGATGTGGTTTTTGTTCTTGCAGAACTGTAGGTATCTGCTATGTTGCTGTCAGGAAACATCTTCTTAAACAACTGTCCAGCATGGTCAGAGGCTGAAAGTGGCACGTTGTGTTCCACCAAAAACGCCGTGAAATATGCCTCTGCACGAATGGGCTGGAGATCAGTATCTTCAGTTCTTTGAATATAATCAACAAGAGAAGAGGTGTTTCTTAAGGCTGATGCCTTTGCAATGTGCCTCAACGAAGTCACGTGCTTTTTTACATCGTCGATCCCGCCATGCGAAACTAGAAAATCGAACTCACAAGCACTGCACCTTGCATATGTGCTTCCCATTTTCGATGCAGTGATGCATGGGTACTCTTGTGAGTACGACTGGATGAACTTTTGTTCTCTTTTTGCCTTTTTCTGTACACTTTCACTGCCGGTGCCCAAAGCAGCTTCACCACCACGTTTTCCTTTGCCACTACCACGCGGTCTACCTCGTGTCGCCATTTTCTTTTTGCAAAAACGGAAGTCTCACAGTCGGTACGAGACTTTCGTTTGACCCAGTACGAGACTCTCGTTTGACGAGATTCTCATTTATAATAACAAACATGGCTGCGCCCATAGTCCACTTGTTTACCGATCGTGATTGTCTTCTCAGTGGCGCTCTCGGCTCAAAGTCACTACTAGACCTATAATCGTTTTTTTTTTTGTTTTTTGTTTTTTGCATCGTATCATTTTTTACTCGATCGTAATTTAGTATTATTTAATTATGATCGTAAAATAATACGCCAAAATCGTACTGGTTGGCAGGTCTGAATGTGGGTTTGCATCTACCTCGCATTGTGTATTATAGATACTGATCAAAAAAAAAAAAAAAATCAACAAAATCAAAACCAAAAAACAAGAACATCTACAATAACAGATGTGTGTGTGTGTGTGTGTGTGTGTGTGTGTGTGTGTGTGTGTGTGTGTGTGTGTGTGTGTGTGTGTGTGTGTGTGTGTGTGTGTCGTGTGAAAATTTGGCAAACATTATATTTTACATCTGTTTACCTGTAATGTCCTTCGTTTGTTATCTTCCGTGTGGATCCAGGCTCTGAGTGACAATTCACACACAAAGATCTCTGCAGCCTTGGCAAAGAGAACGGGGGCTTCAGCACTGATCATCTGCAAATTGTGGATCAAAAGTGAACCAAACTGTTAAAGGAACATGCTCTTGCACACTGTCGCATTTGCGACAAGTTGTCTAGCTTCATGACTCAAGATCTGTAAGTCAATCCAAGACAAATATAAACTGTAAATAATTTGTTTTTGCTGATATAAAAATCCATACACACACATGCATACAGTGCACACACACACACACACACACGCACACAGAGACAACATTTTGATTTAATCAAAAAAAAGAAAAAAAAGACATAAAAATAAAAATGAAATAAAAACAGAAATGAATACCTTCACATCTTCATCCAACTTCATGATCTTTTTAATTCTGGCCAATGGAAGTTCTTGACTTTTGAAGTCATTCTGAAAGAGAAATAGAATCCCACTCAAAAAAACTATAATACACAATAATGAATTACAATACATAATCAATAATACACTACAAGTTCACACAGGACAAGAAGGGCAAACAGAGAAACACTCTTTCACCAACTAAACAGATTCAAATTTTATATCAATTTATAGTTTTATTATCATACAAGTGAAAATCACCAAAAAATTAATTGAACAAATTTGACAAAGAAACTGTTATCTTATTCAACTGTGACAATAAGCATGGCACACTTATGTGAACTTACACATTACTACATAAATATATAAATAACATTATCATCAGTATCACTGCACAAACAAACATTATCATATATCATTATCATAATCTGCGATCTCACTAGAATCAGAATATGAATCTTATTGTAATCTGATTTGTCACTAGCAGAAAACAACATGCACCAATACACCAATTTCTTTCCTATGAGTATGGATATGCGCAGACTTTTCATTCATACTTTAAAAACAGCATAATAATACCAGATGCAAAACAAGGCAAGAGGATGGGAGTGGAAAGAATAACATTTCTGATTTTCTCTGTCCACTGCATAAAAGTTTCTGAGATAATTAAAACACAATTTATGTATCATGCAATATATGAATGTATGGAAAACGATAACAACAAAAATACTTGCAAAAGGGAAGACAAAAAAAAGAAAAAAAAAGACCGAACCAGGCTTCAGCATATTATTGACAAACTGGAAAAATCTGGTGGACAGTTCTATAGTGCAACACCCCAATGATCTTCATGGAGTTTTAGAAAAGGGAAGAGAAGAAGATGTGTAAAAGGTACATATATGATATATGCATGCTCAGTGACTGAAATGTTTTAATCAGTATTTGTTTATCAGCATACAATATGGAAGACAAAACAAAAACAAATACACACAAAACTACAAAATCATTTACAAACAAATACTGAAATAACAATTAAAACAGAAAAACCCAAGACTGGTCACCCAAGAAATACGACACTGCACAGACACTGTAACCCTTTGATTCCCACACCCTGTCCACTAGCATCCTGCATTGTCAGCCATGCTAGCAAACCAAAAACTTAACCCTTTGACTCTCTCACCCTATCCACCAGCTTCCTGCAGGAAGCTGGTGGATAGGATGAGAGCATCAGTAAGTTTTTGCAGTTGGTGGATAGGGTGCAGGAGTCAAAGGGTTAAAACATACACCTGAATACAGTGCGACAATACTGTAATAAAATTTACGTACATTTGTCAGTTGATTAATCTGCTCAGCAACTTTAGGCCAGAAGTCATTCAGCATCTGTGTCACCTCTGCAGAAGGGCCGCTACTAAAGTTGGGATCAACAGCCATCCTATGATCGTAGCATCCACAGTCAAATGAGGTTGGGCTTTTCTTTTTCTAATACTGTTTTGTTTCCTCTTCAAAGCCTGAAATTAAAAAAAATATATGGAGTAAGCTACGACTAAGCCTTCAGAAAATATTCTATCTTCTTGAAAGACATTGCCTGCTTACTTTCACAAAATATATATCTTTCAGAAAAATCTCCAATATAACATGAAATATACACTGATTCATGTCACTTTCCTAAGTCTGTCACATTTTGGTGTGTGTGAGTGTGAGTGTGAGTGTGAGTGCGAGTGTGTTGTGTGTGTGTGTGTGTGTGTGTGTGTGTGTGTGTGTGTGTGTGTGTGTGTGTGTGTGTTTGTTGTTGGTGTGTGAGTGTGCGCGCAAAACACTGTGCGTCTATAGCACACAAAAATGTATCATTGCATGTGCGTTTTCAGGTATTTGGATATGAAAAACTTGCATTCAGTTCCATACATTTTTCTTCCAGTATCATTATCTGTTGTTACTGAATTACTGTACAGCTCCAGTAACCCCCCTGCGTGCATTTATAGATGAATTCAATTATTTATGTATGTTTTTTGCTTTCAGATGTGTGTCTGAAAGACTGCACTTACCTGGTGATTTATATCCTAAATTTTCTCTGTGTATTCTTTTGTGGACCAGTGTCACTACCAACTACTTCTCATTCCATGTTATGATCTGTTGTTTATTCTTGATGAATGTTTATGCTGCACTGGTATATTGGTATGTGAATTCATTCAACTATGTTTAGCCAATGGGCCTACCACATTACTGATTGCCATGACCCCGCTTCCAATCTATTCTTTTAATGAAGCCTGAAGTGCAACCAGCATTCGTTGAAATGGAACTTTTGCAACTTATTCAAACAGAATTGTCACTAGGCTTATGCCTCTTGTTATCATGCTTTTCATTTGGACTATCAAAAGTATCATCATTATTAATATTATCATTACTACACTCCAGTCCCATTATTATTATTAATATTATGCTACTGTTATTGTAAAAAGTAGATGACACAGTTGGACCTCATGGCCTTGGCACACGAAATGAAAGCGCAGAGAAACTTGTAGAGTGGTAGAATCCAGCAGGCAGTACAAGAAATTAAGCAGATTACATCCTAACAAATAAAATATTTAGAAATTCTTTACTGATAGCAAAAACATTACCAAGCGCAGTCTGCAGCTGTGACCATAATCCTGAAATGGGAAGATTTAAGCTGGAACTAAAGAAAAGGAAACAGATCAAAAGTAACATCAAACTAAATCTTGGGCTCTTAAAGACAGATGAATTGACTCATGCAAATTTTCATGTATAGTGTTCAAAACAAATTCAGTGTTCTGGAAAATGTTGGTGACAGTGTGGAACAATGAACAAAATTTAGAAACTCGATAAATGAAGCTTGTGAAGAAATCCCTCCAGTTGAAAGAAAAGTGAAGAACTAGACGACAAAAGAAATTTTAGGCTTGATGGAAGAACGGAGGATGGCAAAAGGAGAAGAGGAACAATACAAAGAGATAAACAAGGAAACCAGGATAAATGCAATGAACCTAAGGAAGCTTGGCTGGAAACAAAATGCAAAGAAACAGAAGCCGACACAAAACAGATCCTAAGTTTATGTACAGAAACACTGAAGAAATTGACAACAGGAAAAAGCTGAGCACTTCAACTGGTTGCTTAAAATCTAAAGATGGTACTACTATTATGAAAAAGACAAAGTATATGGGGAGAATACTTTAAAGACCTTTTTGATGTTGACAGAAAGGAAGATAACATCATAAGAAAGAATGCTGAAAGACCACCCATAAAGAAAGATGAAGTCAGAGCCGCATTGAAAAAGATGAAACAGGGAAAAGCCCCAGGACTAGACAATATCACTACAGAAATGACTGAGGCTCTTGATGAATTTAGTACTGAAAAAATAACAGTCCTCCTGGAAAAATCCCTAGAGAAATGTCAAAATCAATTTTCATTGCATTTCCAAAGAAAGCAGGGGCTATAGAATGCGAACTCAACTGTACAATCAGCTTGATGAGTCATGTAACAAAAATTCTATTCAGAATAATTATGAGGACAAGGAACAGAATCAAAAGAGAAATAGCAGAAGAACAATATGGATCTGTCGAAAGAACTCTCACAGAAAGATCAGTTGAGTTGAATAGGGATTCATATTGTTTTGTTGATTATACCAAGGCTTCTGATTGGGTAAGACAAGAAGAATTGATCAACTACCTTGACCGGCTCAAAGTTGATGGAAAGGATCTAAGATTAATAATGAATATGTATAGGGAACAAACAGCAGCAATGAGAGTAGAAAATGATTTAAGCTCTTTCCAAAACATCAAAAGAGGGGTCAGGCGAGGATGCATTCTGTTACAAGATTTGTTTTCACTGTATAGCAAAATTGCCTTGAGAAACCTGGAAGAATGCCCTGGGGTGAAGGTTGGAGGAAAAAATTATAATACTCGTTACGTAGATGACACCATTTTTTTTAGTAATTGCAGAAAATGAAAAACATGTACAAAACTTTGGGAATATAATACTACTAACTTAATAGAAATAGAAAGCAGAAATATAGGGCTGGAACTAAATAACAAGAAGACTGAAGTCATGGTAATCAGTAAAACACAAGAAATCCCCTCACCCAAAATAACAGAAAATGCCACAACAATGAGACAAGTCGATAAGTTTTAAATATCTGGGAACAGCCATTTCACCAGTTGGGACTAGAAATAGCCAACAGAATCTGCCAAGCTAAAACAGCATTCAAGACAATAAAAAGCGTTCTTACCAACAAATGTCTATCAATTAACATCATGAAGATTGTTCTTCAGTGTTCAATGTGTTAACTGTTATACTGAACCAGCACTATTGACAGAGATTGTACAGATTTGAATGAAAAACGTTCTTACTAACAAATGTATTAATTAACATCATGAAGAGTTCTTCAGTGTTTACTGTTATATAGAACCAATACTACTGTACAGATTTGAAGCGTGGACATTCAACATGCAAAGTCAGAAAAAGATCGAGGTAGCTGAACTGTGCTTTCTTAGACGAATGTAAACTAAAAGAGTTCCATGGCATGGGGAGCAAGGAAAACAAATGACAGTCTTGAACTGTTGAAGGAGGCAGATACAAGAAGGTCATTAAATGATTAATAAAGATTAGGAAAAGACGAGCAACATTTAGGCTATACAATTACAGGCCATTTTACTTTTTATTATCTTATGAGGCAAGAGAAGTTTGAGCCCCTAGACACAACAGGAAAGCTGGAGGGGAAAAGAGCACCAGGTAGATACAGGGAGAAAATACTGGATGGGCTTGAGCAGTGGATGAAGACAGAGAGGGTGGAATATCTCCTTGCAGCGACAAAGGATAGATTTGCATGAAGGGCCATGATCGCCAACTCCATGCGGCATGACAGAAGATGATTATTATTATTTATTTATATTGATAACATTAGGCTAGCCGATAATTATTGATAACATGCCAAAACACAGGGTCTGACGGGTAAAAAGTGTAAAACTACTGTTCTTTTCTTCATATAGCTAGGCATAACACTGGAATATTTATACACAGTGTGACGATTATTACACACATACACCCCTCTCCCACCCCCAGTACCCTAACTTGCCTAAGCGATCTCACGAATACGGTGCATTGCACAGACAATAATTATTAACAAACATTACTTGACATCTATTGAATTCACATGCGCTCGGAACTTCGCATGACTGCTGCATGACAAAAAAGAATTTACTAAGAACATATGCGGAACTGTACAAGTTAATTTGCACAGTTGTTAACAATGTAAATCTTGTAAAGAAATCAAGGTAAAATCACACATTAAGACTAGCAGAAAAGAAACTTTGGACCAATAATAAATTGGTTAGATCAGCACACCCAATCATTTGCACGACTCTCCCCACCAATGAGATCTTGAGAACAAAGACAAGAAATCCAACGAAAAGTAAAAGTTAACCAATATTAAAATTTTGCAACTACATAAAATCACGCAAAATAGTGCTATCAATCTATCTGTTTTCTGGTCACATCTATTCTAGATACGTCATTAAAGCAAAACAATAAACGCATACACACCTTTTAACTGCATGAAAACTGTCGGCCTGATCCAAAATGGCGGCCGTGTGATTGGAGGAAAAGGCCAGAAGCGAAAAAAACTGAATGCGCACACCCTGCGCGCATTGTTATTATTTGATGCTTCCGGTCACAAATGAGGGAAGTTCTTGTTTCAGTTTCTGAAGTTGGCGTCTCCGCTATCTGAGTTAATTCCGTATGCATTGATGATTGACACCAGGGATGGCATATATTCATTAATCCAATTCATCAAACACTTTTGGAAGAGCCGTGGATTCGAGAGCTGACGTCTCGATTTCAGTCACGGCCCGCAACCTAGAAAATGGTCGGTGTTCGCAATCTTTTTCACTTTCAATTTCTCAAGATGGCGTCTCCGCACTCAAAATAGATGCTATATGCAATGATGTCGTCATTCTGGTTGTATCAAGCATAGAATTTCATAGGTTCCTTCCGTCACCCCCTCCCCCCCACGTCCATCTTCCCATTCCAAGAAATTGTTCAGCGCATAGGGTTTTGCGTAGGCTCGAGGAGTTTGCATGATGATTGCTGACAGATTTGGATGGGAAACATTATCATGGTACATGGAACAAACTCAGACACGATACTTCATCAATTCATGAACATCAGCAATGTGAGTAAACAAGTGAAAGTGATGATAGATACATAGGCCTAAAATATAATTTATTTCTCTTTTTTACCCAAAATGGTCGTACATATTCATTTAATTGTACTACACCATGGTCTCAGGCCATATATACATGCAATGCCCAGTCATGATGAAGTGATGAACATAACTTCTAGCAGGATTCAGCTAATATGAAGTTAAAAAAAAATGAAACATTTTTTTCACTTATAAATAGCTGTCACTTCCGTTTTGGTCCTCTGTGGAGGTAGCTCTATAATAATAATAATTACAATATTTATATAGCGCAAAATCTTGATAAAATCAAATCTAAGCGCTGAAGCAGACACACACGCACGCACGCACGCACGCACGCACGCACGCACGCACGCACGCACGCACGCACGCACACACACCACACACACACACACGCACACACACACATACGCATGGCTATAAATGGGGAGAAAGAATAAAAGCAATAAAAGCAATAAAAGCAAGAATAAAAGCAATGGAAAATTATAGAGAGCATAGCATATACAATTATATATTATAACCATGTGATTCCCCTCCGAGCGGAGACAGGCTGCAGAGGGGGGAGGGGGGGTTGAGTGAGGTTAGGATTTTATGCAGAGGAGAAAAGGTGGGTTTTGAGAGCGGACTTGAAGGAGACAAAAGTAGGTTGCTGACGGACTGAGAGAGGAAGTTTGTTCCAGGAGAGTGGACCAGAAACAGAGAAGGCTCGTGGACCATAGGTATTGAGCTTAGTGCGTGGAAAGCGAAAAGTCAGAGGATCGGAGGCAGAGCGGAGGGTACGTGAGGGAAGATAGATCTCAAGTAGGCTTGACAGGTAATCGGGGGCTGTGTTATTGAGGCTTTTGTAGCACATGGTGTCTAGTTTGTATTGTATGCTCTTTGATATAGGGAGCCAGTGAAGTTGTGCCAGGAGAGGAGATATGTGGTCAGCTTTTTTCTTTTTGAGTACAAGGCGTACAGCATTGTTTTGAATGTGCTGTAGGATGTGAATGGTGGAGGCAGGAAGACCAGACAGGAGTAATTGCAATAGTCAATGTGAGACATTATGAAGGAGAGAACGAGTTTTGCAGTTGTTTCGACAGAGAGATACTTCCTGATCAGCCTTATATGATGGAGATGATAGTAGCAAGATCTGGCAGTTTGAGAAACAAAGTTGTTCATGGAGAGGGTAGAGTCAATGCAGACATCAAGGTTTTTAGCTGAATCAGAAATTGGGACTGATGTGTTACATAATGGGAGAGAAAGAGGAGGCAGCTGAGAAAGTTTCTGACGGGTGCCAATGAGGATAGCTTCTGTCTTGTCGTCATTAAGCTGAAGTTTAAGTAGGCCTACTTTTTCTCTGGTAGTTATATACTAGTTGTAGGATGGACAGAAATACTGATCCCCATCTGCCTCCAAAATTTCTTGGCTGGCTGCAAGTGTCACACCCACGTACGTACATTATCTTCAAGTTAGTTGGCAGGCTAAAAAAGGTGAAGGGTGACATTAAGATGGCATTATTGGGTGCATGGACTTCCTCAAAAGAAGTCAACGGCCAGGGAGGATGGCCTTGTGTTCATCTTCAGGATGATCAATCTGGTTTTAGAGGGGATGACAAGGATGACACGCCTAACAAGCTGAGTCTACTTTAGCTCAGGATCCTCAGTGTGTGTGTGTGTTTGTGTGTGTTGTGTGTATGTGCACATGTGTGTGTGTATGTGCACATGTGTGTGTGCATTCATGATGAGAAAGAGAGAGAGAGAGAGAGAAAGAGAGAGAGAGAGAGAGGATGGCAGCTTGGGTCAACAATCCCACTATCAATAGGCTAAATGTGCCCTAGCTGTTGTTTGTGTCTGTATGTGTGTGTGTGTGTGTGTGTGTGTGTGTGTGTGTGTGTGTGTGTGTGTGTGTGTGTGTGTGTGTGTGTGTGTGTGTGCATAATTGTGAAAATGAGACAGAGAGATGATAATATTAATAATTAAGGTCATGGGTCACACGCCTAACTTAATGAGTGTATACTGTATAGTCGCTCAGCATGCCTTGTGTGTGTGCATGTGTGCATGTGTGCATGTGTGTGTGTGTGTGTGTGTGTGTGTGTGTGTGTGTGTGCGCATGAATGTGTGTGTGTGTGTGTGTGTGTGTGTGTGTGTGTGTGTGTGTGTGTGTAAGCATCTGCACATGTGTATTGCTTGTGTATCTGTGAATACATGTATTCTTATTTATATCATTTGGCTGTATTTTTTGTTTTAATAATGGGTCCTAGTATTTGTGTTTCTCTGGTTCCTAGTACATGTACTGGGGAATTGATTTTCATTTCATTGTTTGTCTATGTCTGTTTTCAGTTGACTGAATGTTGTAGACTACAAATGTTCTATTCTGTAAAGTGCAATGAGCATGCTTCTGACATGGACCGTTTGCAGTATATATAGAAATCATTATTAATGTTGTTGTTATTATTATTGTTATTATTGTTAATGTTGTTATTATTATTATTATAATTATTATTAATAATTATTATTTATTGTTATTGTTATCATTTTTGTTGTTAGTATTATTGTTATTATTATCATTATTATTGTTATTTATTATTGTTATATATAATTATAATTATAATTATTATTATTATTATAGTAGTAGTGGCAGCAGCAGCAGTAGCAGTACTACTACTACTGCTGCCACTACTACCACCACCACCACCACCACCACACACCACCACCACTACTACTACTACTACTACTACTACTACTACTACTACTACTACTACTACTACTACTACTCTGCTGCTGCTGCTGCTGCTACTACTACTACTACTACTACTACTGCTACTACTACTACTGTCACTACTACTATTAGTACTACTACTACTACTACCACCATCACCACCACCACCACCACGATCACTACATTCATAAAGTGTGGTCATTGGTAACCATTCAGTTCAAACAAAGTACGGTACACAAAATGTATGTATTTGTCGAAAGGTAAAAGCAACAGCTATCTGTTTTCTTATCTTTGAATGCTCAATTGTACTTATGGTGTATAGAAATAATTATATTTTCACTTCATTGGATATCATTTCCTTCATAAATATAGCTCCTATTTGGATGGATTGTATTGCCAATTCTCAGATTTCCTGTTGGCAAATTGAAATTGGGCAATCAAAGGAACTTTACCTCTGTTAGGAGCAAAATATTGGTTTTTGTTGTTCCTGTGTTTTTGTGTGTGTGATGATTTTGGATATTTGTAAGGTGTGGTTGTAGAACCATGATATGAATTGAGAGTGGCCGCTTTGTGTAAGCGGAGTGACCTTTCTTGTGAAAAAGCTGTATTTAAAAAAAAGCTTTGTAATGGACTGTGATTTTGTGGGCTTCAGTAGTCCAGTTGGTTGGTTGTGAGTTTGAAGCCCAGGTTGCGCTACATTAAAACTGGCCTTCTCACTGTCCCATCCTAACATTATTGTTGATCTGGTGGTGTCAGTATAGGATTGGATAAGTCCCCCTTCCCCCACTTCCCTGGGATGGTCATACCCGTCAGCTTATGTAAAAACCAAACCAAACTGTGATTTTGAATTTGTATGTTAGCTTAATGATTTTGAGAAGACAGGCGTGCTCCTGGCCAGTCTGTGTTGTGCAATGCTGTTGAGTACTGAACTGCTGATGGAGGCGGGATCCATGCAGTAGTTTATTGTCTCTGGTTTAGAGTGTGGAGAGTTTCATAATTATGAGTTTACGTAATCTGTAGAACGCTATCTGTCAAGAAGAAAAGAAGAAGACAATAGGCCTACTGACTGCCAGAGGTTTTTGAAAAAAATGACTCAGAGGTCGAGGCATGAATAATCTTGAAATTGTAATCAGATGAGATTTAAAGATAAACAGGATATTAAAAAAAAAAAAGAAAAAAAAAGAAAAGATTTTTGTGATGTAGGGGTGATTTTGAATATCATGTTATGGGAATTAGTTTCGCTGGTTGTGCATTGTGATAAGGTCTTAAAGGTGGCTTTCAGATGTGAGTATGTGAGTATTTCTATCTATTGTATGCGTATTATTTGTTTTTGAGATCATGAAAAGTTTACTTTGAAGAAAAAAAAAATTCTTCTAATTGGCTCAGATGTGAGTTTGTTTTTGAGGTCATGAAAAGTTTACTTTGATGAAAAAAATCTTCTAATTGGCAGATTGCTGTTATGAGTTCATTTACCTTCCTATATATTCGTTAAATACAAGAGGGAACTTTTCCACTTGTCTGTTGTTGTAAGAATCCGTTGCATAATGAGAATATAAACAAATCTATTTTGATCAGAGCTGTGGAATGGTGAAGAATCGCACAAGCATCAGTTTGCAAGGTAAGGCTCCAAGGCCAGTGTCACACGTAACCACCACCACACCACCACCACCACCACCAACAACAACAACAACCCCCCCCCAAACAAACAAACAAACAAACAAACAAAAAAAGGGAAAAAAGGAAAAAAGAAAAAAAAAGAAAAAAAGAAAAAAAAAAAGAAAAAGCTGAACATTATTTTTGGAGGGTGGTCTTTGAACAGCACTTTTTTCAGGATCCTTTGATATAATTTAAACTGTTTCCACAATTTGTGAAAATCATCTATGTCCTCGCTTAACGTCAAACTTTATTTCAACTGAAGCTTCTTGAAGGTCACAGTGACCTTGAGAAGTACCATGACCTTGAGAAGTACCATATCTAGATTTCTGTAATAATTTTTATATACAACAGGAGATTGATGGAATGGTTTGACCGTCTTGTTTCATTTTTTTTCCTGTATACGTGTATTTTCGTTTACATATCAGAGTGGTTTTTGAATGGAATTTTGACAGGGACTTTCTCTCTGTTGCTTTGGGTTCTTTAACGTGCACTTAGTGCAAGCTGTAGATAGGACCTCAGTTTATCGTGTCATCCAAAAAGCTAGCACCCAGACCATCATCCACTCAAAATGATGTTGAGGGGGGAAGAGAGGGGATGGGGGAAAGGAAAATCTTTGTCCGAGCATTGATATGAACCCTGGACGCCATCCGTCCTATGCAGGTGCTCGTAACTTCTAAGCCTTTAGCTAATACCGGAGTTTATTGGAATCGTTCAAAGAGGTTTTATTGCACTTGTACAATTCACTAAATCTGCCAGTAATTATCTGGCAGATTCCTTGAGTCTGCGCAAACTCCTATGCGCCGTGAAGGCCTTGAAATTTAGAGAGAAAGGAAGAACGGGACTTCCCAAACAATAAGCTGACACCACCCAGAATGATTGAAGCATCTGGCAAGAACTGAAAAAATAAAGGCTCCATTCATCACAAGATGAGAACTGACCTTGTGACGGAAATCTCGTTAATCTGACGGATGAAGAGAAGAGACATACTCATACTGATCCTTCATCGGCTGGTATGGTATGGGTGTTCATGCGGGAAACAACACTTCCCTGGAGATACGCGTTCTTCCACAGGATTGATAATTAGGTAGCCTACATGCATTAAGTGCGTTTTTGGCTCTAGGGAAATGAGATTGCGTAAGCAATTTAGGCCTGTTTTTATAGATGTTTTAGTGTCCTTAGTTATGTATTGAGTACATGTATTAAGTGCATTTTGGCTCTAGGGAAACAGAGATATGCGGAAGCAATTTAGGCCCGTTTTTATATATGTTTTAGTGTCCTTAGTTATGTTTAAATTTGTATTCAGGTATGTTTTTAAATCACCTGTGTGATGAATTGGACGGAGTGGTCAACGCCAGGGGCATCTCCTTAGATTATGTGTGTTAATGCATTGATATATGAATTTAATTTTCTTTTTCTTTTTTATCCCCTGTTGAAGTATTGTGTATGTTTTGAAATGGCTCTACGCAGTCGGCTGGGCTTTAAGCAAAAATAACAGTAAATAACAGGAAAATATCGCTATACAAAAATGATAATAATGACAATGAGATATCCACACGATTATCTTTCATCTGGCGAGAATGGCGTTCGTTCATTTTGCTCCCTGCAGGATAGAATAGTGTTGGCTACGTTGGCTCCCGCACCTTAAAACCCTTTGACTCTCGCACCCTGTCCACCATCATCCTGCATTGTCAACCATGCTAGCCAAAAAAACAAAAACAAAAAACAAAAGAAAAAGAAAAAAAAAAGAAAAAGAAAAACCCAAAACAAAACAGAAAAACAAACAAACAAACAAACAAACAAACAAAACAACAACAACAACAACACCAAACCCAAACCAAACCAAAACAAAACAGCAGCAGCAACCACCACAACCACCAAATCCTGAACCTTTTGACTCCCTCACCCCATCCACCAGCCCTCTACAGGAAGCTGGTGGATAGGGTGAGGGAATCAGGAAGGAATAGTTTTTGCAGTTGGTGGATAGGGGTGCGGGAATCAAAAGGTTAACAGTATCCACTCTCAGCTCAGACTGTATCATTTTGAACTTTTGATGAGTGACAAGGGGACATTACGATTTTCAAGATCTAGTCATTCTGATGTGCACGTGAACTTGAGTACCGTATAGGCCTACATGAATACACACTAAATGTACTTTTGTGAATGCAAGTAGGAGTGTATGTATGTGAGAGTGCGAGTGTATGTGAGTGTATGCGTGCCAGTGCGTGCATTTGTATGTGTTGTGGGGGGTGTGTGTGTGTGTGTGTGTGTGTGTGTGTGTGTGTGTGTGTGTGTATGGTATGTGTGTGTGTGTGTGTGTGTGTGTGTGTGTGTGGTATGTTTGTGTGTGCGTGCGTGTGTGTGTGGTATGTTTGTGTGTGTGTATGTGTGTGTGTGTGTGTGAGAGAGAGAGAGAGAGAGAGTGAGAGAGAGAGAGAGAGAGAGAGAGAGAGAGAGAGAGAGAGAGAGAGAGAGAGAGAGAGTTTGGAGACTGGAGTTTGTTCAAGAGTGATTCATCGCACTCGGGCAATTCCATGTGCGCTGCACTCAGGTCTGCCAGCAGATATCTGGCAGGCTCACTGAGCCTGTGCAAAACCATATACGCTAGCAAGGTCTTGAAATGAGGATGGGGGTGGAGAAGGGGTCTATGAAACACGAAGTTGACACCACCAGAATGATGGAAACAATAAGTTGGGCAGCGAACAGGCCAGCTGACGAGAGAGAGAGAGAGAGAGAGAGAGAGAGAGAGAGAGAGAGAGAGAGAGAGAGAGAGCTCAAAACTCAGAACTAAGAACGTTTATTATAATCAGCGAGGGGAGAGAGAGACAGAGAGAGAGAGAGAGAGAGAGAGAGAGAGGAGAGAGCTCAAAACTCAGAACTCAAAACGTTTATTGTAATCAGCGAGAGAGAGAGAGAGAGAAAGAGAGAGAGAGAGCTCAAAACTCAGAACGTTTATTATAATCAGCGAGGGGAGAGAGAGAGAGAGAGAGAGAGAGAGAGAGAGAGAGAGAGAGAGAGAGAGAGAGAGAGAGAGAGAGAGAGAGAGAGAGAGAGAGAGCTCAAAACTCAGAACTCAGAACGTTTATTGTAATCGGAGAGAGAGAGAGAGAGAGAGAGAGAGAGAGAGAGAGAGAGAGAGAGAGAGAGAGAGAGAGAGAATAACGAGGGCAGTGGCATAGGCCTAAAATGATTTTTTACATCGATCCCTCGCCCATAGAGGGTCTAAATTAACATAAATGTGTTATAATAGCATGTAATCAGAGAGAGAGAGAGAGAGAGAAGAGAGAGAGAGAGAGAGAGAGAGAGAGAGAGAGAGAGAGAGAGAGAACAAAACCAACAAATCGAAAAACGAAAGTTGTACAGGTATAGCAGTTTCTTATTATTTGCGTCATATAGTGATATAAATTCATCGATTACATCACCCAATCACTGAAATCACACTGTTCCTACTGACATCACTAATAACAGATCAATAACGTTATTTTTCATCACACACACACACACACACACACACACACACACACACACACACACACATCACATCACATCACATCTCATCACATGATACCGTTCCTACTGACAGCACTGCTAACAGATCGATAACATTATTTTTCATCACCCACACCCACATCACATCACATCACATCACTATTTCTACTGATAGCACTAACAGGTCGATAACATGTTTTTCATGACAGACAGACAGACAAACAGACACACACACACACACACACACACACACACACACACACACACACTCACTCACTCACTCACTCACTCACACACACACACAAACACACACACACAAACACACACACACAACACACACACACACACACACACACACACACACACACACACACACACACACACAAATAGGTACGTTAAGCTCCTATAATATTTTGACCACCCTCGTGTATTCAGACAGGTAATAATTATTTGGCAGTAAACGAAGTATGACCTTTTACGTAAAATTTACAGATAGATGTCATTGGTTTATGAGACGTTATTATATATTTGTTCTTAACACCTTTAAAACGTTTGTCACCTTTAGACTCACTCCCCTACCCCATTCTTTCTACCACTCTCAGAACATAGGAGTTGACAATGGTCAGAATTTATCTTTAAATCCAAAAGTTTACTGAGACATAAACGAAGGGGCACCTTAAAAATGTAAGACTCGTATTTGAACTAGCAGTATTTAATCCCTTTTTAGGATTAAGCATTGGTAGGCCTGAAATGAACTGTTCATGCAGTTGACGACAAATGATCGATGTTCAAAATTTTTTTTCCAGTATTTTGGATCTTTTACAATTGATTTTGAATGGATTTTATGCATTAAATCGAATTTATGCTTGGCGAATTTCGTGGTAGAATGAAGGCTCATAATGTGCTTAGGCATCTTTAATGTTTGCTTTTTTTTTTTACGATTATTATTTTTTTAAGTACATGTCCACGTCTCTTTAGGAACAATCACATTGACCGAAAGACTGTCTGTTCGTTTTCCTTCTGATCCAGTAACCTGTGTGATCGTTGTGGGGCCTGTGAGATGAGAACACGGCAGCAGACAGGATCAGCTGGTACAGCAGAAAGCAGTTCAGGCATGGTGAATTTGGTCCAGTGTGAGTTGATACACGCCAGCCAGCTCTTCCTGTCTTGACCCCCTTTCCAGGACACTCTGAAGGACGGTTTTTACACAGTGTGTCGTGGAAGGTGACGTGTCTACATCAAGCATTCTTTCAAAGCCGTGTGTATCCTATGCGTATGCTTTTTTTTTTTTTTAAACATTATATGTTTTGTAGGCGATCCTTTTTGATCACAGTAGTGTGGGCTGACACTGTTTTGCTGTGCGTAGTCCGCTTCTGACACCTACGCTTTTGTGAAGCACTTACACTGAGGCTCTGCGAGATCAGGCGGTGTACAAGTTGTCATTATGTAAACAGGCCAGACTATAATTATGACAGACCACATTTCTATGCATAGCCGAGTAAGTAAGTTTTTGACGACATGGTTTTGTTCAGAGACAGTCTTAGAACAAAAGGAGACAAACCCTTTGGCTCACACGAACCACTGTTTCATATGTTCAAGGGATATTCTGTCAACGAATAGGGCATCGCTGCGTAACACCATCGCGTCACACGGGCTGTTTTATTTATTCACTGGGGATTTCACATTTCACGTTTTACAGCGTCACGAGGAAGCCGCCAGGTCAAAACTGTTGCCTTGTTTCTTCACCTTCCATGTCAGCCTCTTCCACAAAGAGTCTTTGTTGTGTACTTGATCCACATAACCCGCACCTGTCTCCGGTCTCCTCCCTTCTGTACGTCTGACTGCTTCCCATCTGACCCAAACCCGTCCCGTTCTTGTCACGGAGAAACTGCTCGTAAGACGCCTCTGTGTTGATGAGTCGTGGGCCTCTTTGCCGTGTGTGGGCCTGTTGAAAGACTGTGATGTTTTTTGTGACCTTTGGTTGTCCCGTACTTAGAGTCCGCGTAGCTGAAGTCCCTCAGCGAAGTGAAACCGCTTTTGTTTTTCTTGTGCTTGACTGTCCGTTTGACTTCTGTTTTGGGCTTGGGGTTCACTGGACGGGTGGGCATTTGTTTGTATCGATAGATTCCTGTAGGACCCCCCTCCTCGTCGGAAAGGTACTGGCCAAAGTCTTCGCCGTCGTACTCTTTGTATATCTTCGTTTGACGGTTTGAGTCGTCGGTGTTGTCGTCTTCTAGTTCCTCGGACATCGTCATCGTCACCTCTTCCTCCTCGTAGTCTGGCACAGGGATGTAGACTCCCTCTGGCTCCTTTTTCTTTGTCGTGTTGTCTGTGTCATCAAAGTGGACGTCCTCTTCATGCTGTTCAGCAATGGTGCTGCCATTGTGCATGCTGAATAAAGGGTTGTCCGTGCCTATGTCGTGACCTTGGTCCAAGGCATCGTGGGAGGTCAAGTTGAGGGTGCTGACGTCGAGGTCAGGGTCATGATGGGTATCCTGATGGGAGTGAATCACCATGGGCACGTCCTTATCTCCCATGATGATGGGTTTGGTGTCTCCAAGGTCATTGTTGCCGATACCTCTATCTCTCCCCTTGCTGGGTCGCGGGGGAGGGATTGGGGCGTCACCATTATGGTTGACAGGGACTCCTCCACCAGATATGTTAGAGGTGAGGATTTTGGGCTTGTACTGGCTCAGCCCACTGGGCGGCTGTGGGGCAGGGCGTTTTTTCTTGGGGCCGATGTCATAACTACTGCGGGACTCCTTCTGGTCGTACTCAAAGGAGCCAAAGACACCACCACCCTTGTGGAACAAGTCACCCCCAACACCAATTTGAGGTATGGATGACATGGTGGTATGTTCACACTTGTTCAAACTAAGCAAAGACGCGACAGGGCAAACTTTACTTTTGTGGTTTCTGAAGCAGGCCACAAAAAAGGTCTGTCTTCAGTTAAAATCCTTTTAGGGTTTCTTTAGAGGCAATGAATGCAACAACCTTAACAGCAGAATTCGTTTGAAGTAGTTAACGCCAGTTCAGACCTTAGGCGAAGACAAACATGTACAGTCAATAACACAAGCTTTGCCCTTGTTGTATTTGTTTCTTTTTCTTTTTCGAGTCACACTTTGTATCAGTGTCGCACAGCCATCAACAGTTGTATTTTTCTTGCTGAGAATATCACAGAAGCATTCATATAAAACAGTTCCAGCTACTGCAACAGTCGGGTGAATAAGACAGTTGCGTTTTCTTTTGTAAATTTTGATTCTAAGACATACACATGTATAGACTAACTGGTGCCGCCTTGCTTACTGAACATCCAGCAAAACATTTCACAGCAATAAGTGTTACCGAATTCCTGATTTTTATTTGTTGTTTAGTAGTGAAGTTCTGGAAGTATTCTACCAGCAGTAAGTAAAAAACTGGCCACATTTCTCTGTCATAGATATACCTCTTAGCGATAA
>CM060315.1:16714233-16716733 GCA_030674185.1 Monoplex corrugatus | reverse complement strand
CACTACACACACTACACAAGCACACACACAACACACACACACACACACACATACACACTACACACACCCACAAACCACACACACACACACACACACACACACACACACACACACACACACACACACACACACACACACACACACACACACACAAGATCTAATATCACATTATGTGGCTAGACATTAAATGAAATTGAACACACACAAGGGACAAGTTTGAAAGAATGACTGACTCAATAGCAATAACTGTAGCGGGAGCAGCGGCGACAACAATGAGAAAAAAATAATTTATAAACAACAACAACAATAACAACAACAACAACAACAACAACAGCAAGAGATAAGTAGTCCCTCAGGCCTCTATTCATTGGTTCCATCACAGTTTCAGTTTCAGTTTCTGAAGATGACGTCTCCGCGCTCGGAACGAATTCCATATGCACTAATGTCGCAGGTGCCAAGTGTATGGTGATCATGGCACAAGTCTTAAGCCTGCACATACACCCATGAACTGGCCAGGTTCTGAGGCCCTACCTAGACTATGTTTTACCTAGTCTATATTTTATACTGGTATTCTATCCGCTGGAATAATCTTGGTTACGTGTAAATGACATGCGTATGTGTGTATCTTACCTTCAAAAAAGGAACATACATATAAAGTAAATAAATAAGTAATCAAAAGGTCTGAATCACAACACAACTATATTCTGTATAAACTGGTCTCACACGATAGACCCCACCCCCACCCAGTCAATTCCCAAATGCTCAGCTTTCTATCAACTAGGTGAAGACAATATTCTCTTAATCATTCATCACACACAATCTTCACTACAAACTATTCAGCGTGTGTAATCAAGTGTACAACGTGTATACACCATTCTTGTGTCGAAGGCTATTTCTATGTCCACGAATAAAAAAAAAAAAAGTCGCTCAATCCCATCCTACCCTTGTGTTCTTCTGTTTGTCGTTTTCTCGGTCTTTCAACCAGGTTTTAGGTTCAGTTTCAGTTTCTCAACATGACGTCTCTGCTCTCGGAATGAATTCTATATGTTCGTTCGTTCTTTAATTTAACGTCTTTTCACTATAAGTGATATTAGACGGGGGGAGGAGGTGGGGGGAGGGGGAATAAAAAATGAATGAACAAAATAAAATGTAGAACGATAGTTGGACGGGTTGGATTGGGGCAGAGGGAAGACAGAGGAAAAAGACATTAGTAGGTGGGAGAACAGAAAAATGGAACGAGAACTTAACACTAACAATTAACTTCAACAATGTGAAGGGAAATTGTAACACTAAAACACAAACCGAATAAAGTTAAAGTAATGCATTAACAGGACTGTGAACTAATGATTCTGAAATTTTAACTAACAAAGATTGATCTGATGTAATTCTTTGAAAATGATTTCCAGAATACTGTTCTTGAGTAAACATTTTCGGTAAAAAAGAACGTAGCATTTTGCAGTAGAATAAACAGTGAAACAGTGTGAACTGTTCGCCGCAAATACACTTGACATTTTTACAATATTTTGTTTTCCATGCGTTTAGCTGAATACGAAAACGAACAGCAACAATCGATCTCAAATGATACATGGAAGAATACTGCAATTTTTTACATACATTTTGAACGGTAAGTTTTATCATTTGTTGTGACACAAACTGTTCATTTGAATGTTCATGAAATCGAGTCCATGAGGCTGATTCGAGCAAGTTGTAAGCTTCTTTTACGGAAGTATGAACATGTAATTCCATAGCATATTCCATATGTATTAACGTCACAAGTGCCATGTGATGGAGAAGATCCAGAATGATCATGGCACAAGCCTTAAGCCTGCACATAAACCCATGAGCTGGTCAGGTCCTGAGGTCGTACTTAGCCTATCGGTTTTGTATCTTATACTGGTATGTATGACACAAGCTTTAAGTCTGCACATAAATACACGAGCTGGTCAGGTCCTGAGGTCGTACCTAGCCTATGGGTTTGGTATCTTATACTAGTATTTCTATCAGTTTATCATTAAAACAAACTTACCAGTGGCTTGGTAGAACAGGCGATGCGGTTTTATCTTTTTACTTCTAGAGGCAAGAGTTATCTGGAAACCTTTCTATATGTACACCTGTCAAACAATGTTGCACCCAGCTAACGCACAGAAGGGGTCAAGCCCACATTCTGACCAGTGTCCGTGAACGCTTCAATGCCATTTTGCTGACCAGGTCAAGCGAGGCAAAAGAAGCCGAAAGGCTTGTTCATGTTACGCTTCACTTCAGCCACTAACTGGCCACTGGCTCTCACCACAGCATGTCCACGCCTCCCTCCTCACAGATAAGTGCAGTCTTCTGAGTTTTCTTTCTTTCTTTCTTTCAGCCTTTAGAGGGAGCATGATCGGTCAACCATTTGTCTGTCTGCCTGTCTCTGAGAAAATAGCATACTATACTGTAAAAAAAAGAAGAAGATATATGGCAGTAAATAGGATGCCTGTGAAAAAAGTAAAATAGATGAAGAACA
>CM060315.1:16694233-16709233 GCA_030674185.1 Monoplex corrugatus | reverse complement strand
TGAGGGTGTTGCTCAAATCTTTTGAACAGCACCACAGGTATCTGTATCTCTCGGGCCTGGTTGACGCCCGGATATATTATGACAGTAAGCGCAGAGTACAGCCCTGTCACGCAGTCTTAATCCTTGATGGAACTCCATAGCATCGTGACTATCATCTTCATCGACATCATCATTATCGCATCGTGAAAAAGAAAATTATGCCAGCTTCTGTGGCCAATAAGGTGGCGTAGAAAATAGGACGAGAAAAAAAAAAAAAAAAAAAAAAAAAGAAAAAGATGAGCACAAAGGTAACATTGGAAAGACTGCCAAATGTAACCTGTTTCACAATATCTTACCACGAAATATCACGTAGAAAAACATAATGCAAAACTGACATGGAACTTGCTCGCACTTAAAACCAAATGAGTGCTATATTTGCCATTAATAATAACCCAAACTTGCTGCTGTTTATTAATTTGAAGTACACATTTTAATATACGAAATGACATTGATAGTGAATACGATTTCTTAAGATCTAGCCAAGTATGGTATGCTTGCAATTTTTCTGTGTCCGTTTATATTTTGTGTATTCAAATTTTTTTCTGTATATAGTTATATAGAATATATAGGCTACATGTGTATATATAATATATTTTTTTTATATATTATATATATATTATATATATATATATTATATAATATATATATATAATTATGTGTGGTGTGTGTTGTGTGTGTGTGGCCTGCGCGTATGTATATACATATATACATATGTATATATATATAACAACTATTGTATATTCATATATATGTATAATTTTGTTGTTGTTGTTGTTGATAACATTTCATACAAATATATGAATATTGTATTTCTAAACATACAGATACTTTGATCAAATTGGACGTTTTTCTTATGATGGGATTGCAAATACGCTTTGTTCTTTTGTTTGATTTGTATGTGTTGTTTGTTTAAAATGAATAAAAGAGACAGAGAGAGGGAGGAGGGAAGAGAGAGAGAGAGAGAGAAGAGAAAGAGAAGAGAGAGAGAGAGAGAGAGAGAGAGAGAGAGAGAGAGAGAGAGAGAGAGAGGAGAGAGAAGAGAGAGAAGATGAGAGAGAGAGAAGAGGAACGAACAATTTGGTCCAAAGATAGCCTTTACGATTAACAACAGGCCGACATACACATCAGTATTGTTAATATCTATCCCCCCCACCCCCCCATATGAAAACAACAGAGAATAGATACTGCAAAAGAATTGAGAAAATGATATATTTTCCGTCATCAACCAGTAAACAGACAACGAATCATCACAGAAATCAGTATGAACTCTAAAGGCTTATCATATCCCACCTGGTGGGGTAAAACTGCTGCTCACCTTCGTCTAGCGCATGAGGTATTCAGATATCCTTGAAACAACACGCAGAGGGTATACAATGAAGCCACAGTTACCTGTACCCAGCACACGAAGAACTGGACCAGAACATAACAATTTATAACAAAAAGTGGATATGAAATTACATTAGGCCTACAACCACTTCCGCCCAACCTTATACAGAAACAGTATCGTAACGCCACTTTCCAACGAAGCTTTTCAGTTTTAGTTAGTTAAATTTCACTGACCACGATACATTATTTTTCTCATCCCTCGATTAACTCACGTTTTCGCTTCAGATGTTCAAGCGAATAGTTTTCTTCGTCTCACAACCATAACACTCACGTTTTCGTGTCCAGCACATGCAACACACACTGAGACACACGCGCGCTCTTCACCTCAGAGACGAACACCGAACACGCCCTGTTCTGTTTAGTGTTGCATTCGCAACACGACGACCCCTTAAGATTCTTTTGTGGAGTCCCTTACCTCTCCCTTCTCCTTCTTCCCTCCCCCCTGCCAACCACACCCGCCACCATACTACGTCAAATGCTCCGAATCTGGTAAGTCGGGTAGGGGGGTATTGCCCATTAGGAGTAGGGTGGGATCGGGTGGGGTGGCTGAGGGAAAAAGAATGGGAGAGTAGGATGTGTCCAAAGGCGCTTGAGATAAGTTCTTTTCATTACGGAGATTTTATGTTTGAATTTCTATTTCTTTTTAAAAGTAATATTTGTTCAAAGAATTCTCTTAGCTTTGATACGAAAGGTCATACAAAATAGAAACAAGCATACTTGTAGCGTTGTTCAAAGAAAATGACACATAGACATAGACACAGCATAGACACAGACAGACAACAGACAGATACAGCACACACATACACACAAACACACACACACACACACACACACACATACACACACACACACACACACACACACACACACACACACACACACACACACACACACACACACATACACACACACACATTTCTCATTCGCAGACTGAGACACAGAAACACATGCACACTCACGCCCACATACGTACACACACGCGCGCATGTAAGCATATACACCACACACACTCACGTACCAAAACACATACGCACATACTCACTCATACATGCGCGCTTCGCGCGCTTACACACACACACAGGCACACACACGCGCGCTGGTGGATAAGGTGAGAGACTCAGAGGTTTAAGTCTGTGCTTTGCTAGCATGGTTGACAACGCTGGATACTGGTGGACGGGTGCAGGAGTCAAAGGGTTAAGAATAAAATCTGTTTTTCGCCCCACCAAACAATAATATAACCTGATTCTCCCAGTATCCTGTATCTGCATTGCACAACCACCGAGTCACAGACAGACAGACAGACAGACAACACACCACACATACCTACACACACGCGCGCATACATGCACACCACACGTACACACACACACGTACACACACACACACACACACACACACACACACACACACACACACACACACACATATACACGCACACACATTCATACGCAGACTGAGGCACACTCACCCACATACCTACACACAGCGCGCAGTAAGCATTACACCACACACACATCACGTACCAAACACATACGCACTACTCACTCAACATGCCGCTCCGCGTACACACACACAGGCACACACACGCGCGCTGTGGATAGGTGAGAGACTCAGAGGTTTAAGTCTGTGCTTGCTGCATGTTGACAACGACTGGTGGGCAGGGAGATCAAGGTAGAATAAATCTGTTTCGCCCACCAACAATAACATAACGATTCTACCATATCTGTATCTGCATTGCCCATCACGAGACACAGACGACAGACACACACGCACACATACCTACACACACACACACACACACACCACACACACACACACACACACACACACACACACACACGGTACACACACACAACAGACACACACCCACTACCTACACACATGCAACACGCACACACACAACTCACACGCAACACACACACACACACACACACACACACACACACACACACACACACACACACACACACACACACACTAACACACACAGACACACACGTTAACACACGGACAGATACACACCCACTCCTACACACACTGGCTACATGCCACACATACTCACAACACACACAAACACTACACACACACCACACTCACACACCACACTACAGAAGCTGCAGGAAGCTGTGGATAGGATGAGGAGTCAAAAACTTAACCCTTGACTCCCCTTTACTGCAGGAAGCTGGTGGATAGGGCGAGGGATCAAAGGGTTAAGTTTTTTGCAGTTGGTGGATAGGGGTGTGGAGTCAAAGGGTTAAGAATGAAATCTGTTTAATTTCCCCTCCACCAAACAATGATATAACCTGATTCTCCCAGTATCCTGTATCTGCATTGCACAACCACCGCCCTGTTCAGTTTACATGTCGCATTCTGTCCTCTGGCTTCTCACATGGGTTCACACCACGACTCGATAAATGTGTGTCTCTTTTACTGGTTTTAGTAATTTCTATTTTTACGTTCTGGGCGAATGTTCAGAACACAGATTGAAAGAGTTTTGGTTGCATTAATTCAGTCTTTCTCTTCCTCTTTCTGTGAGTCTCTGTCTGCCTTGTCTGTTCGTCTGTCTGTCTCCCTCTCTCTCCCTCTACCCTTCTCTCTCGCTCTGTCTGTCTGTCTGTGTCTCTCTGTCTGTCTCTTTCTCTCTCTGTCTCTGTCTCTGTCTCTGTCAATCGGTCTGTCTGTCTGTCTCTCTCTCTCTAAAAAAAAAAAAAAAAAAAAAAGGAGAATTTTTTTCATATCAACCGGGAAAGGGACGTGTGTCTGTGTGAGCAAGATTTATTCAGCTGTTTCTGGATGAAGCTTTACAAAATTTCGGTCAGAAGTGTGGAGCGTTCAAAAGTCGTAAATGGATAAGTTTGAAAACCATTTCTAACCCATACCTTTGTATGTAGACAGACAGACAGACAGACAGACAGACAGACAGACAGACACAGACAGACAGACAGACAAACAGACAGACAGACAGACAGACGGGTGGACCAACAGACCGACCAGATGAGACTAAAGGACGTACGAACACACACACACATGCATAGTCCAAACCATAATAGTACAAGCAGATTTCTTCCTTTACGACGTATATGAAATAAAAAAGAAATAAAAAAAAGAAGAGAAAGGAAGGAATTAAAAAGAAAAAGAGCAAAATAGAAATCGAAATGGAGTTTTGTTAAGAGGGACGAGTCATCTCATTAAAAAAAATTAGAGAGAAAAAAATGTGGTTCGGCTGGGGGTCGAACCCAGGACCTCTCGCGTGTGAGGCGAGCGTGATAACCACTACACTACCGAACCTCTGCTTGTCGGATGAAGATATAGCAACGTTGATGCTTTCTTCATGCCATGAATGAAGCACTTTCTGGCACTGCCCAAAGACGCTACCAGACGTTCGTGTGAGGCGAGACATGCGACTTTCTGGAACTGTCTACATCAACGGAAACAGGCTCTGCTTGGCTGCGCCATTTCTGGCCTCCATCGTGTCTTGTTCGTCTGCTATACTGCTTTGAACTGTTTTCATTATTATATAGTGTCTGTTGAAATAAAGAGTTTATACAGAATAGCTAGTTGTGTTGTGATTTAGACTTTAATTATTTATTTATTTACTTCATATATATGTTCCGTTTTTGAAGGTAAGATACACACATACACATGTCATTTACATGTAATCAAGATTATTCCAGTGATAGGCTGATAAAATACCAGTGTAAGATATAGACTAGGTCAAACATAGTCTAGGTAGGGCCTCAGGAGCTCATGAGTTTATGTGCAGGCTTAGAGTGTGTGCCACGGTCACCATACACGTGGCACCTGTGACGTTAGTGCATATGGAATTTGTTCCGAGCGAGGAGACGTCATCTTGGAGAAACTGAAACTGAAACTGAAACTGAAATAAAGAAAATCGGAAAGTGAGTATTCTGTCTGAAGCCATCGACTCAATTGAGAATGCGTACTTAAAACAAAAGTCTACGAGCGTTGAATAACGGGTGAAGAAACTATCCGTGGAGAACCAGATCAAAGGAAAGAAGGGGCAGCAGCATATTCCGAAGAGCCAGTCAAAGAGCCTGGTGTAGGCAGCTCCAAATAGTCGTATGTTGAGGCGAGCGTGATAACCATTAGGTTACACTACCGAAACTCCGCTTGTAGAATGAAGATATACCAACATTGTTCCTTTCCTTACTCGATGCATGAAGCAGGTTACTTTCTGGGGCACTACCCAAACACGTTTCCGTTCATTACGTCTTTAGAACTGCCGTTTCAATATAGTGACCTTGTTACCTCGGTTAGAGAGTCATGCTGAAGCCCATTTCTCACACACTAGCAAGCTAGCGCGTAAGTGGCGAGACAGCTAGTGGCGAGGGCGAGAACAAAAAATGTGCTGTGCGTGAGTTTGTGAGTGTGTGCGCGTGTGCTTCTGAGTGTGTGTGTGAGTTTGTGCGTGTGCGCGCGTGTGCTTATGTGTGTGTGTGTGTGTGTGTGCGCGTGCGTGCAAGTGTGCGTGTGTGTGTATGTGTGTCCGTCCATGTATGTGTGTGTGTGTACTGACCCTTGAGCTCATTTAGTTTGAGAGTCAGGCTGTTAACGAGACGATCGTGGTATCGATTCTCAATCAGACCCACAGGATTTCGCTCATTTTTATCATTGTTTTTTATTACGATGTCCAGTACTGAAATGCTAGTCACGCTCGCCTCACACGCCAGAGGTCCTGAGTTTGACCCCCAGACGAACCAGGTTGGGTACTGCCACAGATCTAAATAATACATCCATGTTTATGGCAGTGGGTACTGAGGCAAAGCATGAAGGTCTATAAATACCGATATATATATCTATGTGTTCGGTCAAAGGTGAAGGTTTCCCATAGGACGATCGTGGGTTTAAGTGGTGGAGACCTCCAAATGTTGTGGGGATCAGTTGTGTCTTTCACATGAACCGCAACACGAACGTACCTGATGCCGCCAAAAACAACATACAGCCGAACACAAAAGCGGATACGAAATACCTATTCCTGGAATCAACAAAAAAGTGAAAACACACGAGGATTATTTTTCTGTAATAAAAGCTCAAGCAACTAGGATGTGGAACTTTATCTAATAGATAAAAAAAGAAAGAAAGAAAGAAAGAAACAAACAAACAAGCGAACAAACAAACAAACAAAACCTGACAATAGAAAATTAGACACTCAAACATTTCAAGAGGAGATAGGAAACGTAACACACCGATCTTACTTCTCTGTAATAAAAACACAGCCAACTACTGTTTGGAACTTTATTTAACAACAACAACAACAAAAACCAACAACAACCCCCCCCCCACCCCCCAAAAAAAAACAAAAAACAAACAACAAACAAAAAACAAAACAAAAAACAAAAACAAAAAACAAAACAAAAACAATAAACAAACTAAAAAACAAACAAAAAACAAAACCAAAACACACCAAAAAACCCCACAAACCCCCCCCCCCCCCAACAACCTGACAATAGAACAGCAGATACGCAAACATTCCAAGAGAAGATAGGACATGTACAGTTTGTGGAGTGACCGAAGATGAACTTCATTCTTCTGGACAATCGTCACCACCCGTTCCCCGTCAGCGTCATCGAGTCCCGAGTCTGATGGTAGTCGCCACAGCCACAGCCACAGCAGCCGTCACATTTCTCTTCCACTCACGTCAGTCTTCGTTTCTCTGCGTTACTTCGTAGTTCTTCAAACGGCCAATTCATACATAAACATATATTTGACAAATGCAAGTCTTTCACACACACATACACTTGAAAACAAACACATACACGCGCACAAAAGCAGACTCACACATGCATGTAAACGCACAAACACATACGCATACACATACGCACGTGCGCGCGCGCTCACAGATACATACACATATACATACATACATACATACATACATACATACGTACGTACGTACGTACATACGTACATATACATACATACATACGTACATACGTACATATACATACATACACACACATACATACATACATACATACATACGTACGTACATACATACATACATACATACATATTTACATACATACATACATACATGTATATATATGTATATAATATATATATATATCTGTCTATATCGTCTATATCTATTTATTTATATGTATATTGTATTTATCTATCCATACATTCATCCATCCATCCTTCTATCTATCTATCTATCTATCTATCTATCTATCTATCTACCTATCTATCTATCTATATCTCTCTATCTCTATCTCTCAAAAAGGAGAATTTGTTTCATATCGATCGGAGAGGGTCGTGTGTCTGTGTGAGCAAGATTTATTCAGCTGTTTCTGGATGAAGCTTTACAAAATTTATGTCAGAAGTGTGGAGCGTTCAAGAGTCGTAAATGTATAAGTTTGAAAACCATTTCTGACCCATACCTTTGTATGCAGACAGACAGACAGACAGACAGACAGAGAGACAGAGAGACAGAGAGACAGATAGACAGACAGACAGACACAGACAAACAGACACACAGACAAACAGACAGACAGACAGACAGATGGACCAACCGACCGACCAGATGAGACTAAAGGCCATACATACACATACACCACATGCATAGTCTAAACCATGATAGTACAAATAGATTTCTTCCTTTACGACGAATATGAAAAAAATGAGAAGAAAAAGAAAAGAAAAAAAGGACACAACGCAAAAGCAAAGATACAAGAGAGATCGAAATGGAGTTTTGTTAAAGAAGGATGAATAAACTATCTAAAAAATAAAATTAGAAAAAAGTTGTGGTTCGGCTGGGGGTCGAACCCAGGACCTCTCGCGTGTGAGGCGAGCGTGATAACCACTACACTACCGAACCTCTGCTTGTCGGATGAAGATATAGCAACGTTGATCCTTTCTTTATTCCATGAATGAAGCACTTTCTGGCACTGGCCAAAGACGCTATCAGACGTTCGTGTGAGGCGAGACATGCGACTCTCTGGAACTGTCTACATCAACGGAAACAGGCTCTGCTTGGCTGCGCCATTTCTGGCCTCCATCGTGTCTTGTTCGTCTGCTATACTGCTTTGAACTGTTTTCATTATTATATAGTGTCTGTTGAAATAAAGAGTTTATACAGAATAGCTAGTTGTGTTGTGATTTAGACTTTAATTATTTATTTATTTACCTCATATGTATGTCCCTTTTTTGAAGGTAAGATACACACATACACATGTCATTTACATGTAACCAAGATTATACCAGTGGTAAGCTGATAACATACCAGTATAAAATATAGACTAGGTCATAGTCTAGGTAGGGCCTCAGGAGCTCACGGGTTTATGTGCAGGCTTAAGGCTTGTGCCACGGTCACCAAACACATGGCACCTGTGACGTTAGTGCATATGGAATTCGTTCCGAGCGCGGAGACATCATCTTGGAGAAATTGAAACTGAAACTGAAATAAAGAAAATCGGAAAGTAAGCATTCTGTCTGAAGCCATTTACTCAATTGAGAATGCGTACTTAAAACAAAAGTCTACGAGCGCTGAATAACAGGTGAAGAAACTATCCGTGGAGAACCAGATCAAAGGAAAGAAGGGGCAGCAGCATATTCCGAAGAGCCAGTCAAAGAGCCTGGTGTAGGCAGCTCCAGATAGTCGTATGTTGAGGCGAGCGTGATAACCATTAGGTTACACTACCGAAACTCCGCTTGTAGAATGAAGATATATCAACATTGTTCCTTTCCTTACTCGATGCATGAAGCAGGTTACTTTCTGGGGCACTACCCAAACACGTTTCCGTTCATTACGTCTTTAGAACTGCCGTTTCAATATAGTGACCTTGTTACCTCGGTTAGAGAGTCATGTTGAAGCCCATTTCTCACACACTAGCAAGCTAGCGCGTAAGTGGCGATACAGCGAGTGGCGAGGGCTGAGAATATAAAATGTACTGTGAAACATACACATATAAAAACACACACGGCCACACGCGTACCACACACACACCACACACTACACACACACACACACACCACACCACACACACACACACACACACACACACACACACACACACATACACACACACACACACACACACACATGATGCTGAGCTAGGGTACACTCAACCTGCTGTGCGTGAGTTTGTGCATGTGTGCGCGCGTGCTTGTGTGTGTGTGTGTGTGTGTGTGTGTGTGTGTGTGGATGTGTGTGTGTGTGTGTGTTGTGTGTGTGTGTGTGTGTGTGTGATCCATGTACGTGTGTGTGTGTTTACTGACCCTTGAGCTCATTTAGTTTGAGAGTCAGGCTGTTAACGAGACGATCGTGGTATCGATTCTCAATCAGACCACAGAATTTCCCTCATTTTTATCATTGTTTTTTATTACGATGTCCAGTACTGAAATGCTAGTCACGCTCGCCCACACGCCAGAGGTCCTGAGTTTGACCCCCAGACGAACCAGCTGGGACAATCGTGGGTTTAAGTGGTGGAGACCTCCAAATGTTGTGGAGATCAGTTGTGTCTTTCACATGAACCGCAACACGAACGTACCTGATGCCGCCAAAAACAACATACAGCTGAACACAAAAGTGGATACGAAATACCTATTCCTGGAATCAACAAAAAGTGAAAACACACGAGGATTATTTTTCTGTAATAAAAGCTCAAGCAACTAGGATGTGGAACTTTATCTAATAGATAAAAACAAACAAACAAAACAAACAAACAAACAAACAAAACAAACAAACAAACAAACAAAGAGACAAACAAACAAACAAACAGACAATCAAACAAACATACAAACACATAAACAAACAAACAAAAACAAAGAAACGAACAAAGAAACAAAAACAAATAAACAAAACAAAACAAAACAAACAAACAAAACCCGATAATAGAAAATTTGACACGCAAACATTTCAAGAGAAGATTTGAAGCATAACACACCGATATTACTACTGTTTGGAACTTTATTTAACAAAAAAAAACAAAAAAAACAACAAAACAAAACAAAACAAAAACAACCCCCCCAAAAACAAAAACAAAAAACAAAACAAAAAACAAACAAAACAAAAAAGCTGACAATAGAACAGCAGATACGCAGACATTCCAAGAGAAGATAGGACATGTACAGTTTGTGGAGTGACCGAAGATGAACTTCATTCTTCTGGACAATCGTCACCACCCGTTCCCCGTCAGCATCATCGAGTCCCATGGTAGTCGTCACAGCCACAGCAGCCGTCACATTTCTCTTCCACTCACGTCAGTCTTCGTTTCTCTGCGTTACTTCGTAGTTCTTCAAACGGCCACTTCATACATAAACATTAAACTTGACAAATGCAAGTCTTTCACACACACATACACTTGAAAACAAACACATACACGCGCACAAAGGCATACACACACATGCACACGCACAAACACATACGTATACGCATACGCACGTGCGCGCGCGCTCACAGATACACACACATTATGTATACATACACATACACATACACATATACATACATACATACATACATACATACATACACACATACATACATACGTACATATACATACATACGTACAAATATACATACATACGTATATACATATACATACATACATACATACGTACGTACATACGTACATATACATACACACATACATACATACATACATACATCATACATACATACATACATACATACATAATACATACATATATATGTATATAATATATGTATATCATATCTGTCTATTACTAATCATTATAGTATTTTATTTATAATTGTATCATTTGTTATTACTTATCTATTATATAAACTTTATCTATCAACATCCATCCATCCATCCATCCATCCTATCCTACTATCTATCTATCTATCTATCTATCTATCTATCTATCTATCTATCTATCTACCTATCTACCTATCTATCTATCTATCTGTCTATCTATCTGTCTATATGTCTATCTATCTATCTATCTACCTATCTACCTATCTACCTATCTATCTATCTATCTATTTATCTATCTATCTACCTATCTACCTATCTATCTACCTGTCTATCTGTCTATCTATTCTGTCTATAGTCTATCTATCTATCTATCTACCTATCTACCTATCTACCTATCTATCCATCTATCTATCTATCTATCTATCTATCTATCTATTCTATCTACCTATCTATCTACCTATCTACTATCTATCTATATCTATCTATCTATCTATCTATCTATCTATCTATCTATCTATCTATCTATCTATCTATCTATCTATATCTATCTATCTATCTATCTATCTATCTATCTATCTAATCTATCTATCTGTGCAAGTGTGTGTGCGTGTATGTGTGCATATGTTCATGTATGTATGTATGTATGTATGTATGTATGTATGTATGTATGTATGTATGTAGTATGTATGTATGTATGTATGTATGTATGATCTGTATGTATGTATGTATATCTGTGTGTGTGTGCGTACTTACTATGGGAGTTGGATGTTAAGATCATCGCAGGTGCCTCTGTTTCTATGTACATGTGGCAATAATCTTTACGAAACCAACCAACCAACCAACCAACCACCCGTAACCAGAGAGAGAAAGACAAGACAACATATCTGATAGAGGGCGAAGTGATTGCAGCATGGTGGAGAGGTATGCTGAAGTAATACCGACACCGACACATATAGAACATCATGCGTGACATTCCTACACCTATCAGTTTCACTAGTCTTGTCACAGATACATACACACAAACAAACACACAAACAAACACATTATGTATATGTATACATACATGCATGCAAACACACACAAATATATAATACATACAGACATAATGCAAACATATATATATAATATACATACATGACATACATGCATGCAAACATATATATATAATATATAATAATACATATGAAACTATATATTACATACAGACATACATGCAAACATAATATACTTATACATAAAATACATGCATACTAAATTATATTATATATGTTCATGTATGTCTTATGTATCATCTATGTACTTGTATATATGTATATGTATCTATGTTGTTTTCAATGTTGTCTGTACTGTTATCGATATCTATGTTATCTATCTATGTCTGTACTGTATCTTCAGTCTGTCTGTCTATTATCTATCTGTCTGTCTGTCTGTCTATCTATCTGTATCTACAGTGGCTTCTGTCAACGATCAATGTCTAGGTTCATCTAGCTATATGTCTGTTATGTTTAAGTCTACGCTGTCGACAGACATCTTAAAGAGCCATGATCTATCAGGTAGTCCAGCAGGTGATAGGTTTAAAGTTAACGCCAAGAAAACACTTAGCACAACAAAAAAACAAAAAACAGATAACACAAAAAGCTGTCAAACTGAAACAGCAAGAAAACAAAAAAAACCCCGCTACATATCAAAGGCAAAGACACCGTAAACAATCATGACATCACAATAACAAAATTCCTTCAGAAAATGTTAAGGGCATCATATCTATGCTCAGTAAAAATTGATGGCGGAACATGCTCCAAAGATATCAACATAAGAATTGGAATGGCAAAGCAAAAAATGGTCCAACTCAACAACATCTGGAAAGACAGAGGCATACCAAATGGTCTGAAAGTTAGACTTCTAAAATGTTTGATCAGGCCAGTCATAATTTATGGCTGCGCAGCCTGGACTCTGAGAAAAATTGATTGCAGAAGAATTGAGGCAGCAAGAGACACGGTTTTATCGGAGACTATTACGTATCAGATGGACAGATAGACGAACTAATGAAAGTGTCCTGGAAGAACTTGATATCACCAGAAAACTGGTAGGAGACATCAACAAGAGAAGACTAAAATACATTGGCCATGTGTCACGCATCAAGAACACGGACCTCATGGCAACCATCGTTCAAGGAAAAACAGTGGCAAAAAGGAAGAAAGGCAGACCTCCAATCTCATACATCGAGAACATTAACTAACATCAGTGGCCTAAATATTCGAGAAATTGTCCACAAAAGTCAAGACAGAGCGGCCTGGAGGGAGATGGTGGTGTCCAGGTGTACAGCGGCCAACACCGAACCCGGTGACGCCAACAGGTGAGACAGGTGAGACTGTTTAAAGCCCAGCCGACTGCACAGAGCCATATCAGGGTTATGACCATATCAAAACGCTCACAACGTCTGGCTGGAAAAAAACTTGAAAAGAAAATTAAGTCCACATATCAATGCATTCGCGCACATAATCTAAGGAGATGCCCCTGGTGTTGACCACTCCATCCAATTTATCGCACAAGGGATTTAAAAAAACATACCTGAATACAAGTTTAAACATGACTAAGGACACTTAAACATATATAAAAACGGGGCTAAAATTGCTTCCACATATTTCATTTCTTAGAGTCAAAAATGCACTTAATACATGTACCCAGTTATTAATCCTAAGAGAAAGTACATAAGACTTTATCGAACACATGCAGGTACTAGGTGAATGGACCAGCAAGGCAGAAATTGATAGGAAGAAATGGCAGAAAAGCAAAGGCACAAGGCAGAAACAAAGAGAGTGACAGAAAAGAGGAAATTTCTAGAGTCAAAAGGATTAAGAGCGACGTGATGATAACACAGAGGTCGTGAGTTCGATTCTCAGGTGGGCCAAGTTTTACTACTAGCTGATTGGCTCTTATAATAGAACCATAGACATCACAAGAACTAACGTATCCTCCTGTTCGCTGTCTATCTAAATACTCCAGTCATCCTGATGGTGCCAGCCTGTCAGCTTAGTGTTTCATACGGCTTGTCCCCTCATCCCTACGTCCCCTCTGTTTCAAGAACTTACTAGAGCATAGAGATTTGCGCAGGCTGAAGGAGTCTGTTAGATACGAGACAGCGATTTGTGTGGAGAGCGTAATTATGAAATTGTCCAAGTGCGATGTATCCCGAATAAAACGCTAAACTCCGTGCATTACCGACTTCTCATTAACCCTTTGACTCCTGCATCCTATCTTCCAACTGCAAAAAATTAACCCTTTGGCTCCTTCATCCTATCTACAAGCTTTCTGCGGGAAACTAGTGGATAGGATAAGGGAGTCGAAGGGTTAAATTTTTGCTTTGCTATCATGGTTGACAATACAGGATGCTGGTGGACAGGGTGCGGGAGTCAAAAGGTTAAAAAGAGTCGTACGAGTCAAATCTGGTGAATATTTCATAATCAAAGAGCAGAGAACTCTTAACCCTGATCTTGAGAGCCAAAAGGGGGAGCACTAGCACAGTTGACTTACTACTCTGGCCGCTACTCGCATTGATGATCACAAAACCTGGTGTCCTGACACAGGTGTATCCGATGATCTGTGCTAAGCACGCCTGACCTGCCATGCCTGGTGCAGCAGAAAACAGGAGGAAAACGTGTATCTCGCATTTATGAAGTCAACCATAAAAGTCCGTGCGAGGCTACACTGGCACAGTGACATTTCTGACAGTGAACAAGGAGGCATAAAAGGAGAGATGCCATCATCATCATCATCATCATCATCATCATCATCATCGTCATTATCATGTGCCCCGCCGCATGGCGTTGGCGATCATGGCCCTCCATATGCATCTATCCCTTGTCGCCGCCAGTACATCTTCCACCCTTTC
>CM060315.1:16671733-16686733 GCA_030674185.1 Monoplex corrugatus | reverse complement strand
TTCATCCAGCCCTCCAGGCATATAAGGCCACACAATGCAATATCTCACTACAGCTTCTTTGAAGTCGACTCTCATAAAACGACGTTTTCTTGTGTGTGAAGTCCGAGCAGATCTGCAGATCCTAGCAGAAGAAGAGCTGTGGAACATGATATATAGAGACCACTAGTCCAACAGATCAGCTGCAAGTTTTTAAAGTCTCTAAGAGAGGCGGTCCTGTCAATACGAAGGCCACGGAAAAACCAAACCACTACACAGGCATCAACAAGTTCAGCCTCTGCCTGCCCCCAAAATGAGGAACAGTTCCTAGATCATCCTAGCCATCGATTTAACCCTTTGACTCCCGCACCCTATCCACCAACTGCAAACACTTGACCCTTTGATTCCCTCACCCTTTCCACCAACTTCTGCAGGAAGCTGGTGGAAAGGGTGAGGGAATCAAAGGGTCCAGTTTTTGATCTGCTAGCTTGGTTGGCAATACAGGATGCTGATGGACAGGGTGAGGGAATCGAAGGGTCGTTTTTGCTTTGCTAGCTTGGTTGGCAATACAGGATGCCGATGGACAGGGTGCGGGAGTCAAAGGGTAAAAAAAACTACTAAGCTCCCGACTGTTGCTGTCCCTGTGAAGACTGAAGAAGAAAGAGAAGTAACTCCTGGCAGGCACAACGCGGCTAACACTCACATCAGTCCCCTCACCTGTCCCAGTGACTCACTGACTATCAACATCACAGCAACATAGTCGTCTTGTGCTGTTCCTGCTCTTCACTCGTTTTCAGCAGAAGTAGCAAACACAAAAGCTAAGTGAGATCCATCAGTTTTTCCCAGTTTTTCTTGATGAGTTCCACGATGATAACGAGCAAGGCTTCCCATCCCTCTTATCACCAAAAATGATGAGGGACCATAATCTTTGTTTATATTTTTGTTTGCTGTATCAAGTTATGTGTCGCCTCGGTGGTGTTGATCCCACGTAGCTCATTCCTGATCCACAACACAATAATCAACCCCGAGTTCACTCAGTCACAGTCCTGGTGCCAGGAATCCCACGGGGGAGCCAGAGATGTCAAGCCGCTATATAGCCTCCCACAGGAGGAGACCCTGCTTTGTTGTGGGTGTCTTCGATAAAGTTCAATGGTGCCTGTTCTGATCCAGCTTACAACTTACTCAGGACACTGCCTACTAAAAGACTTTTACTGATCACAGTAACTGTTCAGTCGCCATGATTGCCTCAAGGCACATGATGATGATGCTCAGTCGCGGAACGAAACCGAATGAGAGAACTCCCCCCCCCCCCTCCTGCTGTTAGCAGACCACCACCACGGTCCTCCAACGACAGTCCCCATGTACCACTAACACCACAGACCCGAACAAATCCAAGGGACTTGATTCACTTTCGCTTTACGTCACATGGTCTGACCAGCTCCCTGAAACACTATCGACAATTTCGATAGTGAAGGCATTCAGTTTTAAGATTCGTTGCTTGACGTCATTTACGATGCCTTATTAGTCTAATTTAAGTGTCAGACGCAAGTTTTTTGCTTTAGTTTACGTCATTCTATGGGTCTCCAGCCATTGACGAACATTCGAATTTTCTTAATGTCCAGTTTCTTGATGCCTGGCAAAGTGTCTCTCAGTTCCTCCTCATCCAGTGACACCAGCAGCCTGCCGTCCACTTTCTCCTGGCGCAGTATTTCTACAGTCTCCTTCATCAGGCCCACGTTCTTCAGGGCACCCCCAAGATCTGCCACAGACAAGGACGACACCTCGCTGTTCTCCTTCCAACTCATATTGCTAGACTCCGCCACGCTTTCCAGAGCACACCCGGAATCTGACATGCGTGACCGGAAGTTAGCAAACGTAGCTCCCAAAGGGAGGTCATCTTCAGAGCTCTGTTGAGAAACGTCGGAGTAGCAGGACGTGACGCGTGTTTGAGCCAGGGATGACGGGTTGCTGGAGCCCTCCGACACGCAGACGTAACCCACAGCGTTAGCGGTCATTCCTTGGTCAGCACAGGGATGCAGGTAGCCTGGGCTTTCACAGTCGCTGGCTTTGCATGGTTTAGGAGGCAGTGGCAGTCTTGGCTCACCATCCTCACCAGAGCCTGCTTCACAAACCTCGCCCCGATTAACTGGTTTTCCAATGGTGGGCTTCTTGGCAACAGGTGGCTTTTTGGGGGTAGCAGGACGGGGAGGAGGGGCTTTTATATAACCGAACATGGTTGCTGGATTTACTATTTTGTCTAGAAAGCGGGCGTGATTGTCTTCAGAACTGTCCGACAAACTGTTGGATGAAGATAGCGTCTCTTTACAAAGTCTCAAATTCTGTATATTCTCATACAAGGCTTCCGATTCCTCAGAAAACGACTGATCTGCTGCGCTCTGATCAAACGAGGAATCTTTGGTCTCTGTCACTGGTGTGTTGACTGCACTGTTCTCGTATTCGGGACTTGACTGATCACTCGGATCATAGCCTTCGTAGTAAGTAAAGCTTTCCCTCCGCATGTGAACGTAAGCAGGATCAGATCCATCATGGGACGAAGGGTCAAGATGACCAGACAGCCATCTGGAGGCGTATTCACATGACAGCGTGCCAGAACTGGAGGTATCGCTGAACGTCCACGAGGCGTTTTCAAACACAATGCCGGGACAGCTGGGAAGGGGCGGCAAGGGTTTAGATCTGGCGACATTGACGTCAGTAGATACGGAGTTAGACGACCGCGTTCTTGTCTTTGGTGGCAGTGTCGGTGGTTTTGAATTGTTGAAGGAATCCTGTCCGTCACTGTCCTGTGTGGTTTTGGTCACGTTTGCCATGACTTCATAGGGTTGGTCAGCCACCAAAGAACTCGTCTTGAAACTTTGACCTGACGTTGAAACGGAGGATGGCGTCTTGTAGATCACTTCTTCAGACTGAGAGCGAGTCTGCTGACCGGTTTTTACAGTGGGGGAGAAACCGGTCTTGTCAGTCCTTGCGTTTCTCCCACCACGATTGAAAACCGGAAGTGTCAGGTAAGTATCCGCCAAGGCAATACCGGACAGTCTCTGAACGGTACCCGGGACATCAAGTCGTCTGGGTCTAAGGACAGGTGTTGAGGGTTTAAAGTCAGCCACTTCTTCAACTGACTCAACGGCTGGGGTCGCCTTGGCCTCTCCGTTCCAAAGTTGCGTGTACAGACTCGCATCAGACTGGCAGTGACGAATAGGTGATGTCTTTTTGGGTTTGGGGGGTGTTGGGGGCGGTGTTTTTGAGCCAAGAGGCTCAAGTTTGGCCCCCTTAGACAATGACCACTGATCGGCTGCTTCGTTCATTGTCATGTAGTGGTTACTGGGCAGAGTGTTAGAAGGCTGGACAGGGGCGACTATGGGAGGAAGAGGCCTGTTTTCTATGTTTGGTAAAGGCAAAGACTTGCTGGCTGTAAGTGGAAGCACCTCGGGAGGTTCAGGCAAGCTGAAGGTCTTGTCTTTTCTCAGCACTGTAGGAGAGTGTGAACTGAAAGTCACCGACTCCCCAGACGGGGTTGTCTCGGAATTAGGAACGGATTTCTTTGGCTTCCTCTGGCCTGACGTGGGCCCAGACATGATGGGGGATTTAGGTGTGGTTTCCGGCGGGCAGAACAGATCATGGTCCTCCACAATGCTCGGTCTTGACCGCGCAAGGGCACTCGATCTGGATTCGATGGAAAAGTTCTCAGCAATTTCCGACACGTTAGAGGTTTCGCTGTCTCGTCTTCCCATCTCTTGTTGGGGGTCCTTGAAAGCGCTCCCTTCCTCTTCGTTGACGTAATACGCCACCTTCATGTTCCTCATGTAAGTGTTCACTTTGTCCTGACACAACGCCTTGGCATTCTTGTAAGCACGGGACGCCAGGAGATCCATCGTGCTCTTGGCGATGAAGAACTTCAGATCGGTATCGATGGGAATGTCTAGCAGGATGTTCCGGAGGTTGAGCATGGTGCAGCCTATCACAGAACTTTCGATCTGCGAGTCCCGCAGCACCAGAGTGCCGGTGAAGGAGCAGGGTGTGGAGGGCACACGACCAAACAGCAGCTTGACCACACACGGGAATCGGATGTGGGTACAGATGTCGGGCATGCGCATGATGGGTATCCTGGGCGTGCCGTGGCCCTCAGTGGTCAGCATGTAGAAGGTGCCTCTGTTCTCCACAGGCAGGTACAGGTCACGGTCGTTGTCGTCAGTACACAGCAGGAATTTCTCCTCCTTCTTGACCGACTTCTTCCCTCCAAACAGCTTGGGTTTCTTCACCTGCAAAGAGGTAACGTTGATGGTAATGTTTAATGTTCACAGGATACTCGCGATAAATATCGTTTTTCAAAGAAATGAAGAAAACTGTCAGTGATGATCTATACAGTTTATGTAGGCAACATGAACGTAACACTTAACATTTTCTTAATCACAGAATACACTTTTGGCAACATTTAAAAAAAAAAAGTGAAATCAAAGGGATCATGCAAGTGTGGTCTTATTTGGGTCAGACTCTGAGTACATGGCAACGCAGATCTTGACGTTATAATACGGTTTGCGACTAATAGATAGCCATATATATATATATATAAATATATAAGATAAACAGTACTTTTTTCAAACCTTTCTGCTTTCAAAAATGAGCTGAAATACGGACATAGATTGAAAAACATATTGCTAAAATTCAAGGGTAACTATATCACATTCAAGCCACTGTTGTTTCTATATGGAGTTATCAATTCCTACTTCGCACGTTAGTCAGTGTTGACTCTTGTTTCCATCATCATCATCATCATCGTCGTCGTCGTCGTCGTTCGTCGTCATCATCATCATCGTCGTCATCATCATCATCGTCATCGTCGTCATCATCATCATCATCATCATCATCATCATCGTCGTCGTCGTCGTCGTCGTAGTCATCATCATCATTATCATCATCGTCATCATCATAGTGTGCCCTGCCACACGGCGTTGGCGATCATGGTCCTTCATACGAATCTATCCCTCGTCGCTGCAAATACATCTCCCATCCTCTTTGTCCTCAGCATAGATTTGCAGCAGTGATGATATATACTCTTTGTACTCTTGTGTCTCACCCTGACAACCTACATGCATTATACTGTTGAATTTGTTTATAACTGACCAGCCGCTCTAAATTTCGTCCCCCCCCCTCCCTTTTTGTTTGTTTGTTTAGTTTTCGTTTTTCATCCCTTCTTTTGCAGAGTTTAATCCGTCATTTAGATTTTTTCCCGAATTTTCGATGATGCACAACAAATCACATCGTATAAAGCAAAATATAAAAAGAAGTTTGACGAAAAAAAATTTACGTTAATTTTCCTCTCTGTGCCAACAAGTCTGCCTTAATATTACGACAGCAAGACAATTATATCAGAAAGAAATTCTCGATATTAGAACTATCCATTTACAACACCCTAATCAGCATCAACAAATCCGAACCACTACAGAATGCTATCTGCTGATTTTCTCACTCTGCACTAAATGTAATGAAGTGATATTCTGCGTGGTTACTGGAAACTTCAGTGAAGGCGTGGTTGTATGGAACCCGTTCTTCTATTACTTGATCGTTCTCCTCTTGTTTATCTTCTTTGTCTTTTTTTTTTTCGTTACGACGGATTTACCATATGAAATTCAGAATGCTTCCTCAGGGAAGAGTTGGTTGCCGCAGTGCAGCGCCATCCATTTTCTCTTTTTTTTTTCTCTTTGTTTGATGTCCGTTTGTAGTAAATAATAATAATAATCATAATAATAATACAGTAATGATAGTAATAATAATAAAAATGACGATGATGATGGTAATAATAATAATAACGATAATAATAATAATAATAATAATAATAATGATAATAATAATAATAATAATAATAACATCAACAAATAATAACAACAATAATAATAACAACACACAAAACAACAACAACAACAACAATAATAATAATAATAATAATGATAATAATAATTATAATAAAAAAAAAAAGTCAGTTGAGAATATGGGATTACTTTTGCCTAAAAAACATAAACACACACACACACACACACACACACACACACACACACACACACACACACACACACACACACACACACACACACACACACACACACACACACACACACACACACACATAAAACCCAAACAAAGAACAACAACCCCCCAAAAACAAAAACAAACAAACCAACTAATCCAACACCTTGAACATAAGTATACAACAGACAACCTTCACCTTGATCGTGGATTCTCCCACATACAGTTTGCCCATGCGCAGCACGTCCCCAGGGTACACCAGGCGGGGCTGGGCGCGGATGTCGCCCCCTGATCCGGGAGAGGGCATCTGCAGGGCCGACACAGGCTCGTTTCCACCGACCAGGAAGCTCTCACACTTGGACAGCGCCAGCTGCGCCACCTGGCGGAAATGCGGGACAACCTTGTCGGGCTTGACTTCGTCAGGGGGCCCCAAGACCGCGAACCATCCTGAAAAGAAACAACAAAAACAAACAAAAAATAAAATGGTTATTTTGATTTAACCGTAAGAATTAGAGCACCTGGTTACAACAGGAAAACTGAAGTGAAAGAGAACACCAGGCAGACCCAAGGAGAAAATATTAGACAGACTTGGAGGGTGGCTGAGGACAGAGAGGGTGGAAGATGTGCTTGCGGCGTCAAGGGTTAGATGCATATGGAGGGCCATGATCACCAATGCCATGCGGCAGGGCACATGTTGTTGATGATAATGATGATGATGCAAGTACCCCTTGAGTGTTATATAGAACCGATACTGCTGTACGGTTCTGAGGTGTGGGCAGTCAACACGCAAAGTCAGAACAAGATTGAGGCAACTGAAATGTGTTTTCTAAGAAGAATGTTGAGAGTTCCATGGACAGCAAAGAAAACAAACGAGACAGTTTTCAAGGAGGCAGACATAAGAACATTAATGAAAAAGATAAGGAAAAGATTAGCAACATTTATAGGATATTTTATGAGGCAACATGAAAGCTGGAGGGAAAGAGAGCACCCGGTATACCCAGGGACAAAATATTGGACGGACTTGCAGGGTGACTGAGGACAGAGAAAGTGGAAGATGTACTTGCATCGAGAAGGGACATGATCGCCAACGCCATGCGGCAAGGCACATGATGATGATGATGATGATGATGATGATGATGACCCCTTATTTGTGTTTTTTTCCATCCGTTTGTATTGGGAAGTGTCGCAGGGAGATGCTTGATGTTCGTTTGTTGTAAAACTAAAATAGATTAAAAAAACTTTAATAATGATGATGATGATAATAATAATAATGACAATAACAAAAATAACACTAACAATAACAATAGTAATAAGAATAATAGTACTAGTACAACAAAATAATAATAATAATAATAATATAATAATAATATAATAATAATAATAATAATAATAATAATAATCTCCAAATTGAGCTGGACTGGCTACGCATGGCATACGTATTTCACAAGACACAGCGTGTAATACATATAGAAGCACTAAAACACTAATACTACTCGTATATACAAACATAGCAAAGTTCTCACGTCAGTAGAAATGCACAGATACAATTACACATACTGTAAATGAAAAACAATAAACAACAACAACAACAACAACAAAAAACAAAAGCAAAACAAAACAAAAACAAAAATAAACAAACGAAAAGAAAAAATTTTCTCACAACTCATACACATAAAAAATATGGCATGTGTACATACATAAGTGATTACACGATGCCATACGATGGGCAGCTGTCCTCTCCCTCCCCCGTGGGGATGCCGGGGTCTCTTTCAGTATAAGTAGTATCCCCACTAACTGGAAATTCTGTGCTAGAAATTTCCTCTTTTCTGTCACTCCCTTTGTTTCTGCCTTGTTCCTTTGCTTTCTGTCATTTCTGCCTATCATTTTCTGCCTTGTTGGTCCATTCACCTGCTTGTGTTTGATAAAGTCTTACGTATTTTCTCTTAGGACTGATAATTGGGTACGTGTATTAAGTGCATTTTCGGCTATAGGGAAATGAGATATGCGGAAGCAATTTTTGGTACTTAGGCCTGTTTTTGTTTATGTTTTAGTGTCCTTAGTTATGTTTAAATCTATAGTCAGGCATGTTTTTTTTAAATCCCCTTTGTAATAAATCGGACAGATTGGTCAACGACAGGGGCATCTCTTTAGATTACGTGCGCGAATGCATTGATACGTGTACTTAATTTTCTTTTCTTTTCTATATATTAGTTTTCTTTTCTGTATATGTGTACTTAATTTTCTTTTCTTTTTTTTCCCGTTGAAGTGTTGTGTATGTTTTCAGTTTCAGTTTTCAGTTTCTGAAGACGACGATGTTTTGAAACAGGTTATAACCCACGTATGGCTCTGCACAGTCGGCTGGGCATTCAACAAAAATAACAGTAACAGTAATAACAATGGGCATCCAGAAATGGAAATGCAAACTGGCGGATAAACAGCTGGGACATCAACGATGGAAGGCCTGGATGAACAGGTCAGTCCACAGCTGTGAGGTGATGTGTGGGAGGGTGGCCAGATCCCTGGGAGCAGATGGCAGTGAGTTCCAAATAGATGACATGATAAAACTGAAAATACGCTTGTCAGCTGGTTTAACCCTTTGACTCCCGCGCCCCGTCCACCAGCATCCTGCATGCCAACCGTGCTAGTAAAAACAAAAACTTAACCCTTTGACTCCCGCGCCCCGTCCACCAGCATCCTGCATGCCAACCGTGCTAGTAAAAACAAAAACTTAACCCTTTGACTTCCGCGCCCCGTCCACCAGCATCCTGCATGCCAACCGTGCTAGCAAAAACAAAAACTTAACCCTTTGACTCCCGCGCCCTGTCCACCAGCATCCCGCATGCCAACCGTGCCGGCAAAAACAAAAACTTAACCCTTTGACTCCCGCGCCCTGTCCACCAGCATCCTGCATGCCAACCGTGCCAGCAAAAACAAAAACTTAACCCTTTGACTCCCGCGTCCTGTCCACCAGCATCCTGCATGCCAACCGTGCCAGCAAAAACAAAAACTTAACCCTTTGACTCCCTCGCCCTATTCACCAGCATCCTGCATACCAACCGTGCTAGCAAAAACAAAAAAATTAACCCTTTGACTCCCGCGCCCTGTCCACCAGCATCCTGCATGCTAACCGTGCTAGCAAAAACAAAAACTTAACCCTTTGACTCCCTTGCCTTATTCACCAGCTTCCTTCAGGAAGTTGGTGGATAGGGTGCAGGAGTCAAAGGGTTAAGTTTTTGCAGTTGGTGGATAGGGTGCAGGAGTCAAAGGGAGAGAGACAGACAGACAGAGAGACAGAGAGAAAGGAGAGAAGAGAGAGAGATGAGAGAGAGAGACAGAAGAGAGAGAGAGAGAGAGAGAGAGAGAGAGAGAGAGAGAGAAAGGGAGAGAAAGACATTGCGCAGAGAGAGAGAGAAAGAGACAGAAGAAGAGAGAGAGAGAGAGAGAGAGAGAGAGAGAGAGAGAGAGGGAGGGAGAGAAAGAGGGAGATGGAGAGGGAGAGAATGGGTGTTGAGTGTCGGGTGGGGCCATCGGAAGGAGGAAAGAGATTGAAAGACAGGAAAGTTCAACCCGGCACTGGGATATTCACAGGTTTATAATAGTCTGCAGATGAACTATCTGGACACCAGTTGTCCTCTCTCTCTCTCTCACATACACATAAACACACGCAAACACACACCAAACGGACAGACGTACATACATACACACACACATGCATGCATGCACACACACAAGCACACACACACATACATGCACACACTCATGCTCGGACATACATACACAAACGAAACGAAACGAAACGAAACGAAACGAAACGAAACTAACCCAACCCAACCCAATCCAACCCAACCAATCCAACCCAACCCAATCCAACCCAACCCAACCCAAACCAAACCAAACCCAGCCCAACCCAAACCAAACCAAACCACATCAAATCAAATCAAATCAAATCAACGAAACGAAACGAAACGAAACGAAACGAAACGAAATGATGTTTTATATATGGCAGAGGCGATTTGAAGGCCACGGTAGTAAAGATCCATCAAAATGGCGATATTTATACTGGCAAGGAGACCTGATTGGTAGACACTGTAGTTAAAGTAACAGCGTCTGTCACTATGCCTGCTCCCATCCATCTCACCTCTTCTAAGCCTAAAATATTTATGTTCATTTTTTAAAATTTCTATCCTGACCTATATTAAGTGCATATTAATATAATGTATATGTCGATTTGTTCCAGTAATAAAATACGTATATGTATATATGTATATTAATATAATATGTCCATTTGTTCCAATACTATAATATGTAAATATGTATATGTAATTACAATATTAATAATAATTACAATATTTATATAGCGCAAAATCTTGATAAAATCAAATCTAAGCGCTGAAGCAGACACACACGCAAGCACGCACGCACGCACACACGCACACACACGCACGCACACACACACACACACACACACACACACACACACACACACACACACACACACACTCACACACACGCATGGCTATAAATGGGGAGAAAGAATAAAAGCAATAAAAGCAAGAATAAAAGCAATGGAAAATTATAGAGAGCATAGCATATACAATTATATATTATAACCATGTGATTCCCCTCCGAGCGGAGACAGGCTGCAGAGGGGGGGGGGGGGGGGGGTTGAGTGAGGTTAGGATTTTATGCGGAGGAGAAAAGGTGAGTTTTGAGAGCGGACTTGAAGGAGACAAAAGTAGGTTGCTGACGGACTGAGAGAGGAAGTTTGTTCCAGGAGAGTGGACCAGAAACAGAGAAGGCTCGTGGACCATAGGTATTGAGCTTAGTGCGTGGAAAGCGAAAAGTCAGAGGATCGGAGGCAGAGAGGAGGGTACGTGAGGGAACATAGATCTCAAGTAGGCTTGACAGGTAATCGGGGGCTGCGTTATTGAGGCTTTTGTAGCACATGGTCTCTAGTTTGTACTGTATGCGCTTTGATACAGGGAGCCAGTGAAGTTGTGCCAGGAGAGGAGATATGTGGTCAGCTTTTTTCTTTTTGAGTACAAGGCGTACAGCATTGTTTTGAATGCGCTGTAGGATGTGAATGGTGGAGGCAGGAAGACCAGACAGGAGTGAATTGCAATAGTCAATGCGAGACATTATGAAGGAGAGAACGTATATCAATATAATATGTATATTTATATGTACGTACACAACCACACACACACACACACACACACACACACACACACACACACACACACACACATATATATATATATATATATATTTATATCATATACATATATATATGTATACATATGTGTATATGTATAATGTATACGTACATTTTACATATATATATGTATACATATGTGTATATGTATAATGTATACGTACATATACATATACATATTATTTACATATGTACATATACATATACATATTATTTATATACGTACATATGCATATAAACATATGCATGTGCCTGTGGAAATGTGTGTGGTGGGTTTATGTTTATACAGGGTTATGTAAACCGTAGCACAGTTCAGGCGACATGCTGATCGTTTATCGACCACCAACATTAAAGTCTCCACGCAAAAGCTGTCGCACTAAACAAACAGCAAAAACAATGATGAAAGATCGACTGCACAGAAAAGTCCATTAGCTACTGCAGGTCAGTGAAGACGAACAGAAAGGATGCAAACAAACAGGATGCCTACAATAGTGAAAATGGGTTCAAACTCAAACGACAACGAGGAGTGTTCTGAGCTGAATGGGTAGCGCAAACTGTGTTAGATTTGAGAAGTTCTATACAACATGGGAGATAATTCTCAAGAGTTATGTCCTTTGATTAATATGACAACAATCAATTTTTCTATTTTCATTCATCTTTAGCAAACACACAAAAGACAGACAAAAACATCCAAACAATTTACCATTTACATCATTCTTCAAAAAAGAATTGGCCAAAGCAGATTTCTATCAACAGAGTCGAAAGCTTTATCAAAATCAATAAAAGCAACACACAATTTTCGACAACAAGAAAACTGTTTCTGAATAAACGAAAAGAGAGTAAAACATATGGTCGACTGTAGAATATCCCTTCTTAAAGCCAGTTTGGTGATCTCCTGTAATGTAATTAATTGCAACCCATTCCTGTAGCCTTTCATTGATAATGGTGCTGTATAATTTGCTGCTTATATTACAGATAGAAATTCCTCTACAATTTTAGGATTACTACCATCCCGTTTCTTAAATAATGGTAACATTATTGACTCTGACCAACTTTCTGGAAATATGCCATCATCAAAAAGTTTACTAAATAGTTTAAAAAAAACGAATAGTATCTTTTGTTCCATTTATTAAAAAATCCACCAATAATAATAAGATCAGGGCCAGCAGCTTTATTATTCTTCAGTTTACGCATGGCGGTCATAAACTTCATCCACTGAAACAGGACGATTAATATAGCCATCTGTTTCCCCGTTGACTTGCATAGTATACTCAGCCTCTTGCACAACATCTTTATCTAACAGAGAACGAAAATGTTCAAACCACGTGTTAACAGTAATGCTACCTTTTGACTGACTTCTTTTACAGGATGCCTGTTGGTCGTTCAATATGGACACCAAGCTAGTCAGTAATGCTAGATTAAAGGACCTTCTCTTTCTTTTCACAGAGAGAGAGAGAGGAAGAGAGAGAGAGAGCGAGAAGAGAGAGAGAGAGAGAAGAGAGAGAGAGAGAGAGAGATGGACCTCCTCTTTCCTTTCACAGAGAGAGAGAGAGAGACAGAGAGAGAGAGAAAGAGAGAGAGAAAGAGAGAGAGAGAGAGAGAGAAAGAGAGAGAAAGAGAGAAAGAAGAGAGAGAGAACACACACAAACAGACAGAGAGAAGAGACAGACCACACACACAAAGAAAGAGACAAGGAGGGGGGAGGGGGAAGGTAAGAGTGGCAACTCTTCTGTCTCCAAGACCTTGAGGCGTTGTACGTCAATTATGTAACAAATCTATTTCATACTAAACACGATATTGGTCCATAGGGAAACGATCACATTTCATAATATCTGCAGTAAATCCTGCAGTAATGTCATCCCTTAAGCTTGTAATTCCGCCATGCTGTAATGCAATCCATTGCTAATTTCCAATCAGTGTTACAGAAAAAGATTCTAAAAATTTATTGAAATCTTTCGCATTTAATGTCTGAATAACGTAATGTTTAACACCCTAGAAGTCGATGGCAGTTTAGGTAACGGTTTCGCAGGCGTTCTATTTGATACTTTGTTTCTGTTTCAGTAACGGGCCTTTCCTAATCACGATTGGCAAAAACCTACAATTTCGGAGAAGTCCAAAGTTATTGACGTCAGAGTAAGGAAATCCCGATGGTGTTGATTGGTTAGGAAGTCTTCCTGGTTTTCTTTTCGTTTCTTTCGGTGTCGGTTTCAGTTCCAGTTTCTCAAGGTGACGTCTCCGCGTTCCGAACGAATTCCATATGCACTAACGTCACAGGTGCCGTGTGTATGGTGATCGTGGCACAAACCTTAAGCCTGCACATAAACCCGTGAGCTGGCCAGGTCCTGAGGCCCTACCTAGACTATGTTTTACCTAGTCTATATTTTATACTGGTATTTTATCAGCCTACCACTGGAATAATCTTGTTTACATGTAAAATAGTGAGTGAGTGAGTAAATGAGTGAGTGAGCAAGTAAGAGAATAAGACGGAAATATGTAGGTGAATAAATAAATACAAAATAAAGGAGTATGTAGATAAATAAACAAGTAAGAGATGAAAATAACAAATAACAATAAATACATGCATATACCCACATGCCCGCAGACAGACATACACACATACACTCATACATACGCACTCATATCGACACAGCATGATGGCCGACAACAACAGCTACAACAACACCAGCAACAACAACACCAGCAAAGAGGAAACACCCATAGGTCTATATGACAAACTTACAGACTTCTTTTGGTTGTATTCCAGCAATGTACAGCGCAGACCCCCCAAAAGGAAACATGACAGTTTTTAGAACTTTTTAGCAGATGTTGTTGTTGTTCTTCTTCTTTTGTTGTTGTCGTTCGTCCTTCGTTGTCGAAGAAGACCACGACTTCAATTTTGACTGGGGTATTGGCGATTGTGGATCCGGAGGTGGCTGGTGAGGCCAGTCCGGGCCAGGAAGGCTCGCCCACACGTAGGGCAAACGTGGGTTGGTGCAACTGTTAGAACTAGAGGTCACTCGCGCCTTGCGCGCTTCTCGTTTTCTTCGAGATCTGATACGCATGCAGTATATAAAGCACATGTTTTTTTGACGTGGTGTTAGATAACCCTGATATGGCTGTAGTAGTCAGCCGGGCTTTCATCATCATCAGGTGCCCTGCCGCATGGCGTTGGCGATCATGGACTTCCATCTGCCTCTATCTCTCGTTGCCCCTAGCATCTTTCCCACCCCCCTCGTCCCCAGCCACCCTGCAAATCCGTTCAGCATTTTCTTCCTGGGTCTACCCGGTGCTCTCTTTCCCTCCAGATTTCCCGGTGTGACTAGCTGCTCCAAATCCCCCTTCCTCATAAAATGGCTCGTAAATGTTGCCTGTCTTTTCCTAATCTTCCTTATGAGTGATCTGCTTGTGTCTGCCTCCATCAAGACTGTCTCATTTGTTTTCTTTGCTGTCCATGGAACTCAACATTCTTCTTAGAAACCACATCTCGGCTGCCTCAATCTTGTTCTGGCTTTGTTTGTTGACTGTCCACGCCTCACATCCGTACAACAGTATTGGTTCTATATAACATTCCGGGCTTTAAGCAATATGAACATGAACTTGAGTGTATGAAGCACTCTTTCGTATGTTTTATTCTTCCTTCTTGTTCTTCATATTTCAAAACTTTTTAATAGACCTGATGCGCATGCAGTGTATGAAGCACCTTGTCGTTTTTTGACGTGGCGTTAGCCCTGATATGGCTCTAGTATTCGGCTGGGCCATAACCAATAATT
>CM060315.1:16659233-16666733 GCA_030674185.1 Monoplex corrugatus | reverse complement strand
CAGTCATTCTTGTTTTTCATTGTCAATCAAAATAATTTACGATTTGAATTTGATATGCTAGATTTAACAACTTTCAAAGGCAAAACAGTTGAAAGGCAATGTCAACACACAGGATATCACCTTTTCGCGGACTTTCTTAATGGGCTTAAATATTTCTTTGTACGCTTTCATGTAGGTTCATACAGTTTTGAGCGAAGCATCAACTGTCTGTATCTATATCAATAGGAATACTTGATAAAATCCACTAGGAATTAGCTAGCATGGTGCAGAGGTGATTGTAGTCTGTTGGAACTTTTGTCAGGTAAATGAGAATTATTTATGAACATGTACTCGTCCAGCTTTAAAATAACTGCGGAATGATCGTTCTGACAGGCGTCCCATTGTATTTTGGAAGGCTTGTTTTTATAGAATTAGGGAGTTATATGTTTCCATAATCTGACAGGACTTACGTCTTTCTTGCCGTGACGTTCACACTTCTCAGCTTAGACATCCACATCAAGATTTCACTTCTTCCTATATGTATGAAGTTATACACCATCGTCCAGTTAGCACATTGTTTGTTGATGTGTGTTGCTTGTAAATCATAATGAAACGATAAGAATAAAGTTAAAAAAATCCAGGTTTGAAGTCCTCCAATGACAACGTCATAAACTGGCCAGCACTTCATGCATTTTTATTTGACTTACGCGTTTGGTTCGTCAGAAGATCCCATCATTCTGGTGATGTTATTCTATCATTGAGGCAGTGTTAGGAGACCATTGTGAACTGGTCAACAGGGTTCAGTTCTTGTGGCTTTATTTGAATCACTTCACACTCAAGTCAGATCGCTGATGTATTCATCCAGTCCTGAGTCACTGTACATACATTATTCGCATTCATCACCCTAGCGCTCGTCACAGTTGGGGTTTTGCTGATGCACTTTTCCGTTCTTCGTGACCGTGATGTGTGACTTACAGACAAGCTGGAGTACCAGGCACTCACTGAACGGTCTGTCCAACGATGCTGCGTCATCTGAAACAAAAACCAACTGTGACTATATGGTTGTAAAAATAGCTGTGTTGACTGCAGTTTCCTTCCTTTGATTTCTTCATTTCCTTTTTTTGAAAAAGAGAAAGTGTTCGTTTTGAAGAGTGTGTGTGTGTGTGTGTGTGTGTGTGTGTGTGTGTGTGTGTGTGCGTGCGTGCGTGCGTGTGTGTGCGTGCGTGCGTGTGTGTGTGTGTGTGTTGTGTGAGAGAGAGAGAGAGAGTGTGTGTGTGTATATGTGTGTGTGTGTGTATGTGTGTGTGTGTGTGTGCGTGTGAGAGAGTTGTGTCTGTGTATATGTGTGTGTGTGTATGTGTGTGTGTGTGTGTGTGTGTGTTTGCGTCTGTGCATGTGTATGTATGTATGTGTGTGTATGTGTGTGGTGCGTACATGTGTGTGTGCTGGGCGCGAACGTTTGAATATTTGTGTGCTTGTGTGTGCGTGCGTGCATGCGTGTATGTATGCCTGAGAGCGTAAGAGCATGCGTGTCGGCGTATGCGCTCCCATGTGTGTGATATGTATTCAATCAACCAACCAACGAACTACACAAAATGCCATAAAACCATATAAGCACAACTCAAAGCAACCAAACTAACAACTCACTCCCTTCCTCCTCTACTCCAATCAACCAACCATTCAGACAACCAGCCATATAACTGGACAAACTGAAACATTGTCTTTAAAGAGAAGCCACGACCATCGCCCAGCAACAACAACAAAACAACAGCAAAAGCCTACAAAACAACAAAAACAACAACAACAACAACAACAACAAAGTCCTACCAAACAACAAATGACAACAACAATAACAACAACCACATTGTTGACTTTGTCTTTATGTATAACATTTTCACACAGTGCAAAGTGTTAGGGAGCTTGCTTCCAGGGATGTTGCGCTATAGATTTTCATAATCATTTTCAGTAGAAGAAGAAGACGAAGTAGTGGTAGTAGTATAGTAGTAGTAGTAGTAGTCGTAGTAGTAGTAGTAGTAGTAGTAGTAGTAGCAGCAGCAGCAGTAGTTGCAGCAGCAGCAGTACTAGTAGTAGTAGTAGCAGCAGCAGATGTAGCAGTTGTAATAGTAGTGAGAGAAATAGAATCGTAGTGGTAGAAATAGTAGTAGCGCTGGTAGCAATAGTAGTAGCAGTAGCAGCAGTAATAGTAGTAGTAGTAGTGGTAATAGAAGTTGTAGTAGTGGTGGTATTAGTAGCAGAAGTAGTATTAAGAGTAACAGTAGTAGTAATAATAGTAGTACTATTAGCAGCAGCTGCAGTACTAGTAGCAGCAGCAGCAGCGGTAGTAGTAGCAGCTAGCAGCGTAGTAGTAGTAGTAGTAGTAGTAGTAGTAGTAGTAGTAGTAGCAGAGGCAGTAGTTTCATTACCAATGAACCAACCAACCAATTAACCATCCAAGCAAACGACGCAATAGACCAACAGAGAAGAAAAACAAATTCCAAGAAAGTCTCATCGGTCCACAGTCTACCACATCACATATTTGCTCATCTCCGCAGCACCAGCCATTCAACTTGTCTCCAATAAGTGTCTGGATTGTTGCGATACAATTTCACTAGTTGTCGTCACCCCCACGTAAAGTAATCAGGATAAACGTAAACACACACACAGACACAGACACACACACACATACACACAGACAGGCAAACAGAGAGACAGACACACACCCCCATCCACACACACTCAGAGAAACACAACACAACACACATACACACACACACACATACACACACAAACACACACCCATACACACACACACACCTCACACAAACACACGCACACACACCCACTCACACACACACACCATCCACACACACACACACACACACCACACACACCATCCACCCACACCCATCCAAACCACACACACACACACACACACACAAAACACACACACATACACATACACACACAAACACACACACCCATCCAAATCACACACACACACCCATCCAAACCACACACACACACACACACATACACACACACACACACACACACACACATACACACATACACACAAACACACACACCCATCCAAACTCACACACACACCCCCATCCAAACCACACACACACACACACACCCATCCACACACACACACACACACACCACACACACACACACACACACAAACACACACACACACATCCACACACCACACACACCCACCACCTACCCACCCATCCACACACACACACGCACACACACACACACACACCAAACACACACACACACACACACACACACACCACACACACACCACACACACACACACACACACACACACACACACCACCAGAGGACTACAAAAGTCCTCTGCGTTGTTAATCACCTACACGACAGACAAGAATGTCGAATATTATTATTTTGTGGTCCACCCTCTCATCCTTATCATTCATAATAATACAGAATGCATGCCAAGAATGCGTTTTTTCGGCCTCATGTTTTTTTTTAATTGTTATTCGTAGGCTGGTAATTTACTTTTCTTTTCTTTTTCTTCTTCTTCTTCTTTTTCTTCTTCTTCTTTTTTTTCTTTTTCTTCTGTTTCTTTTTCTTTTGCTTCTTTTTCTTCTTCGTCTTCTTGTTCTTGTTCTTCTTTTTTCTTCTTCTTTTCTTTTTCTTCTTCTTCTTCTTTCTCTCTCTCTGTATGTCTGTCTGTCTCTCTCTCTCCCTCCCTCTCTCTATGTCTCTCCCTCCCTCTTTCTCTCTCTCTCCCTCTTCTCTCTCCCTTCCTCTCCCCCCCTCTCTCTCTCTGTATGTCTGTCTCTCTTCTCTCTCTGTCTCCATCCCTTTGTCTCTGTGTCTCTCTCTCTCCCTCCCCCTCTCTGTGTCTCTCTCTCCCTCCCCCTCTCTGTGTCTCTCTCTCCCTCTGTCCCTGTCTCTCTCTTTCTCTTTGTGTCTCTCATTGCCTCTCCCTCCCTCTCCCTCTCTCTTCCTCCCTGTCTCTCTCTCCCTCCCTCCCTCTCTCTCTTTGATAAATCTGTGAACTTCAGATATGATCAACTTGTCAAGTTCTATCCCAGCCCGCAAAATCAGGAAACAAAAAGGCCTGTTCGCTGTCCCTCAGAATCGTTCCATTATTTTCGTGTTCATGGTTCCTTCTCTCCCCCTTCCCCCTGTCCCCTTGTCCCCCTCCCTCCTTATTTCAGAACCCTGCCAGAGCTCACGGGTTTTCCGCAGGCTCTGGGAGTCTGCTAGAAAACTGCTGGCAGATTTGACTGGAGAGCATGTGGATTTATCCCAGTGCGACGAAATGCTTCCTGAACAAACTCCAAACGCGAAACGTACGTGTATGTGTGTGTGTGTGTGCGTGCGTGCGTGTGTGTGTGTGTGTGTGTGTGTGTGTGTTGTGTTGTGTGTGTGTGTGTGTGTGTGTGTGTGTGTGTGTGTGTGTTTGTGTGTGTTGTGTGTGTTGTGTGTGGCGCGGTGTGTGTGTGTGTGTGTGTGTGTGTGTATCTGCGCGCGTGTGTTGTGCGTGTGTGTGTGTGTGTGTATCTGCGCGCGTGTGTGGTGTGTGTACGTGTGTATGTATGCGTGAGTGTGTTTGACTGTATACGTATATACATACATGTGAGTGTGTGTGCGTGCATACTCACTGTGTGTATGTGTGTGTGGGCTGTGCGTGTATATACATATGCGCATGGTGTGTATGTGTGTGTGCACGCGCGCGCGCGCACGTGCGTGCGTGCGTGGTGTGTGTGTGTTCACGGTTGTATTGAGGGCACCTCCACAAACATCACGCCACTCATCAGATCACACTACAGTCATCACCAGTACATTCGCGGGCAACACCTAAAATTTCATAATTATGTAGACAAAAGACTCTCTCTGACAAGACACAGGCGACATACTTTGGCCGACCATTTCACATCGGAATTGCAAAAACAAAGAAATATAGTCCGCTATGTGCAATTGCTTTCATTGCATAGTTCGTTGACGACTGACGAATGACATCAATCAAACAATGAAACAATGAAGTAAACAAATACAAACAGATAAATTCGTGTTTGTGTTTACATATGTTTGTGCTTGCACGTTTTAACGAACGAACGCACATCGACTGGCACAATCATAAACAACCAACCAACTAACCAACCAACCAACCAATCAACCAATCAACCAACCAACCAGCCAACAGTCAACCAACCAACCAACCAATCAACCAACCAACCAACCAATCAACCAACCAACCAACAAATTACCAACCAGCGAACCAACCAACCAACCAACCAACCAACCAACCAACCAACCAACCAACCAAACCCACCAACATTACACTGATCCTGTATAGACAAAACCACCCACCAAAGAAATACAGAAACTATGTCCTCTATAGACACAAACACAACAAACAAACAAACGACCAACCAACCAACCAACCAACCAACCAACCAACCAGCCAACCAACCAAACAACCAAACGAACAACCAACCAACCAACCAAACAACCAAAGGAACAACCAACCAACCAACCAACCAACCAGCCAAATATCCTCTATCAATGACCCTCTAAAGATATCCACTAAACAAACTTTAGCCGGATATTACTGTAGTAGACAAATACCACATAAGCGATATCAAACTGAAAATATAACACTACACAAATACCACATAAGCGATATCAAACAGAAGAATGTAACACTACACAAATACCACATAAGTGATATCATACAGAATATAACACTACACAAATACCACATAAGCGATATCAAACTGAAAATATAACACTACACAAATACCACATAAGCGATATCAAACTGAAAATATAACACTACACAAATACCACATAAGCGATATCAAACAGAAGAATGTAACACTACACAAATACCACATAAGTGATATCATACAGAATATAACACTACACAAATACCACATAAGCGATATCAAACAGAAGAATGTAACACTACACAAATACCACATAAGTGATATCATACAGAATATAACACTACACAAATACCACATAAGCGATATCAAACTGAAAATATAACACAACACAAATACCACATAAGCGATATCAAACTGAAAATATAACACTACACAAATACCACATAAGCGATATCAAACTGAAAATATAACACTACACAAATACCGCATAAGCGATATCAAACTGAAAATATAACACTACACAAATACCGCATAAGCGATATTAAACTGAAAATATAACACTACACAAATACCACATAAGCGATATCAAACTGAAAATATAACACTACACAAATACCACATAAGCGATATTAAACTGAAAATATAACACTACACAAATACCACATAAGTGATATCAAACAGAAGAATGTAACACTACACTAATACACATAAGCGATATCAAACAGAAGAATGTAACACTACACAAATACCACATAAGCGATATCAAACAGAAGAATGTAACACTACACAAATACCACATAAGCGATATCAAACAGAAGAATATAACACTACACAAATACCACATAAGCGATATCAAACAGAAGAACGTAACACTACATCAAGTTTGCCACAGACAGCATTTACTATCACATCAAATCCCTACAGTTCCATGATAACAGAATGTTAAACAGAATTATGCCTGAAATGATCCCTCCTCCTGAGCAAATTCAAGTTGTACAGATGCGAAGCTTGGACGATAAAAATAAGCAAAGACAGAATAAATTGAGGCAGCTGAAATGTGGTTTCTAAGATGAATGTTAACAGTTCCATGGACAGCAAAGACGACAAACGAGAACAGTCTTGAAAGAAGCAAACACAAAAAGAACATTAAATGAAGAAGATTAAGAAAAGACTGGCAACATTTATAGACATTTTATGAGGCAAGAGAAATTTGAGCATCTAGTGACAACAGGAAAACTAGGGGGAAAAAGAGCACCAGGCAGACCTAGGGAGAAAATATTTATGAGTTTTTCAGAGTGAATGAGGACGGAAAAGGGTAGGAGATCTACTTGCAGCGACAAAAGACAGATTTGTATGGAGGGCCATGATCGCCAACGTCATGCAGAATGGCACATGATATCGACGGTGATGAGCTGCTTCATATCAATGCCAGTAATATTTCTGTTCACAGTAATGTATCGTTTTCCTTAGTCTCGTTTTGCTTTTCTTTGTGGTATTATAGGTTATGAAGACATGCATAAACATTGATAATAATAAGAATAATAATAAAATAAGAAAAAAAAAAAAAAAAAAAAAAGAGCAACAAAGACATTTTTACTTTCCCAGTATTTCGAGGGTAATGGTATTCCAAAGGAGAAAATTATATAGATACCTGTTTGGTAACAAATATATGAATTTTGCGCATATGTTTCTAATGTAACGTGTTGTTCGTAACACGCAGTATTTCGTAATACGCAGTAATATCAAGTATGTTAAACTTGTCAACAATGTATCAGCGTAAATAATCCCGAAATAAAACAAATAGCAAAGCAAAGCAAAGCAAAGCAAAACAAACAACGTCCCTCTCTCCCCTCGAAAAAAA
>CM060315.1:16641733-16651733 GCA_030674185.1 Monoplex corrugatus | reverse complement strand
AAAGAGAGAGAGAATGAAAGACAGAGAGAGAGAGAGCGAGCAAGAGAGAAGAGAATGAGAGAGAGAAGAGAGAGAAAGAGAGGGGGAGTGAGAGAGAGGGACAAAGAGAGAGAGAATGAGAGACAGAGAGGAGCGAGAGAGAGACAGAGAGAGAGAGAGAGAGAGTGAAAGAAAGAGAATTGGAAAGAGAGAAGAGAGAGGACAGACAGACAGACAGAGAGAGAGAGAGAGAGTGAGAAGGGGGGGGGAAAGAGATGGAGAGAGACATTCATATTGTTTTTTGTTTGTTTGTTATTAGTAGTTGTGCTTAAAAAAGAAGAAAGGCAGACCTCCAAGCATCGAGAACATGACCAACATCAGTGGCCTAAATATTCAAGAAGTTGTCCCCAAAAGTCAGGACAGAGCGGCCTGGAGGGAGATGGTGGTGTCCAGATGTGCAGCGGCCAACACCGAACCCAGTGACGCGACAGGTGAGACAGGTGAAGCTTAATGTAGATGCATTCCAAACATTTGGACATTTTGGATGAACTCGACTTTGTTCTTACAACATGACTGCAATTACGCTTTGCCATTTTGTCTTGCATTCGTCTGTATTAATTGTTAAAAAAATCATTATAAAATGTCTTTAACTGTGGCTTGCAGTTCGAGAAGGACAGCAGATCTCTTTGTATGGTAGTGAGTTCCAAATAGATGACGTAACGGGAACTGAAAGTGATCTTTGGTTAATGCTCTCTCTCTCTCTCTCTTTCTCTTTCTCTCTCTCTTTCATTCTCTTGTAGTTTTTTTTTCTCTCTCTCTCTTTCATTCTCTTGTAGTTTTTTTTCTCTCTCTCTTTCATTCTCTTGTAGTTTCTCTCTCTCTCTCTCTCTCTTTTCATTCTCTTGTAGTTTCCCCTCTCTCTCTCTCTCTCTTTCATTCTCTTGTAGTTTCTCTCTCTCTCTTTCATTCTCTTGTAGTTTCTCTCTCTCTCTTTCATTCTCTTGTAGTTTCTCTTTCTTTCTCTCTCTCTCTTTCATTCTCTTGTAGTTTCTCTCTCTCTCTCTCTTTCATTCTCTTGTAGTTTCTCTTTCTTTCTCTCTCTCTCTTTCATTCTCTTGTAGTTTCTTTCTCTCTCTCTCCCCCCCCCTCTCTCTCTCGATCCCCCTTACATGGTAGTGAGTTCCAAATAGATCGCGTAACGAAACTGTTTCGTTTGATCTTTGGTAAATGGTTTCTCTCTCTCTCTCTTTCTCTCTTATTCTTTCTTTCTCTCTCTTTCTATTTCTATTTCTCTCTCTCTTCTCTCTCTCTCTCTTTCTCTCTCTCTTTCTCTCTCTCCCTCTTTCTCTCTCTCTTTCCCTCTCTCTGTCTCTCTCTCTCTCTCTCTCCCCCCCAATGTCTATTGTTATACAGAACATTATGCCCTCTATTTGGAACTCACTACCATACAATGGGATCTAACAAGGGGAAATGGTTGACATAACGGAACTGAAAGTGATGTTTGGTTAATGCTCCTCCCTCAGATGATCACTAACAAAAGTCTCATTCTATTCTGTGACTAACATACCATTTATGTAACACATCCATCTTATATCCGGCACGAGCGACAAATCCAAGACACAAATACTTGAATCTATTCGAAGGAGGAAGCAAACACTTGTCTCTTTGTTGCATGCATTGTTCTCCACCTACGTAGGCCGCTGCGGAACTGCGCACAGTGCTCTAATTATCTAATTCCATCAATTACCCGTATAACAATAGACATAGGGAGGGAGGAAGAGAGAGAGAGACAGAGAGAGACAGAGAGAGACAAGAGAGATAGAGAGAGAGGGGGGCAAAGAGATGGAGAGAGAGACAGAGAGAGAGACAGAGACAGAGAGTACCTTGAAACAGGCGGAGAGATCGAGAGAGAGAGAGAGAGAGAAAGAGAGAGAGAGAGAGAGAGAGAAAGACAGAGAGACAGACAAACAGAGAGAGGGAGGGAGACAGAGAGAGAGAGAGATAGAGACACACACACACAGACAGAGACAGAGACAGAGAGAGACAAGAGACAGAGAGAGACAGAGAGAGAGAAAGAGAGAGAGAGAGAGAGAAACGGAGAAAGAGAAAGAGAGAGGAGAGAGAGAGAGAAGACAGACAAAGAGAGAGAGAGAGAGGAGAGAGAGAGAGAGAGAGAGCCAAATTCAAATCTGTAACTGCATAGGTTATGTGCATTTATTACAATGGGATAACATGTTATCATAATGAAAAATGATTACAACTACGGTCGAGGTGAGAGAGAGACGGACAGAGAGAGAGAGAGAGAGAGAGAGAGAGAAGAGAGAAGAGAGAGAGAAGACAGACAGACGAGAGAGAGACAGAGAGAGAGAGACAGGAGAGGAGAGAGAGAGAGAGAGAGACAGACAGACAGAGAGAGAGACACAGAGAGAGAGACAGGCAGAGAGAGAGAGAGAGAGAGAGAGAGAGACAGACAGACAGAGAGAGAGACAGAGAGAGAGAGACAGGCAGAGAGAGAGAGAGAGAGAGAAGAGAGAGAGAGAGAGAGAGAGAAAGAGAGAGAGAGAGAGAAAAAACAGAAAGAGACAGAGAGAATGTCACTAGCTGGTACATATATAATTCATCCTATTCAATATCCGTCTCCTACAATTTTGAATTTTGCAGAAACTGCCTCACAACAAGGATGTGGAACATCTGTCATGACAATGCACGCACACACGCACGCAAGCACACACACGCATACACACATATACACGCACGTACGCACACACACATATACATAATACACACACACACACACATACACGCACGCACACGCACACATCCCACACACACACATACATACACACTACACACACATATATACCACACACACACACATATACACAATACACACACACACACAGACAGACAGACACACACACACACAGACACACACACACACACACACACACACACACACACACACACCACACTCATCCCATACACTTACCAACCACTAATGATGATGGTGATGATTATGATGAAAATTATCACAGTTTAATAGTCACTGTCGTAATTGTTAACTCTATTAGAAAAAAAATATCCTGTTAAGAGATAATAAACTGGCTGTTTTAGTATTACGTCGTTATTGTATTATGTCGTATTTCGTCGTTTTCGTATGATGTTGTTAATTTTTTATGAGAAATTTTCATTTTCATTTTGTGCCTATTTTCAGCCCTGCTCAACATAACGTCATAGAAGTTGAGTACTTTTTTTTTTTCTAAAACGTTTTGTGCATTTATTCTTTGGTGTCTTTTGCATCAACATCATCATTATTATCACGAGCCCTGCAGCGTGGCGTTGGCGATCATGGTCCTCCATACGAATCGGTCTTATGTTGCCGCGAGTATATCTCCCACCGTTTCTGTCTTCATCCACTGCGCAATTCCGTTACATATGTTCTCCCTGGATCTACCTGGTGTTTTTTCCTCCAGATTTCCTGTTTTGACCAGGTGCTCAAACCTTCTTGTATCATAAATTGTCCTCTAAATGTTGCTTGTTTTTTTCCCCTAATCTTCTTCATTCATAGTTTTGTGTGTTTGCCTCTTACGAGACTGTCTCGTATGTTTTCTTTGCTGTCCATGGAACTATTAACATTCTTCTCAGAAACTACATTTTCAGCTGCTTCAATCTTGTTCTGACTTTGCGTGATGACTGTCCAGGTTTCGCATCCGTGCATTAGCACTGGTTCTTTTGCAAACGTTTGACAAAGGCCAGTTGGCAGAAAATATGTCCCCGTCTTGTCTTGTCTTGTCTTGTCTTGTTATATCAACTGGGCGTTCTGATTCATTTGTTTCCAACTGGCTTTTGTCAAACGTGCAAAAAAGACAGCAGCAACAGCAGTAGTAGCAGCAGCAATAACAACAAAAACAACAAACAACAACAACCACAACAACAACAACCACACCAACAATCACAACCCACAACAAAACAAAACAAACAACAACCACACAACATACAACAATTTGCTAGATTTAGGACAAAGACGACAGATTCATTAACTTCTCTGATATTTGTTGTTGTTGTTGTTGTTGTTGTTTTTGGTGTAAGTTTGTATGTTTGTTGTCTTAAGCGTAGCCTTATAAAAGCCTGTCTTGTTTCTTTTACCAAATAAACGTGTTCATTCTGACTTTATGTGTCTTTCATGCTTATGTAAAACTCTTGAGCCATTGACGGTTACATGACAGTCAACGTATTATCACAACTCATTTTACAACTGGTCTCACATTTCGTGTGTTATGGTTTTTTCCTTATGCACACATTTTGTGTGTGGAGTGGCAAGGACTAGCTGTAAGACAGGTCCGATGGGACCTTATGCTACTATCTGTGAGTAACTGAAGCATTCTGAAGCCTGAAGTCTGAAGTCTGGTTTTGTACCAGAGGTCCAGTAGGACATAACGCTACTATCTGTGAGTACTGAAGCATTCTGTAGCTGAAGTCTGAAGTCTGGTTTGTACCAGAGGTCCATAGGACATAACGCTACTATCTGTGAGTACTGAAACATTCTGTAGCCTGAAGTCTGAATCTGGTTTGTACCAGAGGTACAATAGGACATAACGCTACTATCTTTGAGTACTGAAGCATTCTGTAGCTGAAGTCTGAAGTCTGGTTTGTACCAGAGGTACAATAGGACATAACGCTACTATCTTTGAGTACTGAAGCATTCTGTAGCCTAAAAGTCTGAAGTCTGGTTTGTACCAGAGTACAATAGGACATAACGCTACTATCTTTGAGTACTGAAGCATTCTGTAGCCTGAAGTCTGAAGTCTGGTTTGTACCAGAGGTACAATAGGACATAACGCTACTATCTTTGAGTACTGAAGCATTCTGTTAGCCTGAAGCCTGGTTTGTAAGACAGGTTAACGGTGAGCATGGTTTTTAATTGTTGTATTTTATCTTAACCTGGTTGTTGTCGTTTTTGACGTGGTGTTAGCCCTGATATGGCTCTAGCAGTCGGCTGGGCTATAAGCAAATGAACTTGAACTGAATTGTAAGACAGATCCAATGGGACCTAACGCTACTATCTTTGAGTACTGAAGCATTCTGAAGCCTGAACTCTGAAGTCTGGTTTCTTTTTGTTTCAACTGTGGCAGTTATTTTCATTCCGAATTTTTTTTTTATCAGAGCAAACAAGTCGCTGCGATGAGAATCTTCATTCCATGTTCACAGCCCTGTTGGTATATTGTCAACTATCATGTCAGAGCTTACGTACTGAAGGAGTGATTTCCGAAAGGAAACCGTCATTCCTGTACACGAACGCCTATGGAGATCAGGCCATTTCCTCTGTGTGTTGGTGTTAGGGTGAGAAAATGACCAATGTTGTTCAAGGTTTCTTAGTTCTTATCACGAACACAACGTTCTGTTGTTGAACAAAATGTATGAAGTATTCTGTATATCCGATTCCTTCGTGTTGGCGTTCTGTGTGAAAATGATCACAGTTTAATTGTCAACTGTCGTAATTGTTAATTCTATCAGAAATAAAAAAATATTCTGTTAAGAGATAATAAACTGGATGTTTGATAGTTCTAATCACAAATGAAATGCTGTCTTGTTTGGTAGATGTATAAAGATTTCTGTGTTAACCAAGGAAGATTAGGAAAAGACAAGTCACGTTTATAGGCCATTTTATGAGGAAAGGGGAATTAGAGCACCGGTCACAACAGGAAAGCTGGAGGGAAAGAGAGCTCCAGGTAGACCCAGGGAGAAAAATATTGGACGGACTTGCAGAATGGCTGAGGACAGAGAGGGTGGAAGATGTGCTTGCGGCGACAAGAGATAATACATATCGAAGGCCATGATCGCCAACGCCATGCAGCAGGGAACATGATGATGAACCAGTCACAGAGGCGAAGTGGTTAACGCAACGGACTATTGATTGGGAAGTTGTGTGTTCAAACCCCGTCGTTCTAAAACGATACTGTGGAATTTTAGATTCAAAATTGAAGAATATAATGTCAAAATAAACTTTCACTTGTCCATTTTAATTAATGCTCAGAGGAACAACTAAGCAATGTTCTCCCGTAGAAAACAAGTTTCTTCATGACATCTTCTTGAATTTTAATGTACACAATAAAACATTCATTGATTAGAATATCATCTTATATGGGGTTTTTTCCTCTGAGGACCTTCTGCTGTCCAGCTCTCCACAGACTTTCTTACTACTACTTGTCATATGTGTTTTGTAAGTTATAGGTTGTTTCTGTGTGAACAATCTTTGTCTTACATGCATAAATTGATATCATTTCTGTTGTCACATTGTTTGTTGAAGGCTTGATTATCGTTAAGCAAAAAAAATTGATTTGTGAAACAAAATTCATAAACAAATTGACATGTGCTTAAATCTTGATGTTCATTTTTAAACTTCCAGTGTATAAAAGATCATTATATATATTTTGTATGATATATGGAGTTTATGTATTAACATTGTCTTTTCACGGTCCATAACAGACTAATAGATATGGCGTATGTATATGATTTTTGCTCAATCCATTGTATACACATTTTGTTAATTTTTTTCCAATTGATATTGTAATAATGTTCAGCAAACATTGTATTTATTTGTGTTTTGTCAAAAAAGAATTTAAAAAAAAAAAAAAAAATCGTCTTTTCACACGTTATAATTGTTTCTCTCATTTTCCTTTGCCACATTGTGTGTTAGATGTTCGTTTGTTATAGAGCAAAAGAGGAAATAAAAGATTAACAAATATTGTGGGATTTTTCGGCTCCCACTGACTCCTATCTAGAGTTGGGCGTGCTATGGCCTCGTAGGAAACACTGGGACCACACCGCCGACTCTCATCTACTTTACGGATGCGACAGTCAAGGAGTTGCTCAAATTTCCTGAACAACACAGCAGACAATTGTACCTCTCAAGTCTGGCTGACCCCAGGATGCACCATGTATGTAAGTGTAGTGTACTTCCCTGTCAGACAGTCTCGGTCCTAGAAGGAATTCCACAGCATAACGCCAACAGCCATCATCACAGCTTTGTGAACATTGGTCCCAGATGTTGTATCCTTTCATGCCCTTACAAATCTAGTCACCAGTCTGCTCTGTCATATCTTTGCGACAACATAAACATTTATAAGCCAACGCTCATCTTGCGCTCAGCTTCGGACATTCTTTCCTTCAGGTCCCAGATTTAGCTATCAACTGTTGGCCAAGTGTTGTTTTGCTGTCTCAGGACGGTCAGCCTGGAATAGACTTCCGCTCTGCCTTCGCCTAACACTACCCTTTCTACTTTTAAATCCAATTTAAAAAAACACGCCTCTTCTCCCTACAATGAATTCTATAACTACTTCTTTCCCTCAGTGTATGAAATATTGTAAGGTGGTCTCTGTCGATTGTATCTGTATGCTGGTTGCTGGTGCGTGAGTGCGCTTTGATTTGAACTGTCTAGATTTGGTGCCGTATAGATACTGTAATAACAATAACAATAATAATGATAATAATAATAGTAATAATAATAGTAATAATATGTAATAATTATGACAATAATAATTAATATTCTTATTGCTATTATTATTATTATTATTCTCTTAGTGATTTCAGTTTCGATAGATCTGGAGATGTGTTGGAGAGTCCAAAGAAACGAGAGGTGTGGGAGTAATAATACAGGGGCGGTACAGAAAACGAGGCAGAAATAAGAAGATTCTGTATGTTCAAATTGTGTCTGTTGGTGCCTGAGTACAATGGACAAGAGCTGATCAATGTTTAATTATTATTCTCATCAGAAGCGAGATGACTTCATTTAAAATGGCCTTCCGGCAGTGACTGATTCCATATCATCATCATCAAGTACCCTGCCGCATGGCGTTGGCGATCGTGGCCATCCATACGAATCTACCCCTTGTTGCTGCAAGTACATCTCACACCTTCTCTGTCCTCAACCACCCTGCAAGTCCGTCCAATATTTTCTCCCTGGTCTACCTGATGTTCTCTTTCCCTCCAGCTTTCCTGTTGTGACCAGGTGCTCCAATTCCCTTTTCCTATAATATGTCCTGTAAATTGTGCTTGTCTTTTCCTAATCTTCCTTATCAATGATCTTTTGTGTCTTCCTCCTTCAAGCTGACTAGTTCGTTTCTTTGCTGTCCATGGAACTCTCAACACTCTTCTTAGAAACCACATTTCAGTTGCCTCAATCTTGTTCTGACTTTGCGTGTTGACTGTTTGCGTGTTGACTGTCCATACCTCACAACCGTACAACAGTATCGGTTCTACATAACATTCAAAAACTCTCTTCCTGATGTCAACTGATAGGACGTTTTTGTTGGTAAAACGCTTTTCCTCTTGATTCAATACATTCCACATATGCCCTACGTTGGAAGATCCAGAATCTTCACAGCAAAACACATGATTTGCTGGGGAGATCTAGTACAAACCTACTACCAAGAACAACGAAAAACGCCAAATGAACTAATACACAGCCACAAGAAACACTGACTTCTTTTGAGGCAACCAAGGCCAGAACCCCAGTCTTCGCAAACAGCCAGTGTGTGACCAAAGCCATATCCAAAACCAGACACTCTGAATGATTTACCAGAGTAGAACAAGACACATAAGAAATCAGGGGCATACCACTGTCAACAAAGCGCTGAAGGCAAGGGAGAGAACAGCGACAAGAACGAGAACACCACATTCTTATTTTCGAAGGTGATGACATAAGCGTATTATTGCTTATTCACATCCAGCTATCATCTACAGAGGATCTAAAATAATACAAACTTGCACACACTTACGAGAATCTATTTTAACCTTCACCGCCAGGATTCTAGAATGTTAAAGTCCTCAGCGCCAGCTGTTTTTCGGAGAAAAAAAAAAAAAATGCACTACCGATTTCAAATGACTGTAACTTTCTTATTTCTCAACCAAACTGTTTTCTGTTTTTTTCTAAAAGAAAGAAGAATGATTGGAGTTTGGGATTATGCAACAATAAAGTATGTTTATGCAACGGACTGATTTAACAGCACAATTAAGAGCAGCAAGTGAGAGAGTAACGGACCCTATGGTTGTCGTATTTTGGCGACATCGGCTGTCTGCCGTACTGTCGCCAAAAAGGGCGAATCGGGGTGGAGAGAGAGAGAGAGAGAGAGAGAGAGAAGAGAGAGAGAGAGAGAGAGAGAGAGAGAGAGAGAGAGAGAGAGAGAGAGAGAGAGAGAGAGGGGAGAGAGAGAGAGAGAAGAGACAGAGACAGAGAGAGACAGAGAAGAGAGAGAGTTATGCATGCACCATCTTTGTCCATTTAATTCAAGGTAATAGAAAGGGCTAACATTCCCTTCCATTCTATCTTAGCAATACAAAGACTGTTTTACATGTATATCTGCATGCACTGTAGACTAATACGAAAATAACTTCTCTTCTAAAAAAAACACCCAAACAAAAGCAAAAACACAAACACAAACAAAAACAAACGAACGAACAAACAAACAACACAACAACAAACACACATGCAGCAGTAGCAGAAGCAGCAGCAACAACAACAACAACAACCCGCCAAATAATTATTTTACGAGATCAAGGTGACCAAATCCGCAAAAACGGAATCATCAAAGCGCACTTCACCATGGACAGCAAACATTTCTAATCCTTTAGCAAACAGGAGTTAACCCTATGACTCCCTCACCCTGTCTACCAGCTTTTTGAATTGTCAGCCATGATACTAAATAAAAACTTGACCCTTACAGTCCCACGTTCTCTCCATCAGTTTCCGGCAGGAAGCTGGTGTATAGGGCCGGGGACTGAAAGGGTTAAGTAGGAAGCTGGTGAACAGGGTGGGGGGCTGAAGGGGTTAAGTTTTTGCAGCTAGAGAATAGGGCGTGGGAGTCAAAAGGTCAACAGAATTAATCAGTCTACAGTTTATTCAAGGCGTCAAAACAGCTGTGACCTTGAGTCACAGAACCCACTGGAATGTAACCTGGGCTTGGAATAGCACGAGAGGAAGCACGGGATGACCAAGCCATATCAGTACTCTCCTTTTTTTGTA
>CM060315.1:16634233-16636733 GCA_030674185.1 Monoplex corrugatus | reverse complement strand
AACCGCCAACTGCAAAAACTTAACCTTTTGACTTCCTCACTATCCGCACCCTATCCACCAGCTGCAAAAATTTAACCTTTTGACTTCCTCGCCTATCCGCACCTGAACCGCCAACAGCAAAAACTTAACCTTTTGACTTCCTCACCTATCCGTACCCTACCTACCAACTGCAAAAACTGAACCTTTTGACTCTCGCACACTGTCCCCCAGTGTCTTGCATTGTCAACATGCTAGCAAAGCACAAACCTAACCCTTTGACTCCCTCATCCTATCCACCAACTGCAAAAACTTAACCTTTTGACACCCTCGCCTATCCGTACCCTACCCACCAACTGCAAAAAAATTAACCTTTTGACTTCCTCGCCTATCCCTACCCTATCCACCAATTGCAAAAACTTAACCTTTTGACTCCCTCGCCTATCCGTACCCTATCCACCAACTGTGCAAAAAAATAATCTTTTGAATTCCTCGCCTTATCTGCCAGCTTCCAGCAGGAAACTGGAGGATAGGGTGAGGGAGTCAAAGGGTTAGGTTTTTGCTTTGCTAGCATGGTTGACTATGCAAGACACTGGGGGACAGTGTGCGGGAGTCAAAGGGTTAAGGCTCTGCTTTGCTGACGAAGCTGACAATGCAGGAAATTTGCTTTACTATCACACCTGATAATGCAGGAAGTATACGGACAGAGTAAAGGAATAAAACGGTTCTTTTCGCTTCGTCATCTTAGCTGACAATGCAAAAAGCCGATTGATACGGTAAGGACGTCAAAGGGGATCCTTAAGTTAACCCTTTGACTTCTTCACGTTCCAACCAGCTGCAAAATCTTAACCCTTTCACTCCAATACCCTATCCAACAAGCTTCCTGCATTCAGGAAACTCCATACACGTTCCACCCAAATTCTGCCAGCAATAGTCTGACAAGATTCCTTCTGCCTGCGCAAGACCCCATGAGCTGGCAGGTCACAAATGGGTAAGGGAACTGTGCATAAAAAGGCTTCTCACACCAACAATGATCTGAACATTAACCCTTTGACTCCCGTATCCTGTCCATCAGCATCCTACCTTGTCAACCACGCGAACAAAGCGAACACTTAACTCTTTGATTATCTCACCCTATCTACCAGCTTCCTGCAGGAAGCTGATGGATAGGGTGTGGGAGTCAAAGGGTTAGGTTTTTGCAATTGGCTGATTGGCTGCGGGAGTCAAAGGGTTAAACAAAAACTCTCCATAGTGTACCCACAAAAATTCTCCATAGTGTACCCACAAAAACTCTCCATAGAGTACCCACAAAAACCTCTCCAAAGTGTATCCTCAAAAACTCTCCATAGTGTACCCACAAAAACTCTCCATAGAGTACACACAAAAACTCTCCATAGAGTATCCACAAAAATTCTCCATAGTGTACCCACAAAAACTCTCCATAGTGTACTCACAAAAACTCTCCATAGTGTACTCACAAAAACTCTCCATAGTGTACCCACAAAAACTCTCCATAGTGTACTCACAAAAACTCTCCATAGTGTACTCACAAAAACTCTCCATAGTGTACTCACAAAAACTCTCCATAGTGTACCCACAAAAACTCTCCATAGTGTACTCACAAAAACTCTCCATAGTGTACTCACAAAAATTCTCCATAGTGTACCCACAAAAACTCTCCATAGTGTACTCACAAAAACTCTCCATAGTGTACTCACAAAAACTCTCCATAGTGTACCCACAAAAACTCTCCATAGTGTACTCACAAAAACTCTCCATAGTGTACTCACAAAAACTCTCCATAGTGTACTCACAAAAACTCTCCATAGTGTACTCACAAAAACTCTCCATAGTGTACTCACAAAAACTCTCCATAATGTACCCACAAAAACTGTCCATAGTGTACCCACAAAAACTGTCCATAGTGTATCCACAAAAACTCTCCATAGTGTATCCACAAAAACTCTCCATAGTGTACCCACAAAAACTCTCCATAGTGTACCCACAAAAACTCTCCATAGTGTACCCACAAAAACTCTCCATAGGGTACCCACAAAAACTCTCCATAGTGTACCCACAAAAACTCTCCATAGAGTACCCACAAAAACTCTCCATAGTGTACCCACAAAACTCTCCATAGTGTACCCACAAATACTCTTCATAATGTACCCACAAAAACTCTCCATACTGTACCCACAAAAACTCTCCATAGTGTACTCACAAAAACTCTCCATAGTGTACCCACAAAAACTCTTCATAGTGTACTCACAAAAACTCTCCATAGTGTACTCACAAAAACTCTCCATAGTGTACCCACAAAAACTCTTCATAGTGTACTCACAAAAACTCTCCATAGTGTACTCACAAAAACTCTCCATAGTGTACCCACAAAACTCTCCATAGTGTACCCACAAAAAACTCTCCATAGTGTACCCACAAAACTCTCCATAGTGTACCACAAAAAACTCTCCATAGTGTACCCACAAAACTCTCCATAGTGTACCCACAAAACTCTCCATAGTGT